>CM076582.1:998940227-999540227 GCA_034641835.2 Pinus albicaulis
ATGGCACCCCTGTTTCCGAACCAAAGCGACGATGGTGTTGGCCTTGCCAATCGATATGCCATGAGGAGAGGGACTGCCGAAGCCCTAATGAAATGATAAATAGGGGAAAATACCATACCTTACCAATAACCCCCTGTAGAGCTATAAAAAGGGTCTCTTTCACCTCTAATTACCTCACATTAATATGTCAATCCGGGAGTGTTTTTTCATTACAAAGAGTGACTCAATCCGAGGCTATCATTTGTCAGAGTATTTTCTGCAAAATAGCTGCAGAATACATGCATTCCGTAGCTAACTGCGCATTCCGTAGCTGATCCTGCATTCCGCAGTTGTTTTACAGTTTGAGTGGGTTACAGGTGTCGTCTCAAGAAAAACCGCATATGGGCATATTCCACGTCATGTCTACATGGTTCGTTTCTCACCATGAAGGAAGAAACAAATTCTGTGTATGGTTTTGATACGTGGGAACATATTTAAGAAAGTAGACTTCTAGTAGGACTGTCTCAGTCCAGATGTCCATTTCCTTTTCACGCAGCCACTTTAAGAGTCCTAGTATGATTCGATAAGGAAAGACAATAATCCTTGAATTTTTGCAAGTTCTGTTATGAACATTTGTTATATAAAAACTTGGGAAAATGAGAGCTAGGCTAGAGATTTTTGTTCTAGATTTTGCTGAGTTTCTGTGCTACATTTCTGAAAACGCAGATTGCTCTGTTCAAGTTATTTCTCTTTTAATGAAGCAGACAGTGTTGTTTTGAAAGCGTTGATTTGATTTGGAGTTAGATTCCGTCAGGTGGTAGAGGGTCCCTGCCTCTTGCACGGATTTATTTGCGTAATTTAGATAAGTATCATAGCTGCATTTACATTTTTTTTTTGAAGTTGAATTCGTAGTTGTTTTCATTAGTTACTATAGTTATAACTCATTCTAAAAACTCTTCCAAAAGAAGAAGCTCTTCCAAAAGATTATGAAAATGAATGGGAAATGGCTATAGTATTGTAGGATTTAATTGTAATCTCTTTTGTTCACCATCACAGTTATACTTATGCTAAATACTCTTCCACAAGAAGAAACTCTTCCAAGAAATCCTTATAATTTTTTAAGCATGATTGTGATCCTGAACGCTTCATTTGTGTGTTTGCACTAAGTACCATAGCTGTCCTTGCTCTTAAACGCTTGTCCAAAATATCATAATGATGAGTGAGAGATAGCCATGATATCTTAGTTTTTAATTGCTTTCAGTCTTTATGTTTGCATAGCATAGTTAGGATACTCCGGAGTTTAATTGCACTTAACTCATGCTCAGTTGTTCTATTTTGAGTTTGATAATGACTTGTAGTTCAGCATTGTTTTAGATTAGTGACATTTTAAGTTCAGTTTTAGTTCAACTCATTGCATTTGCACTTCACATTCAGACTGTCATTCACTGCACATTGGGTTACTTCAGTTGTTAAACTTAACAAAACAGCCTTCATTATTCACAAACCTCTTCTTGTTCTAAAATCTATAATTGCTTCATAACTACATGAACAGAAGATAATATCATTTTAAGGCCTGAAGTACCTCTGCAATTTCCTTATCACTTCATAAACAGAGCTCTCCCTCAAAAGACTACTTTGAAAAGAAATCAATAACTCTTGAGTAAGGTTTTGTGACATTCAATTAAATTGCAGAATAGAGTTAGGAACTAGTCCTAGAATAGAAGATCTTATGATGGTATAAATGTTTTATTCCAAATTTTCTTCAACAAATCTCTAATCAAGGATGAAATGTTGCATCATTATAAGTTAGTTGTTTAACTGTTTAGATAGGATTTGCATACTTAATTGACCATGTCTCAAGCTCTCTCTCAAAACACCTTTGATGAAAGCATTTGACAAGTTGAGTTTATGTTTTGAATCATTTGTTTAAAAGTCATTATCAAGCTTTGTTTCTGCTTAGTCATAGTTTAGATTTGATTCTGTTTTAGTATTGCATTTGCATTTGTTTACCATCATAGTTTAGGCTTCACTCTGTTTTGACCAATATTTTCCCTTCATTTAGCACTTAGTTCTTTTCCTTTTCAAAATAAAACCATAAAACCAAAAACATCAGGAAACACTAAACACAACGAAGTAGGAAGAGGTTACTTAGGCACATATAGTGCACCACACTTCAGCAGTTTACTGACCCTGGTTGACAATTAAATGAGCTCAATTTAGGAGACTAGATTGAGACCAAACATTTTGGCGCCGTTGCCGGGGAAGTGTAACTAGGTAACCTTATTTCTTACATCCAAAAAAAAAAAAAAAACACAAAAACAAAAACAAAAACTTCAATTACCTACCACATCCACTATATCATGTGGTGCAGTAAGAGCCACACATCCACATCATGAATTCATATTTGCAGGTAGAAGAAGAGGTGACAAAGGAGGTTGAAGAAATGGACGGAGATGATGACAATGAGGAAGATTTTTTTGGATTTCCTATTCAAGAAACTGATATCAACTTTCAAATGAAGAACATCCATCCATCTATACTTCCTAACTTCAAAGGTATGAAATCAGAAGACCCGGAAACCTTTCTTTTTGAATTTGAAATAATTTGTAGATCTTATGGCTACTCATTTCACATGCAAAAATTGAATTTGTTTCCGGCAACATTGAAGGATAGAGCTCTTAGATGGTTCATGACTTTAGGAACAAATTCTATAAGGACATGGGATGATATGAAAAGAGTATTTTTGGAAAAATATAAAGGCTATTGCATGCACCATGACCTTAGAAATGAAGTCTTTAACATGAACCAAAAAGAGGATGAAAGCCTAGAAGATTTAGTAGAGAGATTTACTTATAATATCAAAAGATCTAAATTGCATAATTTAGGATCCGATGCATTAAAAACTCTCCTACTAAATGCTATAAAGGATGAATGGATTGATCTTCTTAATATTGTGGGAAAAGGAGATGTCTATCAATTGCCATTTCAAGAAATTTGTGAACTATGCAAGAACATATCAAGAGGAAAAGCAAAGTGTGTAAGATCCCTTCAAGATCCATTTATGGCAAGAGTAAGTAAGTCAACATCAAGATTGGTAAGTCAAACTGAACCTAACAATTTGCTAAACATTCTTGGTAATTTAAATGAACAAACTGACATGCTAAGAATGCAAAACAAGCAAAAAGTTGCTTCATTTATATTTTGCCCTAAATGTAGAAAGAAACATGCTTTGCATGAATGTCCACTTGATAACATTAAAATGTGTAAAATTTGTGCAGGATCACATACTACTGAATATTTCCCATCATTACCAGGGTTGAAGGCAATTTACCAGAAGGATAATGGAGCAAATCAAGCACAAGAACAACTTTGTTATGTAGCTCCAAGAGGGCTATGGCAGCCTCATCAACCCAATATGATGCAATATCCTTATGCACAGTTTCAAGGTTATGCACAACAATCTCAAGGTAATTGGAAAACACCCTTGCCTTGGCAATCTTGGCCATCTCAATCCCAACCTCAAAACCAACTTTGGAAACCTTGGCCATCTCAATCCCAACCTCAAAACCAACTTTGGAAACCTTGGCCATCTCAATTCCAACCTCAAAACCAATCTTGGCAACAAAGTTGGCAAAGGCCCCATCAAGGAAATCCACCATATCCTCAATCTTTCTCTCTCTATCCTCAATACCATCATAAAAGTTATTCATACCATTCGCCTCCACCACAACATCAATATCACCCTCATTTGACCTCAATTCAACCTTTTCCATTACCATCCACACAAACACCCCAAAGATTCCCCACTCCACTACCTCCACAACCATTTCATATCCCCAACAATAAAACACCTCAATCAACTTACAAATCTGAGGTATTGCAAAATGATTCACCAACTGTCATTGAAGAACAACAAACAGAAGAAGAAGACTCAGATAAGGTCCAAGAATCAGGGATGTCTATTGATAAAGAGGAGATATTGGAACCAGAGATTGAAAAGTCTCATGCATGCCTATCACTAGATTCTATGAATGAAGATCATATCTCCGAAGACTTGAATTTCATGATAGAGGAAAGACAAGGAAGACAAGATTACATTGAATCTTGGTTCAATTCAGTCATTGGATTCCAATGCTCAATTATTCAATATCTTTTGACATCATCTAAATCAAGACAGTTGGCATCTCATATACAGGTACATATCAAAGAGTGTCTTTCAAACCTGCATATGAGCTTATCTATCATCTTGTTACAGACATGGTTCCATTGGAAGTACTCATATACTTGAACAAGATTTTCTTTTTCAAGTAGAGTAGGACATAAAAAAAAAAAAAAATAGAAAAAAAAGGAAAAAAAGAAAAAAAGAGTAAAGAGAAAAATAAGTCCTATTGTGAAAACCAGCTTGTTGGCGCAATTGGACATGAGCTTTGTTTGAAAACCAGGCAACTGGCGGGCAAAGTTCACAATAAGTTCTGCAATTTCATGATGGTTTCAATCTTTCATGGTTCTTCAAATCATTCTTGGTTCTATGCTCGAGTTGGATGATGTGGAATTCCTTAAGGTCCACCTTCCAACAAATCTTGTCCCATCGACCTCAACACTTTATCTGGGATCAATATTAGAGATTATTTGAAGTGCCTTGGAGCTTGCATTCATCAATGGCAAGCCTCCTCATTGATAACAATGGGAATACAACAATGTCTCTTGATTTTCAAATCTTGCAGGCGACTCGACTTCGACACATTCATTCATCCCTGTCAAGATGCACTGAGGTACCTTGACACTCATTTACATTATCGGTGAGTTTTCTCACATTGGTTAACGATTTTCATTATTGATCGGTAATCCAATGATTTCTTCCCATGCTCGACTTCGACACATTTATTCGCATGGTAAGAATTGTACCATGAATGTTGGCTTTGATGAAGACTAATGGTTTTTTGGAATCAACAACAACTTGCAGCAGTACATTTCATTAGTTTCTTGTAGCAGCATGTTCATCTTTTTTTCAATTCAATAATAGCTACGGAAAGTGGCAGTTTCTGCAGCCATTGCTGTAGCAGCCTGTTTTCGTCTTTTTGCAACTTTTTCCAGAAGGCAGTTTTGGCGCAAGTATTGCAAGAGATTGGAACAGAAATAAAAAATTCTGAGCTTCTGGGTTTTCTCAGAATATGATAAATTGAGTAAGACATGGACATAATTTGGAAAAAAATCAATTTTCAAGGGCATTTCAGAAGGGTTTTTCAGGCAGATTTTCAATTTTCAGCATTATGGACAGAATAGGACAGATTTGAGTATTTTTGCACAGCAGCACCTTTTCTTCATCAAAATGAAATTCTGGAAGCATGTGGCAGTAGAGAAGGTAAAAATACACAGTTTCCCTTTGGAATCACTCAATTTGGCCTTAAAATGAGTCCGTGGCGTACTTTTTTGTTGCAACATTGGGCAAAATGAAGGGTGAAACAGGGCAGAAATTGATTTTGTCATAACTTTCAAACCGTGCATCCGTTGGTCCTGAAATTTTTATGGTAAATGCATTGAGGTAGGGTGAATAAACACAGAAAATTTCAGAAAATTTCAGTGTGTATTTTTCAAGAAATTGGCCACTTTCACCTACAACCATTTCTCATTTTCCGGGAGATCCGTGTAACCAATGGCAGAGATTTTTCGTCGGAAGATGCATAATAATATTGGTGACAACCTCAGAAAATTTCAGGGAAGTCTGATGTACCATTTGAGAGAAATTCCAAAATTCATTTCATTCTACAATTCCACTCCATCTCACTCCATTTTCACTCCATCTCACACCATTTTCATTTCATTTCACAAGTCCTATTCCACTTTCACTCCATCACATTTCACATCCATCTTCCATAATTCATACTTCATTTCTTTTTACAGATTGCATGTTGCAGCCACATCTTATTCAGCAGTTCTGACATAATTGTACAGCCTACAAAGAGATGATGATTACAGGAAATTGAAGGATTTTGTTTTGAAGATCAACATGCTCAAAGAGGACCAAAGGAACAACATCAAGCACAGCAATTAACAAGGTCAAAATTCTGAGGTAAATTGTGAAAATTATTTTAATAGCAAAAAGTTAAAACATGAAATAGATACAATGTGTATAATCATATGTTTCCTAAAACAACCTATCATTCGAATTGATTAACATATCTTGGCCATATCCCTTATCCAACATTCCAACCTACTATTCCACATCTCCTTAAGATTGTATCATTCACTTATTTCACCACAAGTTCATCATAAATCCTCCATCAGATCCATAGCCACTTCATTTTCCCTTATAGCTTAATTACTTCCATCCATTCACTTCCATTACACTTTGCAGCCAATCCATCTCTAAGTGCAGAAAATTAATTCTAAAGGTGAAGCATCATTCTTCAACTAATCCATCTTCAGACACAGAGATACAGTTTCAAAATAAAGTATTAGACTCTATAGTCAATCTAGCTTCAAGCATAGAAAAGTAATTCTGAAAGGAAGATAATCTGCACAAAAGAGGAATGTGGCTAATTGTCATGACAAAATCAGTTGAAGTCAAGTATTTGGAAGGATATCCACAAGTCAAGGAGCTACTACAATAAGAAGGGAGGCTAAATTTTATAGAGAAATTTGATGGCTTCCATAAGGAGATTACAAAATCTTTTGTCAAATCTTTTGATGGAGTAGAAGAAGAGAAACTGACATGGATATTGAAAATAAACTTGACACTCCACTACAAAAGGAAGATGAAGAACTAATCTCTGAAAAGTTAACAGAGATTAGAAAATAGATTAGGGCCAAAAGAAGCAGAAAGATAAGGTTGGATGTTCTAACAGAGGTTTCAAAGCACATGGAATAAGTTTTGATGAAATTGCATGAGGACATGCAATAGTCTTGCAGTGGGGGTATGTTGAGCCCTAGAATTGCCTTTTCTTTTACAAACCTTCACTTCATTTCATCATTCTTTTATCACTTCATAAGCCTAAAATCAATGAAGAATGATTAGGATTGCTTAAAGGTTACATGCAATTGATTAACATATTGTATTTTCATGATTTTTTCTATTTTAACAATTTTCTGCAAAATAGCTACAGAATACATGCATTCCGTAGATGACCGCGCATTCCATAGCTGATCCCGCATTCCGCAGCTGTTTTACAGTTTGAGTGGGTTACAGGTGTCGTCTCAAGAAAAACCGCATATGGGCATATTCCACGTGATGTCTACATGGTTCGTTGCTCACCATGAAGGAAGAAACGAATTCTGTGTATGGTTTTGATACGTGGGAACATATTTAAGAAAGTAGACTTCTAGTAGGATTGTCTCAGTCCAGATGTCCATTTCCTTTTCACGCAGCCACTTTAAGAGTCCTAGTATGATTTCGATAAGGAAAGACAATAATCCTTGAATTGTTGCAAGTTCTGTTATGAACATTTGTTATATAAACACTTGGGAAACCGAGAGCTAAGCTGGAGATTTTTGTTCTATATTTGGCTGAGACTCTGTGCTACATTTCTGAAGACGCAGATTGCTCTGTTCAAGTTATTTCTCTTTTAATGAAGCATACAGTGTTGTTTTGAAAGCGTTGATTTGATTTGGAGTTAGATTCCGTCAGGTGGTAGAGGGCCCCTGCCTCTTGCACAGATTTATTTGCGTAATTTAGATAAGTATCCTAGCTGCCTTTACGTTTTTCTGAAGTTGAATTCGTAGTTGTTTTCATTAGTTACTATAGTTATAACTCGTTCTAAATACTCTTCCACAAGAAGAAGCTCTTCCAACAGATTATGAAAATGAATGGGAAATGGCTATAGTATTGTAGGATTTAATTGTAATCTCTTTTGTTCAACATCACAGTTATACTTATGATAAATACTCTTCCACAAGAAGAAACTCTTCCAAGAAATCTTTATAATGTTTTAAGCATGATTGTGATCCTAAACGCTTCATTTGTGTGTTTGCACTAAGTACCATAGATGTCCTTGCTCTTAAACTCTTGCCTAAAATATCATAATGACGAGTGGGAGATAGCCATGATATCTTAGTTTTTAATTGCTTTCAGTCTTTCTGTTTGCATAGCATAAGTTAGGATACTCCGGAGTTTAATTGCACTTAACTCATGCTCAGTTGTTCTATTTTGAGTTTGATAATGACTTGTAGTTCAACATTGTTTTAGATTAGTGACATTTTAAGTTCAGTTTTAGTTCAACTCATTGCATTTTCACTTCACATTCAGACTGTCATTCACTGCACATTAGATTACTTCAGTTGTTAAACTTAACAAAACAACCTTCATTATTCACAAACCTCTTCTTGTTCTAAAATCTATAATTGCTTCATAAATACATGAACAGAAGACAATATCATTTTAAGGCCTGAAGTACCTCTGCAATTTCCTTATCACTTCATAAACAGAACCCTCCCTCAAAAGACTACTTTGAAAAGAAATCAAAATCAATAACTCTTGAGTAAGGTTTTGTGACATTCAATTAAATTGCAGAATAGAGTTAGGAACTAGTCCTAGAATAGAAGATCTTATGATGGTATAAATGTTTTATTCCAAATTTGCTTCAACAAATATTTAATCAAGGAAAAAATGTTGCATCATTATAAGTTAGTTGTTTAACTATTTAGATAGGATTTGCATACTTAATTGACCATGTCTCACGCTCTCTCTCAAAACTCCTTTGATGAAAGCATTTGACAAGTTGAGTTTATGTTTTGAATCATTTGTTTAAAAGTCATTATCAAGCTTTGTTTCTGCTTAGTCATAGTTTAGATTTTATTCTGTTTCAGTATTGCATTTGTATTTGTTTACCATTATAGTTTAGGCTTCACTCTATTTTGACCAATAGTTTCCCTTCATTTAGCACTTAGTTCTTTTCCTTTTCAAAATAAAACCATAAAACCAAAAACATCAGAAAACACTAAACACAACGAAGTAGGAAGAGGTTACTTAGGCACATATAGTGCACCACACTTCAGCAGTTTACTGACCCTGGTTGACAATTAAATGAGCTCAATTTAGGAGACTAGATTGAGACCAAACAACCATTTAGCCATCTCCATCCAAACTTTGAATTGCAACTTCTACTCAGCCCTAGGGCTGCACTCTGGAATTTTGTACATTTTGCATATTTCAGGAAATCCTTTCTGGATTGTCTTGAAATTGATTTTGGGAGTCTTGATCTTTACTCTCAACATTGTATAAGCCATCTATTTGCAGATTTATGTTATTTCATGTTTCTAGTAGCAGTGTGCCATATATGACTGCATTGTACCTGTTAATGAGTATTCTGTAATATAGCAACATTTAAATTTTGGCATATGTATTCATGGGAGGTTTGTTTGCCTTAATTATTTGAGTTGTATTTCACCTTTTTATTGCTGATTTACATAATAAAATGGCTCCATGGTTCTCATACATTTTGGTTTAATGTTATTCATTGCTATTTCCATTATTTTGTTCATATATTGTTGCTTCCCCATTTGGGAATATTACAATGTTGAGAAGCTTTACCCTAGTAAAATGCATGATAAATATGACGTGGTAGTTGTATAGCCTGGAGGATCTTCCCTCGCAAGTGAAATAATTCATTATGATTTTCATCATGGGAGTAAACCTATTAAGTAGCTGACCAAAAGGGAATATTTTATTGATGTTATCTTTGTATGATGCTTTGAGATAAGGTTGATACAACTAGGAATCCACTTCCTGAGTTTTGAACCACTTTCCACCTACATTAGGTACCCTCATTGCTGCTGCAATAATGTCTGTTGAAAGATTAAATGTCACCCCTGCAATGGTGACTTGGTCTTTCTGGGGGTTTGTGATGAAGATTCTAGTCAAATATAGATGACTTTGCACTCTTTGGACCATTTTACAAAACTCATAACAACCCACATGTTGGAAGCATTTGAATTCTAGGGGTGCTGACATCAACTCGCTGGTGTATGATGGCTCAAACCTTGATATTCTCCCTCCTTTTTTGTAGTTCTTTCTCTCTTCCTCCATGGTGTTTATTTTTATAGAAACCCTAGTGGAGAGGGGAGAGGAAAAGTGAATGAGATGATGAGGTTTGGGAGTTGGGATAGGTGTGTGAAAATTTGGGGAAGGGTGTAGGGGAGTTAGGGACCTTAGGGAGGTGGAGGGGAGTTAAGATAATAAGGGAAATGGGGCTAGGGAATTTAATTATAGAGGTATATTTTAGCTGCCTAGGAAAGTGCAACGTAGGGGTAGGGATTTAGGGAATAGGATTTAGGAGATGAAATTTGGATGGGAATTAGGGTCTTAGGGATTAGTTTAGATGTAAATTAGTTATAGTGAGGAGCCTAGGGTTTGTATGATAGTAAAACAATGTACACCATAAAGCGTAGTGCTTTTGAGAAAAGTGCATCGATGCAGGGATGACTTATTCTTTGATCATAATCATGAAAGAACTGATGAAAGGTGGGGTGAAATGGATTTACTTAATTGTTTGCAACCATGTCAAGATTTTAGCAGAGATGAAGAAACATTTTTCAATCACTCTTGACCTCCAATGCACAAAACACAACTTCAATGGGAAAAGTGCAGCGTGCTCTCGAAAATCGTAGCGCCTTAACACAAATTGCAGCGTGCTCTACAGAAAAGCGCAGTGCCTTAAGGAAAGGCACAGCGCTGCACTAGAAACTCAATTACTTGAAGTAAAAAATTGGTTTTTGAATTGGAAAGTTGGGAGCTCGATGCTAAAGAGTAAGAATGAATGTATTTTGGTCCTTTAGGGCCTTTTAAACTTGGATTAAAATCATTAAATGATCATGAGCCCACATTTCCTTTTCAAAATTAACCTTTCATTTTCTTTTTTTTGGGAACCTTGAAACTTAATTATTTAAACTTTGAACTTTTGGTGGCTTTGGAACATTGAACTTCTTCCAGGAACCTTGAACATTTGCAGGTGGAACTTGAGCATTTGTAGCTACTTGGAACTCTCAAATACTTATTACAAATTAAGAACATAAAATAACATTTTTTCTTTGAAATCAAATTTATTGATGAAATTTCTTTATTGTCACTCCTCCACTTGCTGGACTTTATGCACGGAATGATGATTTGATGACCTTGGAACCCTAAAAACCTAATGGAGATTCTGGACTGAATGAAACCATGATAAATATGACTGTAATGATGATGCCAACTTTTGAATAATGGTACACTCAGCTAAGAGGTGAAATGAACCAACAATTAGTAAAACTTTGGATGGAGTAAAAATAGACCTAGATCTACATCCAGTGACCAAATTTTTGCATTATGACCTAATGAAATGAAAAAAAAAAATTGACTTAAGGACCCCATTAGAACATGATAAGGTTCCATTTGATCACCGGTGACAGGATGCAAAAACTGACACTAACAGGAGTGTTAAATTATAGCTAGAAAATGATTCATTTGACTTGCACCTTAGTTAAATGAGGAAATTTTAATTTCCACTTTAGTAAGATGAGTTTTCAAGTAGTTAGCAAGAATGGCATCACCAAATCACTCTGTAAATTCAATTTTATGGGCTAGAATCATAGTTGTGTGCAAGTTAGTGGCCAACATCTAGCTATCTAGAGATGTTATCTTTAGTGAAAGTCATTTATATGATATCTAGTCTAAAATAGAGTCAGGATGAGTTCATTTGAGTAGTTTTAACTTTTTTAACTCAACTAACTCTCTGTTAATGAATCAATTTACTAAAAATAGCCCTAGTCATGCATGCAATTCGAATTTCGTAGTGAAGTTGGAGGAAAAAGGCACATTGTAATTATCATTATATACTAGTGAGTGTACAGTGTTTGCATGTAGCAGGTGAGCTAATTCCTTTGGATTTGCGCAAGGAAATAGGAGGAAGAAAGAGGCCTATTTTGGCTAAGTATTTTTCAGAGAAGACTAAGGAGGAGGAGATTAATATTGTAGAGCAGAAGGAGCTTCAAGAATTGAATTTTTCATTGTAATATATAATTGTTCTCATCTGATATAATAAAAAAAGAGGAGGTTTTTTTCCCAGTTTGAGTCCCTGGTAAAAAGTGTGTTCATTGTGATTAAATGATTGCATGTGTTTATATTGTCAGTTTTCCTTCCACGGAAATTAGTAGAGGAAATTTGTGTCTATTGATTTTAGTTTTATTTCATTAGTAGTTTTAAATTTCAAGTTAATTTGAGCTTGAGAAGAAAACATAGCTTCAGAAGTAAGAAGAGAAATTCGGAATTGCGCAAGGAAATAGGAGGAATTAGGAGGCCTACTTTGGTTAAGTATTTGACAAAGCAGACTCAAGAGGAGGAGGTTAGTATTACAATGCAGAGGGAGCTTCAAACATTGAAGTTGTCATTATAATATATCAGTGTTCTCATCTAATATAATAAAAACAAAGGTAAGGTTTTTCCCAGTTGTTTTCCCTAGTAAAAAATGTGTTCATTGTGATTGAATGATTGCATGTGTTTCTATTATTAGTTTTTATTCTGCGGAATTTAGTGGAAGAAATTTTTTTCTATTGATTTCATTAGAAGTAGAAAATTTCGAGTTATTTTTACATGGTATAAGAGCCATTGAAAACTACATAGAAACCAGTTTCCTGGTCATCTCTCAAATAAATTTACTAGCATATTTGTGGTGCATGTATTTTCTTCAATGCAGGAATAATGTATTTCAATGGATTGAGGCTTGAGTATGCATTGGAGGGAAATTCCAACTTTTTTGCTTGGAAATACTGCATGGAAGTTGTGTTGGATGACAATGGAGTATTGAAGTACACAAAAATTGATATTCCAAAACCAACAACATCAAATGCACAACAATTAGCTCAATGGAAGAAAGACACAACAAAAGTGAGGAGGATTATCCTGGAGGGAGTCAGAGACCATGTGGTTTCAAATTGGCATGGAAAAGAGACTCCATTTTCAATGTGGGAAACTCTCAAAACCCTATTCAAAAGTAGTTGCCCACCCCATAGTGATGAATTTGGCCCATCACAATTTTGATTTGGCCTCTTATCTCTTTTTTCTATAGCTCAATCAGAATTAAATAATTGAGTTTATTATTTAATTTCATTTTACGATTATTTATTGTTTGGGTCAAATCGGTGGAAAAAAAAAATTACTCTTCACTAATAACTTCCTCATGAGCATATGTGGACTACTTTGAGTCTAGTGCCTTCCCCTTGTCACCTTTTTTATATAATAAGTATAATTTTTAATTTTATTCCACCATCCTTAGCTATAAACATTCAAATATTTGAATTTGATGAAACATTTAAGATTAATACAAAATTCCATTTCTTACATAAGAACGGAATTTCAACCAGTTAAATACTTGGTCATAAATATTATGATATCTTGAAAGTTCATTATGACACATTAAAAAAAAATCAAGCAATTCAGCCACAATTATTCATCATTATATTAATAAGAAAACCACTATTGACATATGTGTAAATTTATATAGAAACTTCACGTTATATCTTGGGAACTTGTATCAAAGAAAGAGAAAAATATTTTTATATGGAAGTACAAGGTTACCTCAGGTCTGAAATTACAGTAAGTGCTACAGATTGTCTTGGAAAGGATGAATGGCTAGAAGAGCCCTAAAGAGCACAAACATATTGATTTAGTATGGAATCATGGATAGAACCATATGATAGTAGCATCTTTAAAATTCTACTTGGTTGAGTTGCTTGAAATCATCCAGTATTCTAGGAATAAAAAGCTTGGGGACCATTTCGCATAAATTTTCATCTATGCATTGTCTAACATTATGTTAGAGAATGGATACATACTATTGATTATGAACACATACCATTCAGATGTAGAAAATTCCATATACATGGGCATTTATTCTAGGATTTCCCTCTCAATCAAAGCACTTCCATAAACAAAGAACCAACAATGAAAGACTCTAAACATTTCACCAAGGTTACCAACAGGAAAAGGCACACCAGAAGAACTCAGAATGCATTCGAAACCAAGAAGACTACAAAAATAAATAGCTTTGAAACGTTGGTAGATCTGAATGTCAACACTGAAGCCATTCCTAGCTCTTCCAATACACCCATGCAAGAGAATCTGCACCACAAAGAGAAACTAAAGGCACCTCCTCCACAAGACCACTCCAAGCAGAAACAGAGTCAAAACTCCTCCCATTTAAAGGAGGGTAAAGGTAAAATCATAGCCACATAACAACCGATCATGATGGAGGAAGAACCAAAAAGCATAGACTTCAGAGATGTGGACATATTAGGACTTGAGGATGCCTATAAGCGGAAAGACTATCAATCCATTCACATCCACCAGATACAGAAACTGGAGGTAGCTCTAAGTCGAGCTCAACATATCCCCACCCTGGGCATACAAGGGGAAACATATCTAAACACCAAAATCATTCTAAGAGAATAAAAGAAAAGAGGGCAATGGACAGATCTGCAAATATTGGTTATCCTAGGAGAAGAACTCGTAGGATCTGTCAGGTACCCAAAGCTTACTAGATTCTATCCCCTCCTTACTCCAGGTTCTCAATGAAGCTCATATCCTATAATATAAAAGGGCTAAATAGCCCCTCCAAGCATTGATTAATCAGAAAGATAATCGTAGAAGAACGACCTACAATGCTCGTTCTACAAGAAAAAAAATATACAGGTCCCACTTTAGACAATATATTCTCCAAGCTTTGGCAATGATGTCGAACGGTTGTAGTAGATGGTCAAGGAGCCTCAAGAGGTTTAGCAATAATCTGGAATTTTCAGTTGATCACTCTAGAATATTTCATCGCCACCCACAACTTAATCCAAGAATATTTTCATTTCATAGGCACTAAAATTCATGGTATCCTCACAAATGTTTACTTCCACAAGCAGTTACAACCAAGATAGAACTGCTAGATACCATTGCATCCCTCAACCTTCAACGCACCTTCCCTCTATGGTTGCTAGGAGGATATTTCAACATTATCACCAACAGGAAAGAACGGAAAGGGGAATGGATAAATCTAGCCTCTCACATCCTCATATTTAAGTAATTTATTAATAACAATCGATTGATCGATCTACACACCTCCAACGGAGTCTACACATGGAAAAACAAGAGGGGAGGCTTGCAACAAATCACCTCACGCCTGGAACGTTTCTTGACCATCGACAATTTCACATAGTTGGGGGGGCAGCTGAATGCCACCATTTCCCCTGCAGCAGGCTCATACCACTAGCCAATTCAACTTCATTGGGTCCAACCAGGCTTTTCACCATGCAGACCATTCTGATTTGAATAGTTCTGGTTTACTCGTACAGGATTCAAAGAACTCATCATGAAATGGTGGTCCTCCCTAGCGCCTCTAGATGGATCCAAGATGTTCCAGTTTCAGCAGAAGCTTAAAATGATCAAAGGTAAATTAAAACATTGGAACCATCATACCTTTGGAAATATATTCAACAGGAAAAAAGAAACTAAACAGAAAATGTCAAATCTCCAGCAAACAATCATTTTGATAGGGAGAACAGAGGAAACCAACGCTCAGGAATCCAAAATAGCTGCACAACTAGAGGAAGCACGGTTCCAAGAAGAAATAATTTTGAAATGGAAATTAAGGATCAGATGGTTAAAGGAATGGGATTGAAACACTAAGTTCTTCCATCGCTCAACCATTCAACACAGAATGCACAACAAGATTTCGATCCTCAAAGCACAAAATGGAGAACGCTTGGAAAAGCATGAAGATATCGAAGAAGAAATCCTAGATTACTTCAAAGATATTCTCAAAGAGCCCAAAAATCATCAAAATGAGGCCATCGACAGCATAACACAGAACATTCCCAAAATTGTTATCGAAAATCACAATCAGATGCTCCTCAAACCAACTACTTTGTAGGAAGTAGAAATGGAATTCTTCCAGTTGAAATAAGGCATAGTCCCTGATCTGGATGGCTTCACTACTACCTTTTTCGACTACTTCTGGGACATCATAAAAATAGAAGTCCAGGAAATTGTTGAAGAATCACGCAATATGCACTGGATCCTCCCGGCCTTAAATCCAACTTTCCTTTCACTCATTCCAAAGGATGATTAGGCATCGACTCAAGGTAAATACATACCCATTTTCCTTTGCAATGTAAATTACAAAATTATTTCTAAATGTATTGCTAATCGGCTGAAAAACCTCCTCCCATTACTCATCTCCCTGGAGTGAACGGGTTATGTGGAAGGCAGGAAAATCCTAGATGGCATAATCCTCACCCATGAAGTTATGCACTCCCTTATATATCTTTAAAAGCCCAAAATTCTACTAAATATTGACTTATCCAAAGCCTTCGACAAAATCAGCTGGGCATACATCAATCACACCCTCTTAGCCTTTAGCTTCAGCCACACTTGGGCACGATGGCTTATGAGCCTGATCACCTCCCCTTTCTTCTCCATTTTCGTCAATGGGATACCATTAGCTACCTTCTCCCCCTCCAGAGGTATCAAACAGGGAGATCCTCTATCACACTTCCTTTTCATACTCATGGTTGAGGTCCTTGGCCGCCTCATCAAGAAATATGTCCAAAACCATGACCTCAAGAGCATTTCCATCCATAATCAATCTCTCATCTCCCATCAATAATTTGTGGATGATAGCATGGTAATGGGTCATCCTTCAGTGCAGGAGGCCCGCACGCTCAAACAACTCTTGGATCACTTCTCTAAAGCCTCTAACACCACCATCAAATCTGAAAAATCCCAGATCTTTTTCTTCAATACCCCTCCCCTTACTCAAAGGAAAATTTCCAGAATTCTTCAATTCTCAGTGTCGTCCCTACCCTCTAAGTATTTGGGAGCCCCTAATTGTCTCATCCATTAAGCATTCCTCTTTGAAATATCTCCTAGAAAAAATGGAATCAAAACTCTCCTCCTAGACCTACCGATCCTTAAAAATTATTGGTTACTTTTCCTCATAAAGTTAGTCTTACAATCCCTTCCCCTCTACCTTTTTTTTGTCCTGGCAGCTCCGAAATGGATCCTCAAAATCATCTGAAATCTACAAAGAACTGTCTTATGGGATGGCAACAAGGAAAAAATAAAATGGGCCTTAATCAAATGGAAAGATATCTGCACTCCAAAAGATCAAGGAGGACTCATACTCTGAGATACAGAACAAATCAACGCCATCATGGGAGCAAGAATATGGTGGAAATGGGTTTCCAATACTCAAGTTCCCTGGGCTAAGCTATGGAAGGCCAAGTACATTGCAATGTGGACACAAGACAACTTAATTAGATTCAACCAAGAGATAAAAGGCTCCCTGATATGGAATGCAGCAGACCACCACAAAAACTTGATACAAACTCACAACTTCAAGGAAATAAGATCAAGACATCAAGCTCACTTTTGGGAAGACTCATGGTAGCAAATTCCAAGTCTTTCATCCACTTTTCAGCGTCCCCTATGGAAAGCAACCTTGTAGGATCGTGCACATAACAAGGTAGGACACTTCTGGATCCAGGAGGACACCCACGGATACAAAAACTGGACTCCAAGAATCGAATGGTAGAATGACTGGCATGGAGAGAAACATCTAGATATTAGAGAGGATCTCGTCAAGAGGAAAATTCGAGTGCAGGACAACCTAGATATTCTCCAATGGGAATATTATCCATGTGTCACCTTCACCACAAAGGAGGCCTATCGAATCCTACATAGTCTAGATCCAGGTCAACCAAACAACCTTTGGAAGAAGATCTGGAAAATAAAACTATGGCCCAAGGTATCCACCTTCTTATGGTTACTAAGAAAAAAGATAATTCTAACATGGGACAATATACTGAAGAGAGGATTTTATGGACCCTCAAGGTGCCCTTTGTGCAACCAAAGCGGAGAAACCACATATCATCTACTAGATCTCTGCAACATGTCCAATCTCTTTTGGGATAGAATAGCATCACTAACAGAAGAACGAATCGAGCACAAGGAAATATTTTGTAAACTCTCAACAAATGGCAAGAGGTGCCCTTCTCCAGTAATATTCTTAATCGCCTCTGGTAGCTTCCGGGGCTACTAACATGGGCCCTCTGGAAGGAGAGTAACAACTGGGTATTCAATGACAACAAAACCTCACAGGAAGGGATATGGGAAAACTTTAGCAGTTGCCTGAAGGAGATGATAGCCTTGACCCCATGGGCCAACTCTAATCTCCCATCATCAATAAATTAACATGTAATCTGGAATAGCTGGGGACTACACCTCAATCAACTAATAATTTCACCCTCACCACCAAAGGTCCAATCTTTTGTTCTGGACAATTGGATATCTCCCCCTCTAGGATTCATCAAATTCAATTTCAATGGCGCCTGAAAAGGCAATCCAGGGGAAGCTGGGTGTTGGGTCATAAGAAGGTATCTTTTGAACACCTAATTAGCCTACATTAATCATCAATCCGGGAGCAACTTTTTATTTCAAGAGTGTACTCTGTCTGAGGCTGCAATTAACTAAGAGTAATGCTTTGAAGATGTAGTACAGAATTTTAAATGAAAAAGTAACAAATGCTTGTAAAGGAATCTAATTATTGTTACATAAATGGAAATGCTCTAAAACCTTAATTAAACCAATCTACAAAACATCAATCAGGGATACAGTAGCAATAACTCCTTCCCTTCGAAATCGATGCAAGATAACCAATCTAGGAACTTGGAAGCAATAACCAGTGTCCTCTACAGTTGGTGATCTTAAAGCAATCGAAACGAAAGCAAACTCAATCTTCTCACTGGTGAAAATAACTAAAAGGAACAAAATCTGGAAGGAACAGCAGCATGTAATTCCTACGCATAACAACTGTAACTCGTCTATTTGCTAATCGGAAGCTATGAATAAACAATGAACAGAAATGGAACAGCAATATGAATTGAAGAGAAATCGCAACTCTGATGCAATCAAGAAACTAGATTTCCACACTTCAATCCTGTCGACAGCCAATTACTACACAACAATCAATTATAACAAATTATAAATTAATATAACAACAACTCGAATCAGACATAGAACAGCAAAGATTTTATAATGATAGCAAGATAACTGAACAACAAATGTGCTTCTTGTAAAGGATGAAACAACAATGCAATTCGTTAATGAATCTGTATTCGATCTGACAACAATCAATCAACTCTGTAATTGGAATAAGCATTAAACACAACTTCACATAATAGTAAGCAAAGATTAAAATACAAACAGTGAAGTAATTGCACCAGAGCTGGGCCCTTAGCACCAGTGAAATACTGCTGGGCTAATTCAGAACTTAGGAGATGAAACAAAACGTGTGTCTTATATTAAATGAACATAAAACATTACAAAAAATATTCTCTCAAAGTCGAGAGTCAATGAAACATTACAGAGGAAATGTTTAACTGTAAGGATTTTCAACCAACTCACTGACTGACTGACTGACTTCTCCCCTCATCACTAAAGGAAATTGCTTTATATATCGAATCCTGACGGACAAGATGAGGAATAAGATGAGTTTGAACAGCGATCCCTCAGGATCAAGGATCATGAGGGATTCGCTCCCCTTCATTTGGTTATCATCTTGTTTACTCTAACCGAGGCCGAGCTGTCCTCTGCCTTTTCTTGGCAATTCGTTCGGATCTCCTTGCCTTTGGCTGGATGTGGTTCATCGCTAATGGAGCAGCAGTTATATTGATCTCAGCCCCGCCTTTGGTACAGTTGTTCACTTCGTCGAATTCCTGTTTTATCAACAAAAAGCAACCTTTAGCCATCGTTTTGCAATAAACATAAACCTTTCCAAATTTATCATAATTCTTATAATAAATTACCTTCCCAAGGTAAAAAGGAGTATGTCTATAGTAAAAGAATGAGAAGATACATAGTAATTTCATACCTTTTTCACTGCCCAACACTGGGTTTGAAGGAATTTTCAGAGATTGCAAGGGCGACCTTCTTCATCTCTTCTATGGCAACATTGGGTGGGATAGCAACAATTCAACAGAGCTAGAAGGTCTCATTCAGGGCTCAAACATAGCCATTTAGCTTAATCTATTCCCACTGGAAATGGAAGGTGACTCCCATGTCATCATCCATATGGCAACTCGCCTCGCTTCGGGGTCCTCTGCTATAAAACTCTCCAAAAGTTGGATATTGACTCAAAAACTACAAAAATTTGAACTCTGGCTTCAGCAATACAAAGCCATCACATTCCTACATGTGAGAAAAAAGGCCAATGCAGCGGTTGACTATCTAGAGAATCATTTCATCAGTCAAAATCTTCATCTCTTCACCTCCAATTTCCAATCCATTAGGGAGGAATCTCTAAGAGCTAACTATATGGCAATCCTACACAAAGACAATGGCTTCCCACATCTGGGTGATGTGAGAGCCAACCCACCCCATGGTGCATGATGACACATACCATGGAGGATCGACGATGCCACAATAATATTTTCGCACCATGTCGCAGTAGCAGGAAGTTAATGGATTTAATGATGCAAGTTTCAGACAGATGTGGCCTTCATTGGAGAGGCACAACCATTAAAAACTAGTGCTAGGCTCTCCATTGAACTCATTCTCTAGCTCACCAGCGAAGCTCTGCCGAAATTCTCCCCTGCAGGCCGGTGAGCTCTTTGAAGCTCTGTGCTCCCACTATCATGGTGCCCAGGAAGAGATAGAAGCCTCACAGAGGCAGCACTAGAGGTGCTCTTCCTGCTAGATTAAACAAAACCTTATCTGATCATCACTTTCATTCCTTCATTGAGCCACACCCTGTTTTGGGCTCTCACTCCACAGTCCCGCCCATTGACAGTTTCTCTGCTCTCTTTGCAGCCCCGACTGGAGACAGCTCCTCTGCAGTCCTGACCATGGAAATTTTTCCTGCTCCCTCTGCTCCTATGGCTCCTCTTGGCGCCACCCTCATCCCCTTTGTTGAGTCATCCACATCATCTCTACCTCGAAATAAAAGGAAATACTAAAAATCCACAATTTCCCTCTCCGCTACTCCACCGCCCAAGAAGATCGAACCACTGTCTATCAAGGCTTCTTCCCTGTCCTTTCCCAATATGTGGCATTACAAGCTAGGTGGTTGTCACAAATGAGATTAACAAGGAGAGTCGATGAAGCCAAAGCCACACGTCTTCACGGAGGAACTGGATGAAATTGCCCATATCTATGGGTGTATAGTGACTGAGGAGGAACCGTCGACACCTGATGCAGAACAACATGAGGAATCTTTCAAATAATGAAGGTTCATGCACTTCAGTCTATCTATGGACTGTCATTCTATCCATATTTTTTACAGTTATTTACAGTGTTTTTTACAATTCATTAGTGAATGTAGATGTTTCAAGTTCACAGAGAAAATTAAAGGGTTGGTTTCCCTACTATGGGAAGCCCTTCATTTTGAATTTTTGGACACAACTGAGAGTAGGAATTGGATAATTTCCTCTGCTAAGACAATGGATTGTAACATATTTTATTAATCAATATAATTATACTATTTTACAAAAAAAAAAAAAAAACATTATGTGAGAGGAAGTATTTTTTTTAATATAGATCATCATGACCCTGTAAGAGTCATCATCTTGGAAGGCTCTTGGAAGAGGAACTATGATATTATTAGTATATATTCCATATTGTATAGAAACAATACTTTGAAAAGGATGAAGTAATGCATTTGATCAAGTTGCAAGCTCATTGTAGGATACACATAAATAGATGATTGTGTGAAAGATCAAGAATGCATGTTTAAATTAACCTTTGGAATATAGGATTCATATAATCCAGTAAGGAATGTTGGTCATTTTCATATTGAATATTTCATTTAGCTATATGATGCCTAAAAATATTAATTTGACTTACTCTAGAATGGTTACAATTCTAAGACTTTCTGGCTAGAATAAATGTCATGGTTATATTATCTTATGTATTACATTAACGTTTACCTGTTGTGAGGTTGGTGGCCTTTGACCATGACGTATTAAAATGTTTCCTTAACTTACATGATGCATGACAATATATTGAAGTAAATAACAATCATAACATATAATAGAAATTTCTTACAAGTTTGGTAAAATAGAATACATACCACCCCATAATAGCAATGATTTTATCTATTCAATTCAAATTGTAATCAATTAACAACTCTTCCATTGCAGCTATTTATTTTATGGCACATAAGAATATAAGCTTTCCTTCATGCCCCTCGAATATGCAATTGGGTTGCTTAGTTATGGTCATGGGTTGTGTATTATTTATAAACCCCGCAATATTCCCGACTCCTTTTTGCCTTTCATCAATATACATAGCTGCACCTTTATTTTGATCATTTTCCTTTAGTTGTATATAATTTTTAGCCACACAATATCTTTGCATACTTTTGGTATACTCGACTAGTCGTACCCAATGATTGTAGACGTAAAAGGGTCTAACATACTCCATCAATTCAATTAATATGTTGTAGCATACCTTTATGCCATCCATGGAAAATATCCCAAAACCATGTAATAGCTATGGGACAATGCAACATATCATTTTATTGATAGAAAAATCAATGTTTGTTTCAGGAAGATACTTGTGAACACATTATTTAACTATATTTTCTTACCTCAAGGGAACCTCCATGTCATATATGCTCTCATTATCATATGAAAGTGACCCCCCTTTAGCAAGAAAAAATTCCATGCATCTATGGAATTTTATTCTAACCTTTTCACCTCTAGTTGATCTTTTCTTACTAGATGACGTAGTGGATTTTTGGTCAATTTCTTCTATCCTACCTAAAATTTTGTCACTCGAAAAAGATAGATCTGAAAAATACCTATTCAGTTGAATGTCCAACAACACTCCATCAAATGGGAGAAACTATTAGCGAGTGTCATAATGGGTTTTGGGAAATGTCTTGATGATAACACAAGAACATCATATTCGTACAAGTTACAAGGAAGTTCCAATGAGTTAAATGTGAGTTATAAGGAAGTTCCAAGTGAGTTACAAGTAAATGTCTGCAATGTGTTCAAAATTTATGTTAGAAAATGTTGCAAAATACATCTCAGTCAATCCACAAATTTTATGAAATGTTTTCCAAAAAATTATGCCACGAAATCCACAAATTTGCTACAGTTATTTGTAAAAAAAACTTCTAAACCCACAAATATATGCAAATGGGGGATTTGAAACTTGAAAAAATATCCTTGAGATACACATCTGCACTCCTCTATTTTCTCAAGAAGTAAGGGTGTTTAAAAAATACCTTGTTTTTTGTTTTCAAGGCCACAAATGGTAATTTGATTATTGGCTCTAATACCAAGCTAATGTGTGAGGAAATCATCAAAAGAAGAATAGAAACTTGAATATTGGCTCTAATACCAAGCCGATATGTGAAGATATCATCAGCAAAGCACGATATAGTACGGTAAATCATCGAAGGAAAAACATTATTTTTTTATTAATTTTTAGGTTTTACTTACATGGGAGGTGATATGGTCCATTACAAGTGATTAGCTTTATTATTTAACTAACAAAGGTGTTATAACATACAACTTATCTTAGTAATTAGTCTTTGCCATGTTGATAGTAATATTGGGGTCATGAAATAACATCATTCTGTTGGTTTAAGTTGGAGCTATCTTTTAATTTGGAAGTGCTCATTTTAATGATATAAGAAGTTGGTGCTACCTTGTAATTTAGCAGTGATGATTTTAATGATATAAGGATAAGGTGTTGAAAAATCAAAAGGTAGAAAATGGTACCCATGATGAAAATAGAAGCGCTACCAAATCAGAAAACACCTCACGGTACATATTCTTTCAATAGGCGGCGCTAATAAAAATAAAACCCATTTTTTTTATTGATTTTAACTGTCCAGATGGGATGCCAGCAAGGAACAATGAAGACTGAAGTTAAGCGAAGCATGATGAATGTGTGAGGTAGCATAACAATCATTTTCATTTTTTGTTTCGACATGTGACCTAAGGGTTTGATGATTTTACAGCCAAGGAGGATAGGTGGAGAATCATTATTGTTTCCTGCAGGAACCCATGTGAAGGTCTAAGGAGAATAAAAGAGCCCAACGAAAAATGGAGAAGCCCTATAAATAGCGAGGAAAAAGTTCGCTAAAGATTTGTTGGTTATAAATCACCTCCAATAGTGTTGTGTAGAATTTCCACGAAATTTTTATTTGTTGTTGTGAAAAATCTGAAAATATTTTTTCTTTTCACATAGATAATTTCCCTACCAAATAGCAGTAGAATAGAACAGAAATAAAAGCATAGTCACACAATAAAAAACTTTTTTTACTAGGGAACCCAACTA
This sequence comes from Pinus albicaulis, assembly GCA_034641835.2. Classification (NCBI taxonomy): domain Eukaryota; kingdom Viridiplantae; phylum Streptophyta; class Pinopsida; order Pinales; family Pinaceae; genus Pinus; species Pinus albicaulis. The sequence goes on from CM076582.1 coordinate 998,964,508, forward strand.
GGAAAACCCTCTCCTTGATCAAAATTTTATTGATAGAAAAAATAAACAACAAATATATTACAAAATATAGGTGTTCCAATATGAATAAAAACCTACTTTTACTGCATTGAACTAGGCTTGAAACCCTTGCAAGTTAGTTGATCTTTGTTGCCCTCTACAAATCTGTGCACAAGCTTCTCTTGCACACTCTTCCTCTCAAAGATCCGTGTACAAACTCATGCTTCCTATTTCTTGGTATCACCAACTCATGCTCGCCAAGATAATGATTAAAATTCTTCCTCCGTTCCTCCTTTTAAATCAAATTCAAATGGTTAAAATTAATGATTTATATGTTGGAAAGTCGAACTGGTGCTTTTCTAGTTAACAATAGTTAACACAACTTGTTAACTAGTTCTTCCTAAAATTTAACTTGTTAACTTGTTAACTAGTTCATCTCTACCATTCTTCAGCAGGAGGCTAACTCCACTTGTTCTTTCAATTTCCAAACTAAATCACACTAAAAAATAAAGAACTTGATTTCAAATTTCAACACATTACTTAATTACCTCATGCACTCGATTTTTCAGAAATTCCTAAATTTTAGGAGCTTGTCCATGCACAAAAAAGGAACTCGACTTCGACCTTGAATTAATGAAAAAAATCAAAGGAATCATGTTTCTCGCTAATTTAAACACTCCTCTTAGCGAGGAAAGTGTTCCCGGAAGAACCTCCTCCACCCGGATTTGTCTTCAACTCTACCAAGTTCTTCGTTGTTGTACCCGCTCCCTCTAAACTAGAATACTCCCTACTTTATCTTCGCAAAACTTCCTTTGCACACTTGTTCTTTCCCACCACACTCGTGATTCCACTACTTCTCTATTCGGAGCAATTCATGCCTTTCTCGCTCAAGTTTTCTCCCTCTAAAGGCATGCATCTCTAGCCTCACAATATGCCCACCGTCAATGATCACAACATTTTGTGTCACTAAAGTTTGGCTCACCGATATGCCCATCAAAGCAACCTTCTAGCTCCATTAATAAGTCTACACATAGATCTATGACTTTCCCGAACTAGGTCTTCATAAATCTACATCCTAACAATCCATGTCCTAACAATCCATGCCTCCTTTCATGTGTATTATACTTGAGTTCTTCAATTTGTTGCATACTACATATGAACGATTGTGCACTACTAAGTTTGTGAAAAGTAGAAAAGTTTTCAACCTTCCATATCCGCTCTACCTTTGTGACATACAAATTACATCGTCACTATTCTTAGGGATTTCAAATTTATCGCCCACATACAAATCCCTTCCTTGACGTGCCTACAACTTCGGAATGAGCCACCCTTTTTGATTTTTTTAAACACCAAACCAATGAACCAGGGAAACAAAACCCTCCTACTTGGAAACTCTTGGACTGCTCCAAAAGTCAAACCTTAGGGTACCAAAATACAACCCACTTGTTGTGACAATTTCTTCCACCTTATCCATGACACCTAGGTGATGGGCCTCTAAATTAGACATAAATTAAGGCCCATCTAACCTTTCTTAGGCACATACAATATATATTAAATCTCTCCTTCTACACTTAATAATGTTTTTTTAAGCTTTAATATGTTCTTAGGAAGGTTTAGAGATAATTGCATATTTTTGCCTAATATTATTTATTTTTGAAGAATATTGTGAGCATATTGGGAAGATTATGAATATTCGGAGAGGGAGATAATTTAGGGAATTTATCCCTACTACTAGAGGATCAATATTGGAGAATAAATGAAAAAAATATCATGAAATTATTGAGAAAATCTGGAGTAATTTTGGAAATTCAATGATTGAGAAAATCTAGGAATGTGTTCCCTGTCATTCAATGCAGATTCCTAGTTTTGAGAACCAGATCCATTTGAGGGATTTTGGAGGGGAAAGCTTCCTCCTTTCAAGGAGAATTATTCCTCATAATTTTGTATAAGTAACAATTCAAATTGACATCTAGGGGCATGTATTGTTTAGTCTTATTGTGGAGAAAAATTGTTGTTTAGCAACTCCACTTTCTTTTCTTGTAGGGATGTACTTGGATCGATTCAATAATGAATATTGGCACCATTTTTAGTTTCTAAGGCTTGGTTTATTCCATAGGACTCTGAGTATCCTTGGTATGGGCCATCCTAGGAGCCTCATAGACCTCTTACACAATTTATTTATAATCTTTTCACTTCTTATTCACATGCATCTCTCATTTTTGTTTTGCATATTTCTGTATTTAGTATTGTTTCTTTTCTTGTTGTAGGATTAAGTTAAATGATTGAAGTGAGTTATTTTTCAGGTTTTTTATAGATTCAAAAGAATTATTAATCCTCAAAATAAATTTGGAATGTCATCTTAATCTTTAAGCTACTTGGATTTGGTTACTAGTTCACGAATATAAGATTTCTCGAAATGCCTTGTAGCGAAATAGTAGTAAATTTATGCTATTTTTTAGAATGGGTTAATGAGCTTCAATTGACTTGTTCCACTTGGATTGGGTCATAATAATGTTAAATTTAATAACAAAATCTACCCCATTTAATTTTTACTTTATTAGGTTAGGCATTTGATAGATTAACTAGCTCACTAGTTCTTGAATTTCCAGATTTTAGAGTAGTAATTTTCTGTTATTTTTTAGCACGTGTGAACAGGGTTATTTTGGAGTGATTCCACTTGGAATGGAGACCTAAGACATCATAATTAATAAAAAAAAATTATCCTATCCCATTTTCATTTTATTTACTTATCCATTCGGTGATTTATCTCCAAAACAGAACTTCCTGTAGCAAAAACAGAACAACCTGTAGTACTCTTGTAGCAAGTGTAAAGTCAACCAGATTTTCTCCCAAAGCTTGGTTTTTCTCTCTTAGGATTAAATAATTACCCCTAGGATCTAAATCCATTATTGAGTAATAATAAGAACCACTTAGGACATGCATATTCACAAATTAGATTAGGCTTATTTATTTGAATTCATGCTCAGACTTAGGATTTCAATTACAAATTGTTGGTCTTTCCTAGAATTAATTTCTTTTCAAAGCAACACTTCCATTTATACAATCAGTTTAGGCTTTGATTTCATGACATTCACTCCATTACATCAGATCAACAAAATAAGAACACATTGTATGCTGCAAATATAGTGTCGATACCTCTTAAGTTTGTATGAACCCCGAGTTGATAATTAAAGTTGGTAGCCTTGGGAGTTGCAACATTATTGTTGCAATAATTAAGCTCATCACTTTTTGGCGCCGTTTCCAGGGAGGTGTCAAAGTATGTATTTATTTCTTCCCTAGTTTATTCATTTCTTTTACTTTCTACAAATACAAAAAATTGCATTTGACATATTTCATTTCAAAAATTTAGGCTTTGATTTAATTACATTCACTCCATTACATCAAATAAATAAAATAAGAATACATTTTATGCTGCACATACAGTGTCGATACCTCTTAAGCTTGTATGAATCCTAGGTATGCATTGTTTTCTTCCCTATTTTATTCATTTCTTTTCTTTCTGCAAAAACAAAAAAATTGCACTAGGCATATTTCATTTGAAAACAGAAAATTGCATTGCATTAACATTATTATTCAAAAAAAAAAAAAAAAAAAAAAATCTCAAACACCAACACACCCCCCCCCCCAATTTGATCACGTGGTGCCACATCACCATCCACTTTTGCAAGTAGAAGAAGAATAGGTGGCAGAGAAGGCAGAAGAAATGGATGTAGACGATGACAATGAAGAAGATCTTCTTGGATTTTTTATTCAATATATTGATGTCAGTGTGCATATGAAGAACAATCCTCCATATTTCCTTCCCAAGTTCCATGGTATGAGGTAAGAGGATCCAAAAATATTTCTCTTTGAATTTGAAATACTTTGTAGATCTTATCGCTACTTATCACACACTCAAAAATTGAGATTTTTTCCTGCAACATTGAAGGATAGAGCTCTTCAATGGTTCATGAGTTTAGGTACTAATTCAATAAGATCATGGAACGATATGCAAAACGTATTTCTAGAAAAATATAAATTTCATGATCTTAAAGAATAAATGTTTCTAATGAATCAAGAAGAACATGAGAGCCTTGAGGATCTAATAGAGAGGTTGATGTATAATGTTAGCAGGTAAAAATTGCATCATTTAGGATTTGACACACTAAAAACCCTCTTACTTAGAACAATTAGGGATGAGTGGATTGATCTCCTTGATCTCATGAGTAGAAGAGATGTATACCAATTGGAATTTGAATAAATTTTTGAAACATGTAAGTGCATATCAAGAGGAAGGGCAAGAGTAAGTAAATCAACATCAAGATTAGTAAGTCAATCTAAACTTGGAAATTTTCTTGATAACTTTAAAACATAAATTCTTAGCAATCTAACTGAACAAGTATAAATATTAAGAATGCAAGATGAGGAAAAAGAACATGTTGATATGTGTGTTGCCCATGCAGAATCATATTTCCCATCATTACCAAGGTTGAAGGAAGTTTACCAAGGGGACAAACCAAAGAAGTTATGTTATGTAGCTCCAAGAAGACCATGGTAGCCTAGTCAACTTGATATGATGCAAGGACCTACTTTAATATTTCAAGCTTATTCACATATATCTCAAATTAATTGGAATACACTCTTTCCTTGGAAACCTTGACCATCTCAACCCCAAAACCAATATTGGAAACAAGGATGGCAAGAACCTTATGTGATAAATCCATAATACCCTCAGTATTTTCCTCTATATCCTCCATACCCAACTCCATGCTATCCATATCATCCACCTCTACCATAAACACAACCTAAACCACGTCCATCTAAAAGATCCACTCCCACTCAATTATCTATACCACCATTTCCAAACCCACACATGGAAGTAGCTCAGCCCACTTACAATGTCGAGGTACAACACTTCCAAACATATCCTCTTGATCTAAATGGCATTCATCTTAGTTAAAGAAAGGTATTGAAAAAAATATATTCTTTTGATGTCATTGAAGGATAACGTCTAGAAGAAGAAGATTCAAATGAGGAGATCAAAGATTCATGGGCTACACTTTATGAATAGAAGACATCAGAATTAGATATTGAGAGAATTCCCTCATATTTACCATTAGATCCTCCATGTGTTCAAGATAAAAATAAAAAAATAGAGGAATATTTGAATTTCATTGTAGAAGAGGAGATCCAAGATGATCCAAATCAGCAAGTAGACTAGGGGTATCACAACTATATTGAAATATGGTTCCAGAAAATCATTAAGTTGCCGCAACACACTCTTCTTCAACAATTCTTGATCTCATATTAGTCAAAGCATTTCGTATCTCATATTAAGGTACATGTCCAAGCATACATTTTAAGCCTACACATAATTTTACTTTTCATCTTGATGTGTACATGTCTCCATTGGAAGTATTCCTATACTTGAAAGAGATTTTGTTTTTTCAAATAAAGTAGGATAGAAAAAAAAAAAAAGTGGAAAAGGAGAAAAAAATAAAAAAATAAAATATGAGGTGAAAATCTCTTTTGAGGTGCCTAAGATTGGCCCACTAATTGATGTTGAGATTCAACAAGATGATGAGCTTAGTGAAAAGAGTTGCCTTCACTAAGTAGGCCCGTAGGCTATTTTTGGCGCAAAGTCTATTTTTATCTCTATGTCTATTTTTAGACATGTCGATCATCTATGAGTTGCAGGATGCTATTTGTGGATGGTTGGTCAAGTTGGAAAAATAGATGGAGTTCTATTTTTAGACATATTGGGCAGAATCTATTTTTAGATTGCCAGTCTAAAAATAGATATGTCGAATATTATTAGCTCTTAATAATATTTAGACTCTAAACATTATCTTATTCTCTTGGAGCACTTCAGTTAAGTGCACAAATGTGGCACAACGGCTGATAGAAGGAATTATGCTATTCCTGAGGGTTTACTAGAGCTAATGCATGAGGACTTTAGTTAGAAATCATGTGATAGAGTTTGGTGGAGTTATAGAAGTAGTTGGTGGAGTTGTATTTAGTTTAACTCAGTTAGACTCAGTTGAGCTAGTTGTATCTAGTCTAACTGATTGATACACTAGTGAGAGTGGTGTGAATTAATTAGTTAATTAATTCACTAAATAATAACTCATTAATCAACTAAAGAATACATCAATTAACTATAGTGTATGGCAGTTTCAGTGGAGACCAGTGGAGAGGTAGGTGAAAGAGTAAGTGTGACTATCAGTTGTGACTATAGTGATGCATTGATTGCATCCAACACTCAGTGGAGATGCCAATGAGGATTGCGTGAGAAAGGTTGGCTGAATTCTAGTTCATTCAGAACCATTATTCAGCAGGGATTGCACAGTAGAGGCAGGCTAGCAGGTGGCAGAGATCGGTGCATGGATTTGCAAGATCGGGTCTGGTTAGTGTGTAGCGATTGTAATGTATTGAGAGCTTGATATGATAAGATTTGTATGAGGATTGTTACATGATATCTATGAAATGTATTATATACAGATAGTTGGGGTTTTTAGATTCAGACTTTCCTGTTAAAAAATTGTGTTAATGTGTGTGAATTTTTATTGTTTCATGTGTGCATTGTTATTGATTTAATTTCCGCATGTGATGATCAATGGTGGAATAGATTATGTATTATGCATGAAGTTAAATAGTGTGTGATCAGGAGAATCTTGGATATATAGCACATAAGTTATATAATTTCTACAATTGAAACCCTCCATGAGGCAGTCAATGAGTTGGAAAAAAGATAAAATAAGAGAAAAAATATCCTAGGTGAAAACCCCCTTTAAGGTGCCTAGGCAGGCCTGCTAGTTGAAAACTTCATTGAGGGAGCTAGTGGGCCTAAAGAAAAAAAAAATGTGAAAAAATGAGAATAAAAAATTTATTTTCTCCATGTATCTCTCTCTAATGAATGCAGGTTCTCTCCAACCTGTGGCAAGTAGCAAAAAAAAAACAAGTTGGCACCAAAAGAAAAAGTTGGTCAAAACCCTAGTCAAAGGAAATCAAACTTGGACTTCCTCCTCCTTTTCTCATATTCTCCAAAAGGACCAAGGTCATTTCCATCCATAACCCTCATCCATTCCCAATATCCACCCATTATTTTTAAGCTTTTCTCTTTCATTTTCCTCACTATCCTAAAATTTTATAGGAAACCTTGTTTTTGCTACAGGAAGTCCTAGTTTTTAGCAGATTATTTTTTTGGTTATATATCAAAAACCGTGCATCCATTTTCCAAGATATTTATGGATGAGATGCATATATATGATGGTAATATGCTCAAGAAATTTCAGAAATTGTTGGTGCACTATTTCTGACAAATCGACCTCCTTCACCTACAACCATTTTTATTTTTTTTCAAGATTCGTGCATCAAATGGCCGAGATATTTTATGGGGAGGTGCATAAGTATGATGGTAATATGCTAAAAATTTTAGTTCAATCTAGTGTACCATTTTAGATTTATGGCTAAAAAAAATCTGCTACAAGGGGTTGTCCTAAATGGCTACAAGAAGTTACAACAAGATACATGCAGGTGAATCAAGGACAAAAAATAGTCACAAATTTCCTTGATGTGTAAAAAAATAAATTAGGAGATTCTTCCCATCACTTCTTGCCACCTTCTCATCACTCATCAATTTCAAGCACGAGGATTTTTCTCTCAAACCCTACACTTTGTCACCTCTGTAACAGAAGTTTTTCTAAAAAAAAAAAAAACATAGAGTTCCTTCATTCCATTTTTCCAAGGCCACGCCAATTACTCATAATTATATAATCATCCTACCATCACCCTAATACCACTTCAAACTCTCCCTCATCACTCATACAGAGCTAGAATCCTAAAAAAAGAAGAGAAAGAAGTTGTTACAAGAAAAAGTATCATCATGTAGCAAGCCCTGTGTAAGCACCAGAAAAGCGCTGAAGATGGTTTTGACCAATAATGGAGACCAATAGGACTTGTGATATGAATCTGAAGACAAAAATGACACTTCAAAGGTGATAATCCACCAACATACATACATGTGACTCAGCAAGAAGACAACACATACAAAAACTTTATCAGTCAAAGAATCATCATGCTATGAAGACTTGTATAAAAGAAAAATCATCAACTACAACAATCACATCATGAGCATCTCAGCAACAACATTTTATCCATGGATGTGAAACAACAACAACAATAACAAAAAACCCTAGAAGACCTCCATATTCAAGGCTATCAGCAATAGGACCTCCAACAAATTATCACATGCAGCTTCAAGATCATTAGTAGCAGTTTTAGAACCACCAAAGGCAGCTTCAACAGTCATATCAGCAACCTCAATATCACCATCAAGGGTAAGGCTCAGGTATGCAAATCTGTAACCTCACTCTTTGAATCTATTATAGCTTAAGAAAACATTAAAAGTGTGAGAAGGAAAAAAAAATTATAGCCAAAATCAATAACAGAGCAACCTCAGCCTTATCTAGCAGTTAACTTCACTTTTCCACCAAGACACATGCACATGTGGGAGAGGAACAAGACAAAAGAGAAGAGGACTTGACAAAGTGGGTAGTAAGAAATTATTTGTGATGGAATACAAGAAGTGCCAAGGAGTAACTGAGGGCAAACTCAGTTAACAGAAAAACAACTTTGAGTTTATTTTGCATGCAATGAAAAAAAGAGAAAATTTTGAAAAAGAGAAAAATAAAAAAATAAAAAATAAAAGGTGGACCCACCACCTCTTGGCATGCAAATATTAGTTGCTACAGTCAAAATAGAGCTGCTACAGGAACAAAATTTGCTACAAGAATTTTCTACAGGAAAAACACATTTTCTATAGGAAGGGATAATTTGCTACAGGAAGATAACAGAGCGCTGCAAGAGAAATATTTTTCTACTAGGGTATTGGACAATGTTAATTAATAGCTAAAAGGTACAAGGAAACACAACCAATCTGAAAAATATTTGCTATCAACATGGTAAATTATCCAAGGGTGAAAGGTATTCAAGTCACCATTTTTATCATCACATCATTCCTTTCTTTTTTTTCAATTTATTGAACATCATTTCTTCCTCTATGAGAAGAAAGAGATCTTTGTGAAGTGTTTTCAATTCCAGAATTTAATGAAGAGAATATAGGCTGTTAGTTAAAGGTGTTCATAAAAATTTGATGGATAATATGATATTTCATGACCAATAATTTGTATCAGCAGTAAGAGGCTTTGACTTCAATGAGAATGGAATTTTTAATGAGGTAATGGATGCCAAGAAATCCTTCTTTTCAGAAGGATAAGTGCCATAGGAATAATAAGAATACAAACCCAAAGAAAGGTGTTTCCCTCACAAATAGAAACCATTACAATTGAATAAGAGTAGCAAGAAGAGCAGCAAGAGGAGCAACATATGGACCAACAAACAAAGAATGACTAGGACACCATACATGAAGAACCACAAAGGCAAGGATGATGAATAGGTTGCTCGGAGGATGAGAAACAGTTTCAGCAGGGGGGTACGATGGGGCCTCTAAATTAGACATATATTAAGGCCTGTCTAGCCTTTCTTAGGCACATAAAATATATATTAAATCTCTCCTTCTACACTTAATAATGTTTTTCTAATATTTAATATGTTCTAGGGAATTTTTAGAGATAATTGCATATTTGTTCCTAATATTATTTATTTTTGAATATTATTATGAGAATATTGGGCAGATTATCAAGATTTGGAGAAGGATATAATTTAGGGACTTGCTCCCTACAACTATAGGATAAATATTGGAGAATAAATGAACAAAATATCATGAAAATTTGGCTCTAGAACTCCAATAATTGAGAAATCTAGGAATGTCTTCCCTATCATTTAATACAGATTCCTAGTGTTGAGAACCAGATCCACTATTTGAGGGATTTTGGAGGGGAAAGCTTCCTCCTTTCAAGGATAATGCTTCCTCATAATTTTATATAAGTACCAATTCGAATTTTCCTCTAGAGGCATTTATTTTTTAGTCTTATTGTGGAGAAAACTTGTTGTTTAGCATCTCCACTTTCTTTTCTTGCAGGGATGTACTTAGGTTGATTCAATAATGAATTTTGGTGCCATTTTTAGCTTCTAAGGCTTGGTTTCTTCCGTAGGACTCTGAGTCCTCCTTGGGTTTGGCCATCCCAGGAGTCTTAGAGCCCTCTTGCACAATTTATTTATGTTCTTTTCACTTCTTATTCACATGCATCTCTCATTTCTTTTTTGCATATTTATCGATTTATTATTGTTACTTTTCTTGTTGTAGGATTGAGTTAAATGATTGAAGTGAGTTATTTTGCAGGTTGTTTAAAGATTCAAAATAATTACTCATCCTCGTAATAACTTTGGAAGGCCATATTAATCATTGAGCTACTTGTATTTAATTACGAGCTCACGAATATAGGATTTCTGGAAATGCCTTGTAGCGAAATAGTAGTAAATTTCTGCTACTTTTTTGAATGGGTTAATGAGCTTCATTTGACTTGATTCCACTTGGATTAGGTCATAATAATGTTAAATTTAATAAAAAAATTTACCACATTTCTTATTAGGTTATTCATTTAATAGATTAACTAGCTCAGTAGTTTTTGAATTTCTATATTTTAGAGTAGTTATTTTATGTTATTTTTTAGCACTTGTGAACAGGGTTATTTTGTAGTGATTCCACTTGGAATGGAGACCTAAGACATCATAATTAATAAAAAAATTCATCCCATCCCATTTTCATTTGATTTAATTATTCATTCAGTGATTTATCTCCAAAACAAAAATTCATGTAGCAAAAACAGAACATCCTGTAGTACTCTTGTATCATGTGTAAACTCCACTGTATTTTCTCCCAAATATAGGTTGTTGTCTCTTAGGATTAAATCATGACCCCTAGGATCTAAATACATGATTAAGTAAGAATAAACACCATTTAGTACATGCATTTTCACAAAGTAGATTAGGCTTATTTATTTGAATTCATGCTCTTAGGATTTCAATTTCAAATTGTTGTTCTTACCTAGGATTAATTGCTTTTCAAAGCAACACTTCCATTTCTACAATATGTTTAGGATTTGATTTAATGGAATTCACTCCATTACATCAGATAAATAAAATAAGAACACATTTTATGCTACATATACAATGTTCATACCTCTTAATTTTGTACGAACCCCGGTTTGATAAGTAAAGTTTGTAGCATTGGGAGTTGCAGCATTCTTGTTACAATACTGAGGCTCATCACAAGGGAAAGTAGAAAACCACTAATAGGCCTCCATCGCACTGTACATAGGCTTCTATATAATTGGTGTTCAATACTTCATGAATATCCCTCGTCACTTAGCATTCAATCAACATAAAACTTGGAAGAAGAATCATCAATATGAGATCATACCTCCTTCTCCTTATGTGACATGCACTTGTGATGACCCTTAAATATATTCCAACTACTCTGATGCCATGTAGAATTTCCATGAAATTTTTATCTATTATTGTGAACAATATGAAAATTAATTTTTCTTTTCACATAGACACAAAATTTATCTACCAAATAGCAGTGGAATAGAACAAAAATAAATGAATGGACACCGAATAAAACAATTGTTTTTTTACCAGGGAACCCAACTGGGAAAATTCTCTACTTTATGAGAATTTTATTGATAGAAAAACTAAGTAATTGATCTCTTAAAATATACAGTTACTTCAATCTGAAAACAACTTAGTTTTCCTTCCTTGAACTAGGTTTGAAACCCTTGCAATATTGTTGATCTCTACTGCCCTCTACCAATATGTGCACAAACTTCTCTTGCACACTCTTCCTCTCACAAGTTCCATGCACAAACTCGTGCTTCCTATTGCTTGGTCTCACCAACTCGTGCTCACCAAAATAATGATTAAACGTGTGCCTTTGTTCCTCCTTTTAAAGGAAAATCAGATGGTTGAAATTAGTGAGTTGTATGTTTGGAAAATCAAACTAGTGTTTTTCTAGTTAATAATAGGTAACAAAACTTGTTAACTAGTTCCTCCTAAAATTTAGCTCCACTTGTTATTTCATTTTCCAAACTAACTCACACTATAAAATCAAGAACTTGACTTTCATTTTCAACACATCAACTAATTACCTCATGCACTCCTAATTTTTAGGGAAACTCCTAAATTTTAGCATCTCGACTATGCACAAAAAGGAACTTGACTTTGACTCCTTGAATTAAGGCACAAATCAAGGAGTCATGTTTCTCACTAATTTTAACACTATGGGTATCATGACTAGGATAATTTTTACCCATGAGTGGGCATCAAAGTCAAATCAAGGTTAGGGGAGGACACTAAGGGAATTATGCCATAAATGGTGCTTCTTAGGTTCAATCACCATTAAAAACACATCCAATCCACAAAAAATTCCCTCCCTTTAGTAACTTTCAATTATGAGTGGTTTACTAGGGGACATTAAGACATTAGCGATCACACGAATGGGCCTTTTGGTCTTAACAATGATCAAGGAAGGATAACCAAGACCTTGGGATTAATAAATCTTCCTATTTGAAGCATTTTGAAAGATGGATTAAAACACCACATAGGACCTTTATATGAGATTCTTGTCCTCTAAATGAAATATGACCACCATTTATTGGTTTTAGGAAATACGAATGGGTTTTTAGGCTTAGATCATGGTTGAAAAGGAAAACAAGGGCCTTATCGAATAAAATTATCCTTATAGGCCTTAAGCACTATGAATAAGCCCTACAACCATGTCACATCATCTCCTCTATGTGGGGTGTTTCAGGTCTAAGTGATATTCCAAGATTCATTTGGTGATTTTGCACAAAGAGGATGCGTAGAGGGGCCTTGACTATGTTTTGGAGAGGAAAATAGGTTATTTTCCCCTAGACAAAGGTTTTAGTGCTAAATATTTATTTTTGAAACATGTCAAGGGGAGGGAGTTTTACATATTTTTTATTTTATGTAACAATAATGCATACATAATATTAATTTGTGTGAATTCCTATGAATTCAGAAAAATATGTGGGATATTCTCTTTTCCTTAACATGATGGTTGACTTGGTTGCATAAAAAAAACATGTTAGATTTTCTAGGAACCTAATATTATCTCTATTTTTTACGAGATTCCCAATATGGTCCACATATTCATGATTAATGCAACTACACCCTTATAAAGCTCTAAATTTGGATTTTATACACAAGACCTAACTAGGAAATACACAAGAGAACATGATTAATTATGGTAGGACCCTCAAAGCCAAGCTTAGTGCTTGACATCACGATTTAAAAGCTTCATTAATTTTATTATTATTTTTTAAAATCATTAAATTAGTATTAAAAGAATTCAAAATGTTGTGATGCATAGTAAATTATTTTTATCGCAACTAAGAAAATTGTTAAAATAAATAAGTTTTGACATTTAGGTACTAAACTAACATTTTAATGAAAATGTATGCAATATAATATAGAGGAAAAGAAAAATGAACTTTTTAGATTTATTTTTCCGAGCTACACAAATTTTCCATCAATAAAAATTATATATTTAGAAAACTATTTGGACCCAACTCTAAAATATAAGATACTCAAACAATTTTATTCAACTCCATAGTCACATTAAAATATATATCAATGCTTAAGGAGGCTAGAGCAGGAGGGGTTCTTTCTCACCTCAATGAAGAAAGAGGTAAAATTTTCTTGGGGCTTAGGGGTGTCAACCAATAACTAGGCAGAGTACTATGCACTTTGGCAAGGTTTGGAATTGGCTCTCATCAATAATTTTTGGTACCTAAAGGTCTTTGGAGACTCTAAGATCGCCATTCAGCAAGTGTTAAAAAATTGTGAGAATGATGATCCTTACCTTCCTCTCAGCTTGCATCGAATTAATTTTTTGATTAAGAATTTTATTAATATATATTTCACCATAACAAATGAAATCAAAATGTTGAAGTCGATCTTATAGAAAATTGGGGTGTATTATTAAAGTGTGGGGAATTAAGGATAAACGGTGAGGATATAATCATCAAACCTCCACCATAATGTACAGTAGTTAGATGGGAATTTCTTGAGCCTGTAGGATTATTAAAATTGGGAATAGAGATTTGATTATAATAATCATGTTGGACACATTTTTTTTAAGAACCTTATTAAATAAGGTACACGTATAGGACGTGTTGCATTATTGTAGAGAATCAGGACCTTGTGGCCACCTTAAGTAGTGACACAAGTCTGAAATCATCAAAGGACAGATTGACAAGTTTTGAATTGAATAGCGGGGTATGTCAAATATGCGAGCCCATATCTTTTGATCCAGAGTATCATTTTGATGGTAGGCATTGTTTGGAAAACCAAAAGTTTAGAGCTGAAAATTTAATGAATCTGACACAAGTGGTTATGGTGAAAGAAACAACTTTCAATGTTGCAGGACTCTAGAATTTGAGTAGTAAGGGAATTTTTTCATTATATATAGAGCACATGGAAGTGGAGAACTACACTATGAAGGAGATTCAAATTTTAGGTGCACTCAGCCAGCAAATTCGAAGAATTCAGGTGGAAATGGTGTGCAATGAGGAGGGAATTTGTGAGGAGCTCGATGCCATTATGGCTAGGCTTGATGGAATGGTGGAATTCATGACCAACTTGATATCCAGTACTGTTGAGATGTAATTGGCAGAGACATGCACCTGTAAGGAACTATTGTCTCGATGGTTGGAGTTTTTGGAGCTTAAAATTGATCGTTTGCAATTAACTACTGATATGTTGCCGTTTACAGTTGATAATATCGGAAGAAGAGGGGTCAAAGGTGAACTGGTGCGTAATCAAGAATTTTTCAATGATATGGAGGATTTGGTGAATGGCGAGCTCATGGATAATGATGATGACAACGTGAAAAATGTCGACGTGATTCATTATCATCCTATTGTGGGATTTAAGGAAGGTCAAGTAGCTCCAACCAGGGAGGACTCGTAATATTTATCTCTAATTTTAGAATGGACATATGTATTGGTGATACGTAGCTTATATTGGAATTTTTAGAGGGTATATGGGAGAAGCTTTTTCAAAATAGTAGTAAATAGTAAATTAGAGATATACAATGTAGAGGGGAGGCAATTTTGGACAAACTGATATTTTTTGGCACAAGATGTAGAAGGTTCTAGTCTTCAAATTAGATATGTATAGTTCCAATCATACCAGTCCCTTTTAAAAAAAATTGGCAGATGCTCGCTAAATTCTAATTTATTTCACTTAAGTATAATAGATGGAAATTGTTGGGGAGGGTTTTAGACTGATTTCGCTAATGTGGCAGATGCTTGCTAAATTCCAATTTATTTCACTTGAATATAATGGATTGAAATTATTGGGGAGGGTTTTGGACTATTCTTTCCCTTTAATGACATCATCTAAGTTTTCCATCTTCTTCTCCATTCATGATACCCACTATTCAAACTAATGTTTTACCTCTAAGATAATGGTTGCAAACTCCTTACATGGATAAAGGGGTTTGTAGATATCCTTTAAGCTAGGAATAAGTTTCTCTTCTTACTCACAAGTGAAGCTAACAAAATCCAAGATATTTTTCTTAGACCTTTTGTAATATGATCCTTGGTTAATGAGACTATCTCCACATTTTTTTTAATACTTAACATCTTCCATTAGCTTAAGATTGTCTCTTCGTAACCTAGTGCCAAGTTGGAGGGTCTAATCCATTGTATCCATAGCCATAGGTCTTTAAAGGAGTTTTTACAACCTTGTTTGTCTTAGTTGTAGTCACAAATAGGCCTCTATTCCTTGTTCGCAAACCCAGTGAGGGGTTTTATATTATTGCAAGTGATTTAAGAGCTAATTTTTTGTCTTTTGTAGGCACCATCCATCATCACATAGGTTTCTTGATATGGTATTCTATTGGATCACTTGGAGGGTGCCACCAGCCTTAGTCTTAGGCCTTGGAGGGATTGAAAACTTGTTTCATTTGATCCTCATACTAATCAACTTTTTTTGCAAGCCAAATCAAAATTATTGCAAGTGTTTATCATTGTTGTTACTTGGAAACTTGTTATTACTTCATTTAAAGACTTTGTATTTGGTTAATAGGCTAATTGTGGTTGATTGCAGGCCAAATTTTCCTGGTGGAGGGGTTACATTTCTTGTTTGATGGTAAAACATTTTCCTTTGAGAAATTAACTAGGCATACTAACCCTTGGAGTGAGCCTGCAAGGCCTTTTGTCCTTGATGTTAGAGAATCAAAAAGGTAGAAGGATCCTCTTGTTCTTGATTATTTATTTGTGTAATATTCCCAATTAGCTCAAGTTAATGGGAATATACAATTTTGTTTCATTTTCTTATTGCAAGAATAAATATGTAAAGGAGGACAATAAAATCTCCTAAAATAGTGAATAAATCAATGCCACATGTGAACAAACATAAATCTGGGCTATCTTAATAAAACACCCTTATGTGTGAAAGGGATTGAGCTATTTGGGTGGGTCAACCATGACCAAATAAACAACGTTGTCTAGAAGAGGTGATCCTAATTGATGCACAACACAGTTTTAGCTGAAGGTGGCACATGTGAAAGAAGCTAAATCATTGAGATGGTTTAGGTTTTTGCAAGATCCCAATCTTATAAAAGGAAGGGAGGACGATAAGAGAAGGTTGTTGATGAGCATATCATTTTTAAAGACTTTGTCTGTTTAGACATTTCTTATTCTCTTGGCTGTTTAGCAAAGAATAGTGTTGTTTAGCACTGGGTGTTCCTGATCGGGAATCCCACCTCTTCCATTGAGAAGCTCTTGGAGGAGTCTTGCATTTCTTGACCACTATTAGGCATTTGGCCACGCTCTTCTTCCAAATACAATATAGATCTTGTTGAGGGTTTGGTTGTCTTTGTAAGCTGCAACAAGTGGAGGTTAGATCTAGTCAGATCTAGGCCATTCTAGTGCCTCTTTTCAGTGGGAAATCCTTCTATCCCCCTGGCAAGAGAGTATTGGATGATTGGAGCTCATTTTCAGATCTTGGCTTTAGGCCAAACCATGTTCTAGAGCCTATAGCGCAGTCTATCTTCCAATACTGCGTTATTTGCAAAGAGAAAGTTGCAGGGTGTTTAGCATACTTTTGGAGGAGAGATCTCTAGTGTTGGGAATCTTCCCTTCACTGTGGTGATCCATGGATTATAGATCTAATCTATTTTACATTCAGATCTGAACTGAATATTGATGTATTTTCTTCATGAATTCTGAGTCAGTCTACATATCTGCTGCATTAGATCTCAGATCTACTCCATGTACTTCACTTTTTTATGAAAACCCCAAGGGGCATTTGAAGAAGAGACAATCTAGTGTATAGATCTGATATGGATCTAACTTTTTGTACACAAATATGCTCTAGATCTGAAGTGTAATCTACAGCTCTTTTCAGCTAATAAAATGTCGTTGTCAAGCTCTTTCAGTCATATCTCATGGTTGCAGCACCTCATTTTTGAGCATTTCTTCATGTAAAGTCTTCTATTTTCTATTCTATAACTCATGGGCTTCAATATAATTCTGATTTGCTGATGTAAATGTCATTATTGAGCCTCCATATTGGCCTCCTGCTTTTATTTTGCTGAACTACGTTATTTCTAAGAAGTATTGTTTAGAATTGTTGCTTGTTCCCATTTGGGGATATTACAATTTGTGATATTCTTTAGTTCTTATTATGTTCTTCTTATATTTCTTCTTATTATTTCATCAAGAAAATATCAGATCAAATACACATATATTAAGGACACCATATGTAGGCCAAAAACAAGGGGAAAACCCCACTCTTGGGGAAAACCCAGTTAGCAATTCTTCCTTCAACAGTGATTCTCGAGACTCTAGACCTTGACCCTGACTTCCTCCACACCAAGTTAGCCTTCCTTGTGATCATTCATGAATCTGGCAGCATCAGTAGCAATAGAAACACTATGATGCAGTTTCTTCAACCTAGAACTTTGACCTTGCTTCTATAGACTTAGAACTTGAGGTAGAGACTTTGATATTGCTTTAAAGACTTCGATTTAGGCCCAATACAGTTTATCATAGCAACAACACTAAACAGAATAAACTTAGGCTTCTTCTTCACTTGGCAGAGACTGATGCAGTGAATCTTTGAGGTTTCAATTTTCCAAATTGTAGATCGAAAGATAGAGAGAGTAGCACCAAAATTTTGATTTTCTTAAACTCTATAATCTTTCCCAAAATTGAATCCAGAAATTCCTTCTCCTCCAATTGGAAAATTTTGCCTTAATGTAGCTACAAAATTGAATTTATGTGTTGCAGTGAGATGGTTCCAAGTGATTTTGATTCCACTGTATATATAGGCTTGATATGAGCTCGAATTCTTCGGCTTGAGGTTAAATTGATCACCTTAAGGTCGACTTGATGTGGATACTTCATAAATCATATTTGACCTATTACTTGAATTATCTGCATGATTCAAAAACCCAATATGGATCAATTTAAATCTGCAATAACCCTATAGACTCAGAATAAAACCTATAAGTCCACAATAAGGACTTTGACCTAAAATAAATATGACCCAAGCATGAAACTCGTGCTTTAAAAATTCATTTAATAATAATATAAAATTATTTTCTTTATTCTTTTGACAAGTACAATAAGTATTGACTGAAATACATTTTATGAAGACCGAACCTAGTTACATTCTTCAACACTTGATTCTTCTCTAGCTGTCACCTATTGCAAAATTTCTTTACAAATCAGATCTGAAGTGTTGCATATATAGGCTAATCACATTGAAAAATGATAATCATAGGCCTAAAAACAATAAAATCTATCACACATAAATCACAAAAGGTGAAATTGTCCATAATCTAAGCCAAAGGAGTAATATACACATTATGAGACTTTAGGAGAAATATAATTACCAGGCCCAATCAATTCTTCCTCATAAATTTTTCTTTGTTTTCTCTACAGGAGGAGTCTTCACTCATGGAAAAAGGAGGGTTCACTTGTGAATGTGGCATAAAGGGAAATAGCTAAAAAATGTAGACGTCTCTCCTTCAATTTTTTTAGTAATGGATTTCAATGATTGTTCTCTAAATTTCAAAAACCATTCAAAGGAATATCTTCAATCTTCCTTACACTCAAGGGAGAAGGAAATACACTAATTGTTTTCAATTTTTAAAAAATAGATGACCACCAAGGAGACTCAATATTCTCCTTTAAATAAATCTTGCAGCCCCCTCAAAAAATGAAATATGGCCTCTGAAAATTCACGCCCTTGTAGAGAAGATAAGCTCAAAAATTGTAATTATTTTTTTATAATTAACCTACAAAAATTATGAGCCCTAGACTCTTAAAGATTTCAGTAATTCTCCAAGCAAGAAAGCTTTTAGATCTGAGAGCGAAAGATGATTTTCTTGAGCCCTTGGCTAAGAGACATTTTCTTCCACAAAGGTTTGTGTTTCTTTTAAGAATATGTGATATAAGAGTTGATGCCCCAATTTTTTTTTTCTTGGGTGAAATTTTAGTTGAGAAATTAACCTTTGATTAACCCCTACAAAGGAATACGTTCAAGCTTCCTTACACTCAAGGGAGAAGGAAATGCATGATTTGTTTTAACTTTAAAAAAATTGTAGATGGCCACCAAGGAGACCCAGTCTTTTCCTTCAAATAAATCTTACATCCCCTTGAGAGAATAAAATATAACCTTTGAAAATTCACAGAATTGCAGAGAGGATAGGCTCAAAAAATTTAATTAAATTTTTATAATTAACTTGAAAAAATTATAAGCCCTATACTCTTAAATATTTATATAATTCTCCAAGAAATAAAGGTTTTATATCTGAGAGTGGAATATGACTTTCTTGATCCCTTGGCTAAGATATTGTCTTCCACAAATGTCTGAACCAATGTGATACCAAAAAACAATAATAATTGAATTAATTTCTGAACTGAATATTTGTTTCCCCTTTGTGCCACCACCTGCCACCAACTTCCCACACCTTCCATCATGCTCTTGAACTCCCTCGTGCCCTCGTGCCCTACTTGAACAACCCTACTCTTCTCTACTTTATTAGCTATAAGAACCCTTTTCGATTAATGCTCTAATAACAAAAAGCTCCATAACATTATACCATATATATTATATATAATATATGTATTGTCTATAATATATAATATATATTATATATATTATATGTTTTGTCTATAATATATAATATATATTATATATTATAAATATTATATATTAATATTTTTTAAAGGATTTTAAATATTAATATATCATCAATATATATATGGTTAGGTGATTAGGAACAATTATAGGGTTATAATATAGAGCGAGCAGTTGCACCACCTCACATTTAAGGGAATGGTTGAAAGATCGCTGTTAAGGAGGTTGGGGATGATGAAGGTGAGTAAATCTACCAAGCATCCCTAAAGATAAGGAAATGCAATATGGTACAATAGAGAAGCCCAACATAGTGTCAATGGGATATTACTATGATGTGAATATCATTTGATATGTTGCAACCTTGCTTAGAGAATATGAAATTTTCCCATGGAGTTTATAAAGATGAATAGAATCAAAAGAGAGTTAGGGGAGAGGAAAATCAAGTTGAACCAAATGTACTTAAAAACTAGTCGTACAAGATGTATTATTGAGTGAGGAAGAACTTAAAGGAAGAAATATACAAGAAGTTATTTATTGAAATATTTTTTTCTAGAAGATTGAGAGTGGATTTCCTTGATTGTGATTATGGATAAGAAAACATGAGAAAGGATAGGTTTCTATGTGGATGTCAAGGTATTAAATGGTTCTTGTTTCAATGACACTTTCTTGATCATAATCAATGTTTGGGTGCTTAACCATGTTGCAAGAAGGAAACTTGTTCTTTCATCAATGGGTTATTAGGATATTATCAAGTAGTAGAAGAAGACAACTTTTTCTACAAAATGGGGTTTAGACAATGTCATGCATTTTGGACTTAAGGATTCCCCTACAATTTTTTCTGAGATGGTTATTATACCATTCAAAAAATACATTCACAAGTTTTTGTAGGTCTATTTAGAGGCTTGGACAATGTACAACATAATCAAAGACCATGTAGTCATTGGGGCTTATTTTTTAGCAATATTCATTGTCACATATTTAAATTTGAGTGCATTTTTTGGATTCCTTTTAGCACATTATTAGGTTATATTGTATGATTATGGTGAAAAAGATGATGACGATGATTTGAACATAGGTTTTCCATGACATTTTTATTTGAACTTAGGTTTTTCATTTATGAACTCTACGAATTATTCATTTGAACTTAGATTTTTCTTTGGCCCCATTAACAGGCCACTCTATGTAGGGTAAAAGCATAACTTCCACTAATTATTAAATGGAAAACCTTAGAAATTGTAATGTTCCCAATTTTTAGCCTCAAGCTAAAAGGAACATTATAGTTAGCAGTAGATGATTAAAATGGTTAGGGAGGCCCATTAACCTATTCAGAAGAGAAAATAACATTCCTCATGTGAAAAGGGGGAGAATAAGCAGCTAGATTGAGCACCCACAGGTGTGAACAGGATTGGATCATGTTGACTCAGTCATATTTGACCAAGTCCACATGCACTGTCTAGATACATTTCATCTCTAGGTTGGACAGCGTAGTTTTACTGGAGGACAACTTGCATGGGCTAGGTGGCACATATGGATGGGACCCATTGTGGAAAGGAGCACTTGCTTTATATGGAGAGGAGGACAGCCATTATATTCATGCTTAGATTATTATTTTCTTGGTCTGTTGACACTTTGCTTCCTCTTGCTTTTTAGCAGGGTTGCAGTGTTGTTTAGCACAAGGGTGTTCCCGGTCGGGAATGCCCACCTCATCCTTGGGGAAGGAGAGGTTCTTGAGCTACATTTCCTCATTCTGGAATTTTGGCCAAGCTACCTCCTTCAACTACAGTGCAGTTTCTGTTTAGAGCTGGGTTGTGTTGTAGGGTGCAGCAACGGAGGATCTCTTTGAGTCATTTCCAGGATTTTTTTTCAGTGAAGAGCTTTTCTATCCATTGGAAGATCAGTAAGGAGGACTCATGGGCATATTTTCATATATTTGGCATTAGGCCAACCATATAACATCCCTCACAGTGCAGTTTCAGTCCAGATCTGTGTTATTTTCAGAGGTAGTTGCTGGGAGGGTTCATTGAGCTCATCAGGAGGGTCTATTTCTGAATAGAGGGATTAGCCTTCTAATTAGAAATACCATTGGAGGAGGACATCATTATTTCAAATCTGTCATAGCATAATTCTATATCATATCTATTTTGCAATGACACATTAACCCCAAGGCTATTTTTCACATTGTATTACATTGTATGTTTTCCGGCATTTATAGCAATCCTTTCCAGGTTGGCTATAAATCTTGTATTGGAGCCCATATCTTCATTATTGGGCATTTCTTTTGTTTCCTTCAGCCATATTTCATGTATATACATTTGCAGCAACATCTACACTAATATATACTGTGCAATCACTGCTCTCTGGCATTCTATATAGTTGCAGCATCTCATGTATCTATTGCTTTGATCATTGGAGACTAGTTCTTATGGCTTGAGTGGCATGTCCCTCATGATATTTTGTAAATTTTTGTTGATCCATTAATAGAATGATGGCTAAATACTATTCTCTCTCATGACATGACCATATTTTTTGTGTTTACAATATTTTGTTCATGTATTTCTGTAGCTCCACTTTTGGAATATCTTAAGATATTCCCAATAGTGTAGATTTTCCCTATTTTGGAATATTACAATGGTATCAGAGCATAATCTTGGCTCAGCCTATGGATCTCAGGCCATTATACTTTCAAGAGAGATGGACAGAAAAGAGAAGGCTTCAGTATGTGAAGGGAGAAAGGAAGACAAGATTACAAAGCTTCTTCTAATATCTATGCAGAGCTTTCAAGAAGAGCAGAAGAAAATAAGGATGGATATGGGATCTACAAAGGAAGTTAGATCTAGAGCTGAATCTAAATGTGCACATGGTGAGTGTGAGCATGCAACTACACACCATGATGCACAACGCATTCAAGTGCCCAGATCTATCTTGAGATGGATGAAAGGAGGGAGAATGCCTAAGAGGAGAACTCTTAGTGATTTGTTGTAGGAGTATGAATCTAAAACTGAGAGGTTTAGAGATCATACTGATTTCCAAGAGTTTTGCAAGATCCAGGTGGAGGAGAGCAAGCAACAGGATGCAGAAAGATTTCTTCTATCTACTTTTGAAGGCTCACCCACATGTTCAGCTGGAGCTTGGGTGAAGGAGCTAGACTCCTATTTTCAGCAGCACCATATTTCTGAAGATGAAGCCATCAGAGTTGCAGCGCTACATTTCAAAGGTAAGGCTCATGCATGGTGTATTTTTGAATCTTGTTCTTTGAAAAATGCAAACACTTCCTCTTATGCAAGATTCATTTAAACATTGGTGGGAAGGTTTGATGGAAAACTTCCTAAAACACATAAGCAAGAACAAATTGAGAAAAAAAAAAACCTTGCATGTGATGGAGGAGACTCCACTTCATAAAACCATGGGAGAAGCTGACATATTGCATTACACATTGTTAGAGGCAAGACCTCTAGTTCATATTCCTAAACAAGAGGGCATGGGGATCTCTTTTTCACAAGAGGATCCAACTGTTGAGATGTTTCCCATACACATTGATGAAGATGAAGGCAACAGTGTTGTCCCATCTAGATAATATCTAGTACCTCATGCAGAGGGAGGAGGAGCACGTGCTCCAACAGGAGGGATTCTTGTATCCTTGCAAGAAGTTCCCCAGGATCTCATACATAGAGGTCCAAGCACAATCAGTGAGCAGCATGATTGTGAAGCATTGGGTGATAGGAGAGCGGGTAGGAAAGGTGAGAGGGGCATCATGTATTTAGGGGCACATATCACTGAGAGCCAATGCAAAGGGCGGTTGTGTGAAGGCAAGGGAAGGTTGCCCAATAATATGGTCCACACTTGACATTGATATACTACATGGAGAACGTGCCAGCAGAAGGCCCTGCATATCTGAACTTTATGAGAACATCTTGTATTTTGCACTTGATTCACACTCTTGGATTCTGGAGGTGAAGAGTTTGAAGAAGGCTGGGGGATGTCAAAGTAGCAGGGCAACGGCATGAGAGCTTCATGCTGGATGTGTGCTTGTCTCTGGGTTCAGTCCTTGTTGGAGATCCCAGGCATGTAGTGGTAATCTAAGGATCAAGGTGCATATGGTCTAAATGACCCGGACAGAGATCATGAGTATATGGTGGATGATATGGTCATCTATTCACATGGTAGAGTCTTCTTGACTAGAGCTTCTAGTCTTAAGGAGAAGTTGCTACTTGCAGCACATGAGGACTTCCTTTCCATGCATTATGATGCATATCTTTCTTTGGCAGAGGAGTTCACTTGGGAGGGCATCTAGCATGACACATTTCATCATATGGAGAGATGCATAGCCTGGATGGTGATAGATAGGAGGTCACAGCCACTTCTCTACTCATTGGAGGTGAGGGAAAGATTCCAGTTGAGCCATTTCAGCTCAAGATCTCAAGTACATGATGGAAGAGGTATAATTTCACATTTTGTATTGTACTTCTTTTCCTTGTTTGAGCAGCATGATGTATCAATAAGAATTATCTCTTCTTGCATATTGTATGATGCTCTACTTACAACTACTTGTAGCATTGATTTTGGCTACCTTTTTGGTGGTTTGTGGGGGACACCACATGATTCTTGGTGTGCACCATTGACACCACATTGTATCTTCATGTTTCCATCTTATGAGATGACTATGGAAGGAAACAAGTGGTTGGTGAAACTTTACTCTACAATTTTAGGCGAGGCATAGGAATGCCTTTGCTTTCAGTTCACTGCGTGGAACTTTGATTCACTTTTCGGTTGTCATTTGACAACTTGTTTTCATAGTATTTTGCTTCCATATATTGTTGATATGTTTGTACTCATGGGAAGCTTTGTTTGGAGAGTGGAATTTGAGATGGATATTCCCATTGGGAGTATGATTCTCCCTATTTTACATGTTGTATATTTCAGGAGAAACAATGGGCACACCATGATTGCCATAACACACCTCTTTCCTTCATGTAGGAGGAGTCCTTGGGTGAACTTATGTTCTTGGAGGAGGCACTTCATGGTTGACTTATCGTGTGGGATAGCTTGGGCCATTTTTGAAGGCCATGACATTTCGGCCCAATATCAGCAGCCCCCTCGTACTTACCATAAGTGGAGAGAGAAACTACTTGGATGGGAAAACATAAACTCTCCCTTCAGCCCCAACACATTGCATAAAACCAAGGTTGCATATTTCTTTCATGAGCTACCTAGGATGGCTCATTTCATTTGGATGATAGCATGGAATGACATTTCCCATGTGTATCATCACTCCTACCTTGAGGAGGCCATGAGACAAAAATAAGGTTTCCACTTACACCTTCCACATTTTCATGATGTGAGCCATTTGGTCATGCATCTTTAGGAGGAGACATTGGAGGGCATATTTGTTGCAGATAATCTTAAGCAGTGGTGGGGACTATTGATGAGGAGGCCACAAGAGGAGAAGGGGAGAAAATTTTCTCTCTCTATACAGTTTCTTGAGGACAAGCAAAATTTTGGAGGGGAGGATTGTAACGTTCCAAATTTTTAGCCTCAAGCTAAAAGGAACATTATAGTTAGCAGTAGATGATTAAAATGGGTAGGGAGACCCATTGACCTCTTCAGAAGAGAAAATAACATTCCTCATGTGAAAAGGGGGAGAATAAGTAGCTGTATTGAGCACCCACAGGTGTGAACAGGATTGGATCACGTTGATTCAGTCATATTTGACCAAGTCCACATGCACTGTCTAGATACATTGCATCTCCAGGTTGGATAGTGCAGTTTTAATGGAGGACAACTTGCATGGGCTAGGTGGCACATATGGATGGGACCCATTGTGGAGAGGAGCACTTGCTTTATATGGAGAGGAGGGCAGCCATTATATTCATGCTTGGATTATTATTTGCTTGGTATGTTGAGACTTTGCTTCCTCTTGTTGTTTAGAAGGGTTGCGGTGATGTTTAGCACAAGGGTGTTCCCGGTCGGGAATCCCTACCTCATCCTCAGGTAAGGAGAGGTTCTTGAGCTAAATTTCCTCATTCTGGAATTTTTTCCAAGCTACCTCCTTCAGCTACAGCGTAGTTTCTGTTTAGATCTGGGTTGTGTTGCAAGGTGCAGCAACGAAGGATCTCTTTGAGTCATTTCCGGGTTTGTTTTTCAATGGAGGGCTTGTCAATCCATTGGAAGATCATTAAGGAGGAATATTGGGCATATTTTCATATCTTTGGCATCAATCCACCCATCTACCATCCCTCACAGCGCAGTTTCAGTCCAGATCTGCGTTATTTTCAGAGGCAGTTGCTGGGAGGGTTCATTGAGCTCATCAGGAGGGTCTATTTCTGAGTAGAGGGATCAGCCTTCTAATTATAAATACCATTGGAGGAGGACATAAGTATTTCAGATTTTTCATAGCCTCATTCTATATCAAATATAGTTTACAGTGACGCATTAACCCAGGGTTATTTGTCAAATTGTATGTTTTCCAACATTTCTAGCAATCCTTTCCGGGTTGGCTAGAAATCTTGTATTGGTGCCCATATATTCATTATTGGGAATTTCTTTTGTTTCCTTCAGCCATATTTCATGTATTTACATTTGCAGCATCAGCTACACTAATATAGACTGTACAGTCACTGCTCTCCGGCATTCTATATAGTTGCAGCATCTCATGTATCTATTGCTTTGATAATTGCAGACTTGTTCTTATGGCTTGAGTGGCATGTCCCTCATGATATTTTGTACATTGTTGCTGATCCATTAATAGAATTATGGCTGAATATTGTTCTCTCTCATGACATGACCATATTTTTTATGTTTACAATATTGAGTTCATGTATTGCTGTAGCTCCACTTTTGGAATATCTTAAGATATTCCCAATAGTGTAGATTTTCCCTATTTTGGAATATTACAGAAATTATTAGATGAACCAAAGTTAAAATTGGAGATGATGGTATAAACCTAAATGAGCTTCTCCTCGTTTCAATAATAATCATATTCTCTACTGAACAAGGCCAACCAGGTGAAGTTGGAAGCTCATATGACCACTCCCCCTCACATCACTCTCAATTCTCCAATACCTAAACTATCTACTATAATATATTTGAAAGAAACACAATAAAAATAAAATATAAAAACAAGGAAAATAAAAATTTAAGTTGAATGAAAGAGAACAAACCAACTGAAAACATATCAATACATACCTCGTACATTTCAACATTTTGATATCATTGATCTTCTTCCTCATACAACTCATCATATGTATTATCCAATTCAAAATTTATGTTCAAAGGATTCGCCATATCAGAATCATCACCATCATCTATATCATCATTTGGAATATGATATTTTACATTTGGTTTGACTTCTTCAAGTTCTTTGTCTGACACAATGTCAAATATATCATCTAATTCCTCCAAATTAACATTGTCTCGATTAACATATCCTTTAACTTCTTCAACGTCTTTGTCTGTCACAAGAACTCGTTGCTCCTATATATCATCTTCTTCTTCATTTTCATATAGTTATTTCGCTACATTATACTTTACCAACCTTCCTCTTGGATCATATATAACAACATATGACGATATGACAACATATGAACAACCTTCTTTACCTGGAACCTCTATGTAAAATACATGTTCACATTCGCTTGGAAAAAATAGGGCTTTGATCCTAGTTCAACATTCCTTGTATCAACCATGGTAAATCCGTTAGTGTGATCAATAAAAATTATATTAGGGTCACGTTCATGGATTCATAGCCTAAACCATTTGACATCGAACACAACTATTTTGAAGGATTTAAAGTCACACTCAAGTATATCATGTAGATACCCATAGTATCTATTGTCAAATACTTATGGATGTTTTTCACCTCTAGAGGCAACATTGATAACCTGGAATATTACAGCTATCCCACTATCAAAAGTTTTCATCTTTTCATCCAACCTTTTGATGTGAAATTTGCAGACATTGCACCACATTTTGTTGTGGTGTTTCAACTACAATATGTCAAATAGATAAAAAGTTTATTATCAATTTATAAGAATATTTACACTTGGAAAATTTTAAAATCAAGAAAAAAGCATGCCATGTGAATCAATATAATTGTAAAAAAAACTTAGTATGGGTGAATATATTTTCCTAATAATCTTTCAAACCATATCCTAAATCAATTTCCCTCTGTGTAATATTTGTATCTCCACTACATTGAGATTCTTTGACCAATGTAGAGACACCATACCATGATAACCTACCATTATTATCTTTTTTGCATCATTCAATCCATACCTTCATCCAATCAATATCGTTCGCAATGTATAAATGTATTGCATCCCACTCTCGATTGGTTGTATTAAAATAAAAAAATTCACATATATATAATTAGTTACTATTTTATACCTTCATAATAATATATTATGCAAGAAGACTAGAAATTAAATAAGTATGATATATGTACATTAAAACAAAAAAGTCAAATGTACTATAAATCTCCAATATCTACTTACATCTTACTTTATTCATTTTACCTTTCCCCAATAGGTATTCCTCTTCAAAAAAATTCATGGAGTTGACATTCCAAATATGATCCAATACAGTAATACTTTTTCATATTGCAAAACTATATTGACAAATATAAACCACGATTTGATATTCTACATATCCCTCTACCATAGAACCCTCAGGATGTTCTCTTAGTCTTACCAAAGCCTTCAATAATTTCAAGTGCCTCTCAACCATGCACATTGATCTTGTGTCTATAGGTCCACACTTTTCAATCTCCTTGACTTGGTGTACATGGTAGTGTTCTTCTGCATTGAAAAATTCCAAAGGTAGATACTTTCCCATTTCACACATTAGACGAGGAATTGGTTTCCTCAAATACTTTATATCTTCTTTATCGATTTTTTTAGATGACAACAATCTTTAAATGAATCAATAAAATCACAGGTTTCAAGAGAAAATTATATAGTAAATAATGACAAGTAAAACACATACAGTCAAATATAACGTTGGACACCTAATCCTTTAAGGGTTGGTGTGGAGGACGAAGAGTCAAAAGGAGTCCAAGATACCTTGGAATATGGAATCCAAGGGTCACTCCATTGTATGATAAATATGTATCATCGTGAGTAATATATCACCTCATGCTTATCTCTTTCATGTTGTTTGCATATCTGCCTAAGTTTAACATGGTATCAGAGCTCATGGCTTCTTGAATAATCTTGAGCGGTTTTAGTTCACCTACATCTTCTCTACAGTTAGCTCTTCCCTATCTCAAATTTTCATTTTATACAAGCCAATTTCTATTCATTCTCTGCATGTCAAAGTGAACTTTTATGCCCCTTTGCCCCTTGTATATATCAATGTTTCTTGTGTGTGCCTCACCTGTACTTATATATGTCATCTCTACCATTCTTCAACATACGTTATGTCATTTAAGATTACAATTCTAAATATCCTCTTGGAGAAATAGCAGAAGAGGCATTCTCATCATACTCACCCATCTACTCTGCCACTCTTGTCACTGCAACATATGTTGTTTATCATGTGTGTGAATAGTAATGGCTTTCCTTTCAATATATGAGCCTGTATTAGATGCAATGGAAACCTTTAGTATCAATATTCTCTACTTCTTTCACTCCTAAAGTAGCCTATTAAAATTGAAATTTTGTGCTTCTTATTATCTATTGAGCTATCTAGATTTCTCCTTTATATTCTATGACATGTTAGCCTACATTTACTTACATTCCAATGAATTTTTGGCATTCCTTATTCTACGTGAAATATGTTTGGTGATTTCTTTTCCACTTCGTAAATGACTGTGTCATCTTTCACGACATAGTTTTCCCACGTGACCTGCAAGACTCTGTGAAATTTGTGACCATTATCACAGTACATAATTGTCAACAACAGAGTCTGAACCTATGTGGGTTAAACCCAAAAAATTTGAACAATAAATTTTTCTTCTTTTGCGGTCCACTGGCCCTTGAGATTTATTGTTTCCTCACCAAAAAAAAATGCAGGCCAGAGATACAATGAATACTTTTAATTCTTTGCAGAACTACGTGGAGAGGCTTTATTGTGGGAATGAAAACTTTGTGCATTGAAAGATTTATCTTAAATCTGTTGTGTATCATTTATCATTGCGGTATAAATGGTTGTTCAACAATGATATCACGAAAAGTGGTTCCAGAACGAGGTGGGTTTTATTAGTCTACTAGTTGCCTTCCTGTGATTTGAACTCATGACAACAATCATCTTCCTCACTTGGAACAAAATCAATATTGATCTGTAGCCTTTTACAGCTGCGGGATAAATGGTTGTTCAAAAATGCATTTCAGTCCCTAAAAACCAGTAGTCCTGTGGCTAAACAGAGGTTTCTCTCTATGTATCGGTTCGTGAGGCCAGTAGTCCTACAGCTAAATAGAACTTTGTCTTTGGGGAACTAACTAATTTTGTCTTTGTAGCTACTACCAAAAGGGAACTTGGACCCCTGTGCAGTAATATTAGAATAGAATAATAAATTATTACAACACACTTGGGTTGTTTAGAGTAGCATAGTTAAGGTTGTGCTTTGATTTACTAAGTTGTTGGTCAATGATGTATTGGTAAGTTATTGGTGGACACTGGATACATTTACTATTATTTGGCGGTCAGTCCTAAATTTCTATGTTGGAAGGTTGTTTTGGAATTGTTATATGCTACAATGGATGCATGTATGCCCATTCCTAATTTTACGAGGAAAGATGTACTAATATTGCTTGTGAAAGAGAATTATTTATCATTAGAAGATAAAATGGTTGGAATTAGTGAAGCATTAGAGTTTTTAAAAAATCTGAAATTGTATACTACTCATGATACAATAAAATTCAGCAAAGTCACTCTCACAAAAATTCAAACTTTTCTGCAAGTTGCACAAGAAAAGATTGTTTTTTTACATCTTGAGTCAAAACTTCAGCAAGAAGAATTACAATAGAAGAGTTGTCATTCTGAACATGTTTGTGTTCAGAACATTGAGAGAAAATCCCATCAGCAATAAGAAACTGTTCAGATCACTGAGCCCAGTACAAGAGCAGATTTGAATGTAGAAGCAAAAATCTATCTTGCACTTCCCATCCCATCATCAAACCTTGGGAAGAGCTTGTACATAACAAGAAAAGAACATGTATTGGATATGAAAAGGAGGTGTCCTTTCATATTCCAGACTATTCCAAGCCATAAAATTTCAAAGTGCAGGATTTCTTCATGATATCTCACCTTTAGTTGTTATAGATTATGCTCCTCTTCCACAATAGATTATGAAATGCCAACGCTGTGACCGAGTTGGCCATATGAAAGATCATTGTTTTGATCTTCACCCATGCAAGAAATGTGGTCAACACACTCGCTCTTCATGCAGATACTTTAAAAAAAAAATCCTCTTGCAAGAACAAAGATTCATCTTGGATGGATCACTTCTTGGCAATGGGCATCAACAACCAAGAATATGTTTCAATCATATGTCAGAACTTGTTCAAAGAGTATTGAACGAGCTTGCATTTTATTTTTCGTCATCATCTCATTTTCTATTTGAAATGGGGGAAATGGTGGTCATCTACAAGCTTCAAAGCCACATCAAGCGACCCTGAGCCACAACTTATCATTCCAGATTCAGAGATGTAGCCAGAGACACAATATTTCAAGCGAATATGAGCCACAACCTGTCATTCCAGATTCATAGTTGTAGCCAGAGACACAATAGTTCAAGTGAGCCTGTGCCAAAACTTGTCATTCCAGATTCAGAGTTGTAGCCAGACACAGATGCCCATTAGCATGCCTTTGGTTGGTGGTCAGATTTAAACCATGTATGTGAGGTTGAGTGTCTTCCTCTTCAAATAATTCGGGGCACTTCTTCTAGTAGAAGACTTTAGCTTCTTGCCAGTTTTGGTAGATTTCCAGGAAATGCATCAATCATTCCAGAGTTGGTGGTCATGCTTAAACCATCACAGGTTGTAGACCTCCCTTCATGTAGGTTGAAGGTCACCCTCTTCAATATATGAGGAGCACTTCCTCTATCAGAAGACCTTAGCTTCTTGCCAGATTTGGAAGAGTTCCAGGAACTACATTAAGCGTTCCAGTGTTGGTGGTCATCCTTAAACAACCTCTTTATGCCAACATTTTAGAGAGCTCATTCAGCCTAGCGCTGCCAAGCATAATTTGGAGATTTGTATTACATTTCTCTTCTTGGACTCATACATACCCCTTTGGATTAAGGGGGCGAATGTTGGAGATCTAATCCTCTTAAGGGTTGTTGTGGAAAGTGGAGAGTCAAAAGGATTCCAAGAGACCTTGGAATATGGAATCGAAGGGTCACTCCATTGTATGATAAATATGTAATATTGTGAGTAATAGAGCACCCCATGCTTATCACTTTCATTTTGTTTGCATATCTGCCTAAGTTTAACAACAAATTATTGAACAAATTACACTTTGCACATAAATCTCCACTTACCTCATGTATTTTCCCAGATCATATATAACTTGTTTAAAATTGGTGTCAAAATTTTATGGGAAAGATAGAGGTAGAACATATTGTAAAAAAAATAATGATCGATCATTATTTATTCCCAAATTAGTAGAAAAATAAAATGCTAACAAGATGTTCACCAATGTACAAATATATACACCAAAATAATTACCTTAATGAACATATGCTAATCATTAGGTTGGTGTGGAAGGCAGAGAATCAAAAGGAGTCCAAGAGACCTTGGAATATGGAATCCAAGGGTCACTCCATTGTATGATAAATATGTATCATTGTGAGTAATAGAGAACCCCATGCTTATCTCTTTCATTTTGTTTGCATATCTGCCTAAGTTTAACAACAAATTATTGAACAAATTACACTTTGCACATAAATCTCCACTTACGTCATGTATTCCAAGATCATATATAGCTTGTTTGAAATTGGTGTCAAATTTTTATGGGAAATATAGAGGTAGAACATATTGTAACAAAAATAATGATCGATCATTATTTATTCCCAAATTAGTATAAAAAGAAAACGCTAACAAGATGTTCACCAATGTACAAATATATACACCAAAATAATTACCTTAATGAACATATGCTAATCATGAGTTTTTACCCCACCTAATTCACCTTTCTTTGTTAGGATATTATTTATGTTTGAAGAAAATATAGTTGGAAATTCAAATTTTTAATAACCTCTTTAACATCCTTGTTTTCATGTTTTTTTAATAACCATGGAAAGGCACTTATATTTTCGTCGTCCCAATTGTTGTTTGAATGAATCACACTTTGCATTGCATTATTGGCCTCCTTAATGTCATTAAAAATTTTGATAATTTTTTCTTTATCTCTTCTTCCATATGAGATTCTCCATAAGGTATTTGTTACATTTTTCTTGATGTCCATTGTATCAAACAAATGAACAAATTCTAGGTGCTCATAGTAGGGCAGTCTACTGAATTGCTCTGGGACTTTTCATTCCTCGTGGAAGTGCCCCATTATTAATGCCTTGACGACCTACAATGTGAATCATAGTTAAAAATAATATAATGACAATATAACCTATCAATTATATCATGTATATTGTTACATAGACAATTCGATCCACACCTTGAGAGACTCTATTATATTGAACTTCCATGCACAAGGTGTCATTCTCTGTGGTCTTAATCTGGTCTCTTCTTTCGCATGGAAAATATGTCTTCGTTACTTTAGTACCTATGGTTCTTAGAATAGAATTTCCTATACTCATCAAACACCTAATTTCCTAAGCTCCTTGAATGATGATATTTAATATTAGGACCACAAACTGGAGAATAAAATTTACCCTTTTTTTGAAGACCTACAAGAGTTGGAATAATTCTTATATCAATTATTTTAAGATGCAAAATGAAGAGACTATTTAAAAAACATCCATAAAATGAACTTAATAAAATCAAATACTATTAAAATGTAGGGTAACTTTATAACATACCACATAAATTTGTTAGCCCTCGAGCATAATGAATTATCCATACAATCATTTGCATGGAATTCAGATTCCCTTTGTGCATCTGCTAGTCTAGAGATATCATACATAGTGATGTCGTTCCATAACTCCACTAACTCATTGATAAGAGGCTTGATATATACACTTGTATCTTTGACCTGGTACTTACCTAGTAGTTGATTGAACATACATTACCTATTTACTACATACATGATTAAATAAAAATATATATAAGGCATAATTGAACATATATGACTAAAAAAATTAATACCTGGAACAATCATTGTCAACATTATATGATCCCTCTTTATTGACTTCCATGGACGAATGTTATTGTTGATAACAAAAACGGGCCACACCAAGTAAGTATTTTTAAGCTCTCCAAATGGATTGACACCATCAACTGTTATTGAAATCCTAAGTTATGAGGTTATGTTTTAAACTTTGGCTACTTTTCCTCTATATTACTAAATGCAGATCCATCTACAGGCATTTGAAGAACACCATCTTCACTTCTATTCATTGCATGTTAATTCATAAGTAGTGTTATTATTTTTCACTTGAACAATTGTCGCTGACATGGAATTATGGAAATATAATGAAGAACCTTATGAGGTTCCTTTTTTGTTACTTTATCGGTTTTATATCTACTCTCATAAAATTTTGGGCATTTGCATTTCGACACATGTTCTTTATAATAGAGAATACCAACATTAGGACATTGTTACATGTTATTTTGTCACCATGACATTTGACTGTCAATATAGGTCCTTACCTGTATTACGCTCCCTTAGAAGTCAAAAACCCTAATTTTCCTAAAATAAGTCTTGGAATTGGATAAAAGCTCATTAAAACCCTAAAAATTCTAACTCCGCACTTTTCCTAGCCCTTTCCTATGGATCCTAAGATATTTTCTCTATACCCTGCGGCACATCCCGAACGTTCTACTTATAAAACCTGCGTACCCCCATAAATAGTCAAATAAAGGAAAAGGTAAGTTCTAGAAGCCTAGATGGACGAATATTCTCCCAACTGGAAGCCTCTAGAAGCGTGCTAAGTTCGAGTTTTATCCCATACTCATGAGCTATATCCCTTTACTCATGGAGCTTATCCCTTGGTCTATGGAGCTCAAGTCCCTTCATGAGAGGAATCTATCCCCTTCTTCATGGAACTGAAACCACCTCTATTTCCCTATAAATTGAGCTCATGTTTCAGTCTCAAGGGTAGATTGTAGCTTGTAAATGGTATACATACATATTAGTTGCTGAAGAATTTCCTAAGAGAGCTTACTCTCTATACTAGCCATTTTTTATATGACAATGATCGCACACTCATGTCCATAACTTCATGCTAGTTCAGAGAGAATAAATCTTGTCAATCTAAGAGAGGACGGTTGTTCAAGACCCCAAAATAACCTGTATGACATCAAGGCGAAAGGTTGGAAGGTTACTTCTTATTATACAAGTTAATACAAATGGATTCCATTTTCTCATTGAATTGTTCATGTATCTATTTAAGTAATTCAATTCTTCGATTCCTTGATCATTGAGATAGATTAGTGTTTTCTCAATTATTATATCTCGCAGGTGCTTTTAATCCTTTTATCTGTCTTTGATTACAGGTTTCACATGCTGAAGTGACCTCTTTTGGAGCAATTGGATAGAAGATTTAGGCAAGCATTGGACTTTAGGTAGGGGCATGTCCTCGTACTTTGTTATTATTAAGTTTGAATCACAAATTATCTAGAGAAAATGGTTTGCATTTGGTTGTTTGTTTCTAGATATCCTTAGGATACTAGGGAGATTGTTCTTATCCGCAAGAAGGATTTATTCGCATAACAAAATGGCGACTCCACTGGGGAAATATAACTTAGTTTTCCTCTTCATTTTTCAGTTTGATTTTTCGATTTTGATTAGTCTTAAACTGGGTTGGGTAGATAACTTACCAGAATCCCTGAAAATTAAATTTGAATTTTTATTTTTTTTCTGTATTTTTCCTGGCCTCCACAGTTTTTTTTTAAAGACAGTGCAGTAGCCTCCGCAGTTTTTAGTTCAGAATAGTGCGAAACCACACTATTCTCAATTAAAACCTACAGACTTGTGGAAAATTTTTGAAAAAATTAAGAATTCTCTTTTCAAGAGCCAGATTACCAGATTCTCTATTTTTTCCCCAGCTTGTCTTGACTGCCAAAGTCTTATGTGTGAATTTATTTCAACAATTATTGTGTCTGAGTGGTTTTTCACCTGATTTGCATTTTACAAGCGTGTTTGCCCTACTTTCTTGCTGCTCTATATTAGAAACCATCATATACGTTATCTTACTGGTATGTTGTTGTTTTCTTGCTGAGCCATTGAATTTGTTACAACCCTTGCTTTGATGAAAATTGAGTTCTATTTTCATTTGAAAATTTAGAAGAGTCTTAAGCTTACTAAGGCTTGAATTTCACTTTAAACCATTGTTGTATGTTTTGATTTTTGCTGAGATAAGAAAAAAGAAAATTTGGTTTGATCACAAACTAAGAGAAACATACTCAAAAACTTTCTAGATAGAGTTCAAACTTAGAGTCTTTTCTTTTGGTTTTGAATTTTATGTTTTTAGGGGTTTTCCATAAGGTCTTATTTTTGGAAAGAGTTTATTAAATGATTTGTTTGATAAAGGATTTCATTTTTCGGAAGCGAGTAATTCCAGTCATCATATTAAATTGAGTTCTCAAAGAAATCGTCTTCTTTTCAAGTACTTTTATTTATAAGAGAAATAATTGGTGTTTTGAAAGTTATCTAAATCTCTCAAATATTTCCTTTAAATAGGTTTCATTGAAAAGAAAAGAGTTGCACCTTTAATATAGATGCATTTAACATATTTTTTAGTCAGCTCATAAAACATCATCGAAGTTTCACTTCCATACCTTCTGTCTTAAGAAACAACCAAATTAAAAACAACACTTTAATTAAAATTCATCTAGATATTTTTACATTTTCTAGGGCTCCTTTCCACCAACATAGCTTAGGCTAGTGTCTTGGAATAGGTTGTAATTAACATTCCAAGACAGTTAAAACAAACAAGCAGCAATCTTGCGTTAGGAAAAATCCAATTGTAGCGTGTATGCTCTGGGAATCTCCTCTTCTTAAAAGATTCAATCACGAGATCATATCCGAATCAGTGAGCTAAAGGTACCTATCTCATTAGGAAAGATAGCAGATTTGCACATATTAAAAATGGTGAACCTTGGATAGACCATTGTCGAGGAGCCTGGGGTCACTTGTCGGTAAACCTTGGATTATATCAAGGAGACTTCAAGGGATTGAGCTATTTACTCTGCCCTTGCGTGTATATCAGATCGTAGACTGTTCCCCCAGGTATATTTGTTCTCGTTGGTGAACTTAGTGGCTATAAAATTTAGGATTCTTTCCCAAGGTGACAGTGGAGGGAAGGTCCCACTGTACCAAGAGCAGACGTTGACTAGACTCACTTGGACTTTCCGGAGGGTTCTCTTCACTTCGAGATGGTTTAAGTGGAGAAACTTGCACCAGATTGTTTCATTAAGCAGGTTGTTGGGGTAACTGTTCCAACTGTCATTTTTGCATTAAAATTCTACGAGGTTGGATTTCATCACCAACTAGTGTTTTTAGTGTGGGAATCCACTGTTTGTGTGTGGATTTATCTCTTATATTTTGTAGGTTTGTGATCAATTTGATTGTTTTCTTAGAGATTTTGGGACATTTTGTTGAAATTTTCTTTGATTTCGTGTGTTAAGATTTTTAATCATGTATGAATTACCTAGAGAATCACGTAGAATGCAGGGGAAACCCCCTGAGTACACACCAAGCCAGTTATAAAAACTTAAATTTTAGAAAGGACAAACATCGGGGACTGGATCAACTGAACACGAATAAACATTAATAATTATTCATCCTGAATACGAAGTAGATCAACCTCGAACAACAGAGAGTATTCCAAGACAAGTTTCAATTTCTGAACTAGCTGAACTTGTTTCTACAACTAGTGAATTATCAGATACTGATCCTAAAATTTCTGAACCAGAAACTGAACCTACTATATCTGAATCTGCTTTCAAGTTCATTACTCCAACTCCTCATCGTCCTAATTTAGCCAAAGTGAAGTATCGTATCACTGAAAATCTTCCTCCTTGTCTCATTAGTATTGAAGAAGTTACTGACACTAAAGAAGAAGTTGTTCTTCCTTCAAATCAGGACTCTTTAGATCTTAGGCCAAGTGAATCGATTTTCTATAGCCCTTTCAAACAAGATCCTTGGTATTCTCAGTTGACAGAATTTCTACATAATACTGGTCTAAACTATTCGCCACCCCGAATTCCTTTTTACGCCATACCAAGAGGTTACAGACCCCCATTAAACATGTTTGGTGAGTCATCGATGTATTCTGCATCACCAGAATCATACTTGTATGGTGGTCTGTCTGTTCCAGCGGGATACCAGTCGCTTTCTGGTACTTTCTCAGGAGCATCTCCTTCTCTCGGAAAACATATACCATCATCTGGTCCAAATGAATAACATATCGAAAATTTGAGTGCGGAGCACATTTACATGATGTCTGGAAACATTCCTAACCCTGACCCTCAAGGTAGTAATTTACCGCCTGGGGGGAAACCTCAAGGTCAGTACATACCTCAGGGTCAATATCAACCTCAATGACAGTACATACCTCAAGGTCAGTACATACCTCAAGGTCAATATCAACCTCAAGTTCAATACCCAACTCAAGGTCCACAGCCTCTTCAAGGATAGTACCCTACACCAGGGCAACCATCTTTCCAAGGACAACAACCTCCTTTAGGGCCACAATTTTACCCGGAACAACAATTGTTTCAAGGAGGTGGGAATTATCCAGCTAATTATCAAGCATATGTTCCAAATTGTCAACCTAGTTATGGTCTTTCTTATGCAACACAACCTTCAATGGGACATTCATATCCTGGAATAAACACGGTGTGGGATCCATCCCAAGTTCAACGAAATTTACAACCTAATGTGCAAGTACCCTATTATCAACCTGGTCGGCTAATTGGTTATAGTAAAATCCAACAACCTATCCAACCTGTTCAATCTACGATTTAGGTACCGGCATCTGGTACAGTTCAGCAACCTAGTCTGAGTACACCTAGAACTCCACCTCAAACTGCTGCACCAACTTATTTTCAAGCTACCACACCTATTCTTGGAGTTTCTGCAGCCCCTATTTCTACAGCCCCTCAAGTATCACAACAAATCCCTGTAGTCTCTGCACCACAACCTGGACCTACAGTTTAGACTACTTTTCAGATGCCTATGGGACCACCTGGTACAAGTACAATTATAACAAGTCAACCTTAGTTTTTTTATCAACCATATCAAGGGCAGTATCAATATGGGACTGTAGCATAAAATCCAGTATACCAGCGTCAACCGTACCTTGGTTACATGTATCAGATACCAACTCAACCCAAATATGGTCCGACTAATCCTGGTTATCCAGGAGGAATTCCAATCCCAAATGCACAGGCTATTCCAGGATATCTTGGATATCCTCCACCTGGTACTGGTATAGTTCTGCAAGGTTATCAATTTGCTCAAGACCCTAACCGTTAGTTTCCATTCATAGCAACTTTGGATTTACCTGATTTTTCGCGCCTTAAAAATGATCCCATCTATTATCCTCCATATTGGCCTCCAATGCCAAATAATTTTCCCAGTGATATCCCTAAATTTGAAGGTAAATCAGGAGAGGACCCCTCAAACCATGTCATGACTTACCACCTCTGGTGCGCATCCAACTCTTTGATTGATGATTCTTTTCGATTATGACTGTTTCAGAGAACACTGATAGTTTTAGCTACAAAGTGGTACATTGAACTACCACGTGGCTCATTCAACAATTTCAATGCTTTATCAATTGCTTTTCTAACACATTTTTAGTTGCCATTCAAATACGACAATGGCACGAAATTATTGACTTCATTAAAACAATCTACGTCTACGTACATATCCGATCACATACATGAATGGATACATAGAAGACGTTTGGTGAAAGTTTTTATTCCGGATCAGATTTTGGCACAATAGTTCATCAAATCATTACTTCCAAATATCACTGAAGATGTGGCTAAGGGAGTTGTTACTGAGGAACAAATCATTGCTCAAGCTCAATACTTAGACCTCATATATACACAGTCGGGTACTTTGTACGAAAAAATTCCTGATTTACCACGTCCTGGTCAAATAGCTGCAACTCCTTCAGGGTCTCATGTAGTAGATGGTGTAATTGGTTTAGTTAACACAAATAAAAGTAAGAAGAAGTCCTCAAAAACTAATTCTCCTGTAATAACTTTACCTGATTCACCGAAAGGAGATTCTTCCCTTCAAACTTCTACCAACATTCACATTGTAGATTCATCTACAACTAAATAAAAAACTGCTAATAAGAAGAAAGGTAAAAATAAAAGCAAACATACTTCATCTCCCAAGGAGAAAACCGAAAAAACTGAACCATCTGACGATAAATGAAAACCTCGTTATCCTTGTCTTATCTGTGACATGTATCACTTTACTAAAGAGTGCCAGCATTGATTTGAGGTCTCTAAATTCATCAAAGGTTTGCCCACACCCATTGTCTTGAAATATCCTTTTGCTACTCAAGATAGAAAAATGATAGGATCTTCTTCACACTCATCAGTAGATATTTTAATGATGTCTGAGGTTATGGTTGCGACACAATTGCAAGACTATGGAAGTAAAAATCATGTTACTGGTAAAGAAGTAGAAATTCTAATTTAACACTAGCTACATCTTCTTCGATTTTTTATCCACTTCATATCAAGAAACCTAATCTTGATCTAGTAATTAGACCGCCTGCTAAAGGTGTACTTCAGAAATCAGATTTCAATCCACATGCGAGAGCTGCTCAGAACTACAACATTGTTGAAGACTTGGCGATTTCCCCTTCAACAATGCCAGCCTTAGAAGTGCTACAATCATGTCCAACACAAAGGAAATTACTTTTATCAGCTATCGGAGCTATAGATCCTCAGGATTCTAACCTTATGGTCTTTGATTTAGAAAATTTTACACCAAGACTTCCTCATCAGATGACTTTTCAGATTCCGGTATTAGTAAAAAATAGATGAATTTTTCATATTGTAATTGATGAAGGAGCATCCACATGAATTATGTCGTTAAACTGTTGGAAAAGTCTTGGTTCTTCGACACTTAACCAATCTCCGACAACCCTTAAAGCTTTTGATGGAAGAGGATTCCATCCATTTGGAATTTTACAAGATCGTCCTATAAAGGTCGAAGGTAAAAATGTTAATCTAGATGTGGAAGTAGTTGATTCCCCTCTGGATTACAACCTTCTTCTGGGTCGAAGTTGATGTTATGCTATAGTTTTTGTCGTATCTTCCATCTTTTAGTTAATCATGTTTCCTCATAAATGAAAGATTGTGAAAATCGACCAACTATCATATTATTCGTCTGACCCAACTTCTATAGATAGTATTCAACATGTTGGAAAATCAACTATTCCTTATGAAGGTTTTGGAGTAGGTTTAGTAAAGGAATCTGCTTTGATGGGAATTTTTTCTATGCCTCCACCCAGCATACCATGTACCATTGCTAATATCAATATGATTTCATCAAGCACTATTCCATTTGATGATTCTTGGATAGTGCCTTCAGAGTCAAAAATGGATTCTTTCAAAGGCAAGATGCCTTTGAGTCCTTTTGAGATAGCATATACAGCGATACATTCATTTTTAAATACACCTTCAATTAATCCTGATCCAATGAATGTGGTCACTGAAAAGTATTCTTCACTATCAAGCTCAGCCTTGACATCTATTTCTGATCCTTTTCAACAAGTGTTTTATACTGATGAAAGTATTCGCGAATTTTTGTCTATGGATGAATTACCATGGGATGATCTACATCATATATATTCATTTTTACCTAAATTTGATAGGTTTGAAAATGATTTTTCATCTATTTTTAAAATTTATTATGTCAAGGA
The DNA here is from genome assembly GCA_034641835.2 of Pinus albicaulis. Classification (NCBI taxonomy): domain Eukaryota; kingdom Viridiplantae; phylum Streptophyta; class Pinopsida; order Pinales; family Pinaceae; genus Pinus; species Pinus albicaulis. The sequence continues at coordinate 999,006,653 of CM076582.1, forward strand.
ACCACAAAATCCAATCACGATTACAAATTCGGATTCTGAGATTAATTTGGGAAACATTTCTACAACTGTTCCTATTGACATATCAGTTAAACCTGGAGTTGTTGAAAACATTCATATAGGAGCTTCTTGTACGGTTAATTAAATTAATAGATATAAAGCCCTATTTCAATACTTTTGTGACATATTTTCCTATTCCTACGAAGAAATGTTAGGAATTGATCCAAAAATTGTCGTTCATGAAATAAAGACATACCTGTATGCGAAGCCTATTAGACAACATTTACATCTGATACATCCTTGAAAAGCTGCTACTATTAAAGCTGAAGTTGAAAAAATACTAAGAGCAAGATTTATTTATCCGATCCCATTAAGATATTGGTTATCTAATATAGTTCCCGTTACCAAAAAACAAGGGACTATACGAGTATGTGTCAATTATAGGGATATTAATAAAGCCTGTCCAAAGGAAAATTATCCTACCCCCTATATCGACCAAATCATTGATGATTGTGCTGGAAATGAGATGTTTTCATTTATGGATGGATTTTCTAGATATAATAAAAAAAAATACTCCCTGCTGATCAACCAAAAACAATATTCATTTGTCCTTGGGGAACATTTTCTTACTGTAAATTACCTTTCGGATTAAAGAATGCTGGTGCAACTTTTCAAAGGGAAATGTCTTACACTTTTCATGACATCAAACACATTATGCATCCTTATCTTGATGATTTAACTGCTCACTCATTGCATAGGAAAGATCATCCTACTCATTTACGAGCATTTTTTATGAGATGTAGGCATTACAAGATTCGTTTGAATTCACACAAGTGTGTCTTTTGTGTGAAATCTGGACGATTACTGGGATTTGTTGTTTCCAAAGCTGGCATTCATGTCGATTCATCGAAGATTGAGGACATCATAAATTTACCTCCTCATTCCACACTTCACCAATTCCAAAGTTTACAAGGGAAAGCAAAATTTCTGCGTAGATTTATCCTGAACTATGTTGAGTTAACTAAAGGTTTTACCAGGTTGTTGAAACAGAATGTTCCTTTTATTTGGGATGAGATTGATGATAGATCTTTTGATGCTCTAAAACACGCATTAACCCATGCACAATTATTGCATCCACCCAATTATAACCAGGACTACTTTTTATACCTAGCAGCCTCTGATTCCACCATTGGAATGGTTTTAGTTCAAGAGGATGAATTTCACAATGAATATGTAATTTAATATCTAAGTCAGAATCTGAATCCAACTGAAATTAAGTATTCACATGTGGATAAATTGGCCTTGGCAGCAGTTCAAGTTGTCCAAAGATTTTGTCATTACATACTGTTACGCAAGACAACTGTAATTTATAATTGCAACCCAATGATGTACATTTTGACAAACCAATTACTTGGAGGAAAATACTCTAAATGGATTTTTACCCTACAATACTTTGATTTGGAATTCGAAAAATCTAAATCAAGGAAATCACTGGTGTTTGCAGAACTGATGTATTACTTTCCCAATACTAGGACGAAAGTTGTGGTAGAGAATCCTATTGCAAACGAATCTTTGTTTCTTATCAGTACATTAGATCCATGGTATGGAGATATCATCATTTATCTTCAAACCCAAACCTTTCGACCTGATCTTTCATGTTCAAATCAACATAAGATCTATTACCAATTTCAGCAATACAATATTGTTGGAGACACACTTTATCGTCGTGGTGGAGATTATGTTTTTCGACGTTGCATAATGCATGAAGAGGCTAAAAGGTTTTTGAATGAATTCCACTCTGGAACATGTGGTGGTCATATGTCTGGGTATGCAACAGCCCAAAAGATATTGCGCACTGGCTATTTTTGGCCGTCATTATTCAAATATTGCATTCTTGCGGTCTGGAAATGCCACAATTGTCAAATATTTGATTGAAAGATGCATGCACCACCAGCTCCTCTTCACCCCCATAATTGTTGTCGAACATTTTGTGAAATGGGGCATTGATTTCATTACATGTAACCCTCACTCAGCCGGGGGGCATAGGTACATTATTCTCGCTGTAGATTACTTTACCAAACGAGCTGAGGCGATGCCTACATTGGCGGCAGATGGCAAAACTACAGCTACGTTCATATTCAATGATGTGATTACTCGTTTCGGAGTACCCAAAGCTATTATCACTGACCATGGAAGTCATTTTCGAAATATGATGATGACCGAACTTTTTTATCAAGTTGGCATGTGCCATGATAACTCTACTCCATATTACCCGCAGGCTAATGGTCAAGTTGAAGTCATTAATAAATTTTTAACCACCATGATCAAATGGATTATCATAACTCACAAATCGAATTGGCATACCATTCCTTTTTCGGTGCTATGGGCATACTGAACCTCAGCAAAACCTGCTACAGGGTTCACTCCTTTTCAACTAGTTTATGGTTTAGAAGTTGTGTTACCCATTGAATGTGGAATATTGTCACTCCAATTAGCCATAGAGTTACTACCAGCTACCTTTGAACAGGAAAAACATTTTCTGTACTTAACACAATTAGATGAGACTCGGTGCACTGCTGCATTAGCAGCCGAAGCTCATAAAAAACGCATTAAAGCTCAGTATGATCGAAGTGTTCAACCTCATGTTTTTTCAGAAGGGGACCTAGTCTCAGTATATGATCAAGCTAATGATAAGCTAGGAGCTGGGAAATTCGAACCAATGTGGCATGGTCCTTACATTGTCAAGCGGGTGCTTGCCAAAGGGGCCTATGAATTGACTGATTATGATGAGGTCTCTTTAGATAAGCCCATAAATAATCTTTATCTAAAGATATATTATGTTTGATTCTTGTGTGAAGATCTCACTTGTATATTAGTTATTTTTCTAATTTGTATGCCTTAGATTAGATGACTGTGTATAGTTTAATTTTTTTTTTTTGCTACTATCGTAGCTTATCTTGATTACTCTTGATATTGCAGATGTCAACATCCCTTCAAACGTACATTGGTTTTGCTGATGTTGCTTGTCGTAGTACACAGATTATTTCTTCCGCGGCTTGGGTTATCTATTCACCCACTGATGAGTTAGTTTCTATGCATGGGGTAAGCCTTGGTCAAACAGTGAACAATATTTCATAATACAATGAAGTGATTGAGTTATTATCTGATGCCATTTCATTTGGTATTCGTCTTTTGATCATTAGGTTAGATTCATAACTCATTGTATTACATTTAAACAGAGTATACGCAATTAAAAATCCAGTGTTATTAAGATTATTTTTGAAGGTTCGTCTCTTGGAAAGACAATTTGATTACATCGAATATCAACACATTTCAAGAAATTTAAATGCATTGGTTGATGCATTATCTAATCGTGTTCTAAATAGACATTTGCAACGTTAAAACAGTAAACTAAAACAACATTCGATACATGTTGAACAATATAGTCAGAGAAAGTAGTAATATCATAGATAGGAGTTTTTGTTTTCAAAAAATATTACATCGTCTGCAATCATAGGTTTAAAACACCTTATGATCTGAAATATATTGATACAAAAAACAAAATGTGTCAATCCATGATGATCATCCACTATCCGTGGTGATGATCATGGTAGTAGACTATCGCACGTGCCACCTTGCACAAGAATCTCCTAAAATGGCCTGGAACACCAGTAACATGTCTCTGGAGACGGAGAGGAATATCGTTTGTCGATGTCTCAGGGATATCTATAGTCAACCTCTCTAGGTTGTGTTCCATGTCAGCAAGGATTTCTGCTGCCTGATCCTGTGGTTGTGCTATGGGCTCTGCTTTCCGCCTTTCAAAGCGGCAAAGTGTAGGTGGTCGTCGTGTACCAACATCTACATTTAAAAAAATTTTATAAGTATTGGACATTTACAAAAAAATGAAAATTAGAGTTAAAACACATAAAAATGATTTTTTTAATTGATTCGTCCCATTGTGCCCCTGGAGGTAAGGACATCTCGATATCACCTCTGAAATCGATACCCGCATATGGGAAATCTTCAATTGTGAAGATTTGGTTCTGCAGCCACATAAAATACGCAGGAGTAAACCGAACCACTGTACTACTGTCACCACCATGGCAGGCCATAAATGCAACCCATCGTACCATACAAGGTTCTCTAAGTTCACCACGATCAACAAGAACAAGCTGAGGGGCGAGGAATGGAATCCTCTCCAAAGCAAAAGAAATGAGGATGGCGCCATACCCAAAGTTCTTCAACTTTTCATTTTTTTCTCTGGTCAGTTGGCCTTTCATGTTGGCCAATACCCCTTCACACCAGTTGAAAATGGTGCCTCTGAAACATTCAACCGCGGTGTAACACACATCAATATAGCTAATAAAAATTAATTAATTTTAACTATAAGCTCTTCATAAATTTACAACATGCTACTTATACACATTGCAACATATCTAACTTTCCAGTATAAAAATGAAATCATAAACATGTCTATCACGATAGCAACATAATCTTTATAAAATTGTGAACCATATTCTAATTTATACCGAATTCATATCATTAAACCACAAACTTTATTACGTTTTAACAAATGTAGTTCCTCTGTTTTCGATACATCTACAACTGTGAGGTATTTAAGTTATGACTGTACTTGTGATTAATACTCATCAACCATCTCGTCCTTATCATTTAATTTCGATGGCACAGTGGCACTGTGGTAATTACGGCAATTGTCAGTCTTGATTGTAAATATCTTCTCGCTTATTATTATGAATTACACCTGTCAGATCTACCACCGTAGATCCATCTAGTCTCGATTCGAAGGCAAAGGAGATTTAGGGTTTGCTACTAATGACCATACCCCGTAACTGATTCCCTTGTCATTTTCTGCCTTTCTCAAAAATTATTTGGTGCATGTGCCTGCGTCCTCATCTTCGGCTCTCTGCTAGTGAGTTAGCCTCAGATTTTTGTCTAGATTTCCACGTATGCGTATATGGCTGCGACGATTTACCCTGTGATGCCCTTTTTCCGGTACCTCACGTTATTTTCAGTTTTTCTAGAGGAATGGAACAATTTGGCACTGCATTTTTTTCTTTTTCCTTTTTAATGAATAATGAGTTACAATAGAACTTCAATATTTGCCTTAGTCTTACTACACTAAGCCCTGAAGTTATACTCCTTTAATATCCATAGCTTTAACACCTAATTTTTTGTCTATGTTATGGTGACGAATTGACAGTATGGCAACACGGACTCTATGGAATTCAAGTTTGGTGAAATTTTTTTTCATTTCCTTCCATAGTGCAAAGAAGGGAAACACAAGGTAAATATACATTACTGTTGTATAAGATTGAGTGTGAATAAGTTCCTCTTTTTTTTTTATTTTTTCCATTTCATTATTGCCATTAATGCTTACCCATTTACTCTTATGATGTTACCATTCAGGTTTTTTCTGCTTCCTTCCATTCTCTGCAGAATTCAACTAGGTAAGCCGAGATTTGTTTGCCATAAAACCTAAGGTTCTTCTCAGAAATCTTCAATTAAATAACATTGCTTTTACTCATGTCCCTTTTTTCTTTGTTTTCTTGACAAGTAAATGATTTGACTACTCTTTTGGAAATGGGTTCTTGCTCCATCATATTCCTCTGAAGAGTATTTCCTCTTTCGCATTGAACAAGTACCCTTTCCTGTGTTATTTAGTGTGGTTTCCCAACCTTCTCACGGGGTTTAGCTCTCGGAAAAATTTCTCATTGAACAGTGAATGTAGAAATGTAGTTAAATTTCGCTTGCTACAACATGCAAGAACTTCTTTGGACTGAATGATATATATTACATTTTTCTTGAAAAGAACTTCGATATGTAATTATGGAGTTCGGGTTCTTGGCTCTTTATAAATAGATTGGGTTTCTGGTATGATTTTAACTTATGTAATTCATGATTAGTTCTACAAAATATTAATATATGATTATAATTCTCATAACAGTGATCTTATATCTTGGTGTTACTCCTATAGCTTGTTCCAACGAGAATCTATCCGAATGTGCTATTTTTTTTTCACTAGTTAATGTTTCCTTTACTTCCTCAAAGTATAGTTCTTCAAGATGTTTATATATATATATATATATCTGAAGGAAAGAAATTTATCTATGTAAATTCCGTAAACTATATACTGTAGACCGAGACCACAAATATGTAAATTATATATATCTGTGTGTGTGTGTGTGTGTGTAGATAATTTACATATTTGTGGTCTCGATCTGCAGTATATAGTTTACGTAATTTACATAGCTAAATTTATTTCCTTCATATTTCTTTGCACTGCTATCGTTATAAACTTTAGGGTCGACTGGACCAATTGAAATAAGTCCGTGTATAGTCTATGGGAATGGAACCAGCATTCCGAAATTCCGGAACACCAAGTTCTGGAATTCGGTAAGGCTTCATATCATTTGTCTATATTTCCAGTTTTTTGTCTAGTTATTTTCTTATGGTAAATTTTGTTACCGAAGGCATATAGTCTCTAACAGCATGTCAATTCTACTACTTCTGTCACACAGTACTCTTTACTTTATAAATAAACCAGAATTAGAGAAAAGAGAATTCCAACAGTTATGCAATAATCCCTTTCTTTTAAGATGAATATTCTTTCTTAGAAATATTTCTTGAAAAAAACAGTATTCTCTCCAAATTTCTACTGTACTAAAATAACATATCAACACTACTTTCCTATAATATAAATAATCCAGAATCTACTTCTCGAATTTAACAGCATAACCTTAATTGTTCTTAACATTATCTAACTAGAGTCTGCTTCACTGAATGACAGTAAAATTTTACTTATCTTTGATTGATTATGGTTGTCCTCCCTACCGTGGATGAGGAAATTATGTCCTCACCCACCCCCACCCCCCCCCCCCCCAACCCCGTGCTCCAAGTCTTGAGGCAAGTACAATAAAAATAGTATACGGAAGGGATATCGGGACTCCGGTCCAATCCACCTTCCAGAAAGTGCAGGATAACTAAGAGTTTTTCCACTGGTTCTACCAGCTCAAGAAAATACCACTCTCTCTCCTTCTTCACTTCAACAGACATAAGTCAGAACCCCTCTTCCTCACAAGGATCTTGCTTCTATCCTCAAAGGAAGATTAACTAACCAAAAACTGTTTTTTCATTCAACTACTTCTTATTTGGAATAAATATTTTACCATCAGTCTTTCACTTTATGGAACCAATTCCATAACCAATTTAATTAATCAAATTTTTTTTTCATAATGTATTACTTTCAAAATAATAACAAGAAATGTTTTAAATTCTTAACAGATAAATTGACTAGCAGTTAACATTTTAACCAGTGGTTACAACTTCCCCCCTGGAAGTGAACACCGTCCCTGGTGTTCTCATTCTACTCCAACAAAAAGTTCAGGGTAGGCTTCACAAACAAAACCTTCATCTTCCCAGGTAGCTTCTTCTGAGCTAAAGTGCTTCCATTGCACTTTAACCTGGACGATGGCTCGTTTCCGGAGCATGATTTCCCTCCGATCGATTATACAGTGAGGCTCGACCAGAAACTCTCCGTCCGACTCGACCTTCAAACAATAAGCTTGAATTAGTTTCACTCATAATTCTTAACATCTTTAGTCAATCTGGTATTCAAATTCTACCTGAATATTCTACTAGCGAATTATGTGTTTTGGATCATGAATGTATCATTTCAATAATGATACATGAAAGACGTTGTGTACATGGATATGAATGGGCAGTACCAATCGGTAAGCTACGGGTCCCACCCTTTCCAATATTTGGAAAGGGCCACAAAACCTGGGAACTAACTTAGCACAAGATGTCCATCTCAAAGTGCTTTTCTTTGGTTTGATTCTTAAATACACATGGTCCCCTACTTCAAATTCACGATAAGTCCTTTTTTTATTTGCATACACTTTTTTCCTATCCTAAGCTGCCTTCAAATTTTTTCGGATCTTCCTTACTTATGTTTCCATTTCAGCTAGCATATCCAGTCCAAGCATCAACTTTGTTTCTAGACTGCTCTAGTTAATAGGAGTTCTACACTGTCACCCATATAAATCTTTGAACATAATCATCTTTAGTGACTCCTGATAGCCATTATTATATGCAAACTCCACCAGGTGTAAATATTCCTCCCACTTAGTTGGTTGTTGCATTACATACATACATAACATATCCTCCAAAATTTGATTTACTCGCTCTGTTTGTTCGTCCGTATGCCTGCCGATGGTATGCAATGATGAAGTTAATTTGAGTTCTCAGTCCTGTAAAAAAAAATTTCCATAATGTTGAAGTAAACTTTACATCCCTGTCAGATATGACAATCTTTGGAATTCCATGCAATCTAAAGATTTCTCGCATGAATATGTCTGCTATCTGCATTGTCTTATAAGTGGACTGCACTGGTATAAAGTTTGTTGATTTGCTTAATAGATCCACCACTACCATTATAGAGTCATTATGCTTCTTGGACCTTGGTAGTCCAGTGATAAAATCTAACGATATCACTTCCCACTTCAACTCAAGTATTGGTATAGGTTGCATCAGCCCAGCGAGGTGCCAGTGCTCCACTTTCACTTGCTGGAATTCTAAACAATTGTTTAGATATTCTGCAATATCTCTCATCATACCTGGCCAGAAGTGATTCTTCTTTATTGATGTTAACATATTTTGATATCCAGGATGTCAAGAGAATTACTTCGATGATATTATTCAGAATCAGCTCCTTCAACTCCATTTTATTTGGAACAAAAATTCTCTTTTTGAAAATCAGCAAACCATCCTTATCAATTCGTAATTCCGCAGATTTTCCTTGGTCCTTGAACTCTTTTTCTTGCTTCCACATAAACTTATATTCAGGACCTTTATCTGCTTCTTCTTTTATTTTCTCCAGAAATCTTCACTCAACCTAATTATAGACAGCTCATAAACACCATGCAATTTCCTGCTTAATGCATCAGCTACTCTATTCTCCTTACCTTTTGCATGTTGCATATCAATATAAAATTCGCTCAGGAAGGCATTCCACCTTTCCTGGCAAGAATTGAGATCAACTTGCTTAAAATATCTGGTTAAGCTATTGTGATCAGTTTTGAGCACAAATCTTTTTCCAAGCAAGTAGTGTCTCCATACCTGGAGTGCATGCACTACTTCTGTCAACTCCAAGTCATAAGTTGAGTATTGTTTCTCATGCTCCTTTAATTTTCGTGACTCATAGGCAACCACTTTACCTTCTTATGACAAAATTTCCCCAAATCCTTCTTTTTATGCATCTGTGCAGACCTCAAACTCTTTATTAGGATCAGCTACCCTTAATACCGAAGTGGTAGTTAATAGTTGCTTCAGTTTCTCAAAATTGTCTTGAAATTCCTTTTTCCATTTAAATATCTTTCCTTTCCTTTGTAATGAAGTGACTGGAAAAGAAATTTTTGAAAAACCTTCAATAAACTGTCGATAATAACCAGCTAATCCCATAAAAGATCGGATATCTGCCACACTTTGAGGTAATTTCCACTCCATAATCGTCCTGATCTTCTCAAGATCAACTATAATACCTTCAACAGAAATAACGTGACCAAGGTATTGTATTTCTTCCTTGAAGAAATCACACTTTCTGAACTTAGCGTACAACTGGTGCTTCCTTAACATTTCCAGCACTATCTGCAGGTGTTCTTTATGTTCTTCTGCATTCTTAGAATAGACTAGTATGTCATCAATAAAAATTAACACAAAATTATCTAGATAAGGGTGAAATACACTATGCATTAACCTCATAAAGGTTGTTGGTGCATTGGTCAATCCAAAAGGTAGCACCACCAATTCATAGTGTCTGTACCTTGTACGAAAAGCAGTTTTATGTATGTCTTCATCCTTTATCCAGATCTGGTGATATCCTGACCTTAGATCTATCTTTGATAATATTGTCGCCCCCTTCACCTAATCATACAGATCATCAATTCATGGTAGAGGATATCTTTTTTTAACGGTCAGTTTATTAAGTTGGCAGTAATCCATCCACATTCGCATTTTTCCGTCTTTCTTCTTCATAAATAGCACAGGTGCTCCCCAAGGGGATACACTTGGTCGGATGTACCCTTTATCTAGTAGTTCCTGTAGCTACATCTTTAATTCAGTTAATTCAGGTATACTCAATTGATAGGGTGCCCTTGAAATTTGTGATCCTTCAGGTATCAATTCAATGGTAAAATCTATATCCCTTCTAGGTGGTAAGCCTGGTATTTCCTCTGGAAATACATCCATAAACTCCTGTACTATTGGTATATTTTCCAACATTGGAGTCTTCTCTTTATAATTGGTAAAGCCCACCTATATGGCATATAGCTGGCACCCCTTCCTCATGCACTTGCCCATTTGATATGCCGTGATCGGGCACAGCTGTAAAGGTTTCTTTATGCCTTGAATTTCCTGGCGGGTTCCATCCTGCATTCTGTAATAGATGATCTTTTCTTTACAGTCTACTAATGTCCAATGCTTCTCCAACCATTTCATGCCAAGAGATACATCATAAGAACCCAGAGATAGTGTGTTCAAATCCACAGTTAGCTGATGTTCACTAATTTTTAGTGCACAGTTCAGTATTTTGGCACTAAATTTCCTCTTAGCTCCAGTGGCTAACTGTACTAGTCATGGGTTTATGAATTTATGACTCTGAAATATACAATTTTCTACTACTTTGGGACTTACATAGCTTATAATTGCACCTGGATCTACCAAAATCAAAATAGATTAAGATAACAATTTACTTTCCAGTTCTATCATTGTCAGTTGGTAGTCTGCTTGTCGATCTTCCAATGCTGCATTAATTATGGGTATGTTTCTGGCGACATCACCCACTATTGAGGCTTCCTACAAATTAGTAACTACCTCACTCCTACCTCATTGTGGATAGTTTCTGTAGTAATGTGCCTCACCACACCCCCAACACTGTAAAGGTGGTTTCTGATTCTCAGCTGGTTCTAGTTTGCTCAAGGCTTCTGCAGGCCATCTTATTCTTTGATGATTCCTCCCAAACTGTTTGCTAACTGAGCTTCTGGCAGCACTTTTTAAATTTCTGGTTCTGTTTTTCTGAAAACCAGAACTGCCCTTATGCTCTTTCCTTTCCTGCTAGCTTTTACCTTGTTCGCATTTTGCTTTAGCTAGTTGGTAACACATTCTGAACTTTCTGATTGCTTCGTCCATAGTTTTAGGATTCACAAACTCAATACTCTCTTTCACGTGATTCAGCAAACCACTCTAAAACCGTTGTAATTTAGCCTTTTCATCTCTTAAATATGGAACATAACGAAGTAACGAAGTAAACTTAGTGATGTACTCATCCATCATCATTTGTCCCAACTTCAAGTCATGGAACTCTCTAGACTTTTCTTCATAGAAGTGTTTTGTTAAGTATTTATCTTTAAAATACTATTGGAATGCATCCCAAGTTACATCCTGGTCATCAATATTGTGGACATTTTTCACTTCCTCCCACCACAATGTGGCTTTCTCCCTTAACTGATAAATTGCCAATCTGGCTTTGAGATTACTATTGTATTCATACACTTGAAAATACTTAATCATGTTTATCAAACATGCCTCAGCCACTTCCTCCTCTACTCCATCAAATGTAGGAGGCTTTATTTTTTGAAATTCACCTTGCAGTTCTACTTTCTGTCTTTTCACTTCTTTCTGATCTGATACATTATCCGACTCAGCTTCATTGTAGTTTTTATTTATGTTACTTCACTGAGACTGGCTTATTTCTATTCGTTCAGTGTCATGGTCTCTTGTCCGCTGCTCATTTCCCTCCTGAAATTCTCTATCATTACTTGGCTTCTCATTCCCTTGATTCTGTTTATCTGAGAGGATTTTTAATATTCTTTCATGTTCTTGCATCAACCACGCATTATCGTTTCACACTCTCTCCCATTCCTCTTGTAACTTTTGTACCATGTTTAAGAGAATGTTGGTCTGGTGTTGTTGTTCATCCAACAACCTACTAGTTTGCTGGTGTTGATCCACACTTAGCTGCACCCACATTTCTAGGCTCACTTCTGGTCGGGGTTGTGTTTCCCCGGCATTCAGAGGTGGTTGCTATGTCGACACCCTTCTCATAATATCTTGTTAACTTCTTTCACTCTCTGTGTGAATCGGGAATACAAAACTTACAACGTTAGTTGACCCATAGGGTCCCAGCGTTACAACCCTTCTCTAATACCACTTGTAACACACATCAATATAGGTAATAAAAAAATTTAACTTTAACTATAAGCTCTTCATAAATTGACTACATACTACTTATACACATTATGGCATATCTAACTTTCCAGTTTAAAAATGAAATCATAAACATGTCTATCACATTAGCAACATAATCTTTATAAAATTGTGAACCATATTCTAATGTCTACCAAATTCATATCATTAAACCACAAACTTTATTACGTTTTAACAAATGGAGTTCCTTCATTTTCAATACATCTACAACTGTGAGGTATTTAAGTTATGACAATATTTGTGATTAATACTCATCAACCATCTTGTCCTTATCATTTAATTTCGATGGCACAGTGGCACTGTGATAATTACGGAAAATGTCAGTTTGGATTGGAAATATCTTCTCGCGTATTATTATGAATTACACCTGTCAGATCTACCACCGTAGATCCATCTAGTCTCGATCTGATGGCAAAGTAGATTTAGGGTTGAGTGCTAATGACCATACCCCGTAACTGATTCCCTTGTCATTTTCCGCCATTCTCCAAAATTCTTTGGTGCATGCGCCTCTGTCCTCAGCTTCAGCTCTCTGCCAGTGAGTTAGCCTCATATTTCTGTCTAGATTTCCACATATGCGCATATGGTTGTGGTGATTTACCCTGTGATGCACTTCTGTCGGTACCTCATGTTATTTTCAGTTTTTCTAGAGGTATGGAACAATCTCGCATTGTGTTTTTTTTCTTTTATTTTTTAATGAATACTGAATTACAATAGAACTTCTAGATTTTCCTTAGTCTTACTACACTAAGCACTGAAGTTTTTCTCCTTTAATATCTGTAGCTTTAACAACTAAATTTTTGTCTATGTTATGGTGATGAATTGACAGTATGGCAACACGGACTCTGTGGAATTCAAGTTTGGTGAAATTCCTTTTCATTTCCTTCCACAGCGCAAAGAAGGGAAACACAAGGTAAATATACATTACTATTGTATAATATTGAGTGCGAATAAGTTCCTCTTTTTTTTTAAGTTTTTCCATTTCATTATTTCCATTAACGCTTACCCATTTACTCTTATGATGTTACCATTCAGGTTTTTTCCGCTTCCTTCCATTCTTTGCAGAATTCAACTAGGTAAGTTGAGATTTGTTTGCCAGAAAGCCTAAGGTTCTTCTCAGAAATCTTCAGTTAAATAACATTGCTTTTACTCATGTCCCTTTTTTCTTTGTTTGCTTGACAGGTAAATGATTTGACTACTCTTTTGAAAATGGATTCTTGCTCCATCGGATTCCTCTGAAGAGTATTTCCTCTTTCGCATTGAACAGGTACCCTTTCCTACGTTGTTTAGTGTGGTTGCCCGACCTTCTCATAGGGCTTAGCTCTCGGAAAAATTTCTCATTGAAACGTGAATGTATAAATGTAGTTAAATGTCGCTTGCTACAGCATGCAATAACTTCTTTAGACTAAATGATATATATTACATTTTTCTTGAAAAGAACTTCGATATGTAATTATGGAGTTCGGGTTCTTGGCTCTTTATAAATAGATTGGGTTCTGGTATGATTTTAACTTATGTAATTCATGACTGTTTCTACGAAATATTAATATATGTTTATAATTCTCAAAACAGTGAGCTTATATCTTGGTATTATTCCTATATCTTTTTCGAATGAGAATATATCCAAATCTGCTATTTTTTTTTCACTAGTTAATGTTTCTTTTACTTCCTCGGAGTACAGTTCTTCAGAATGTTTAAATATATATCTATATATATATATATATATATATATATAATTTACATATTTCTGGTCTCGGTTTGCAGTATATAGTTTACGGCATTTACATAGCTAAATTTCTTTCCTTCAAATTTCTTTGCACTGCTATCTTTATAAACTTTAGGGTCGACCAGACCGAATGAAATAAGTTCATGTATAGTCTATGGGAATGGAACCATCATTCCTAAATTCCTAAACACCAAGTTCTGGAATTCAATAAGGCTTCGTATCATTTGTTTATATTTCTAGTTTTCTGTCTAGTTATTTTCCTATGGTAAATTTTTTTACCGAAGGCATATAGTCTCTAACAGCATGCCAATTCTACTACTTCTGTCACATAGTACTCTTTACTTTATAAATAAACCAGAAGTAGAGAAAAGAGAATTCCAAGAGTTATGTAGTAATCCCTTTCTTTTAAGCTGAATTTTCTTTCTTAGAACTCTTTCTTGAAAAAAAATAGTATTCTCTCTGAATTTATACTGTACTGAAATCACATATTAACACTAATTTCCTGTAATATAAATAATCCAGAATCTACTTCTCGAATTTAACAACACAACCTTAATTTTTCTTAACATTATCTAACCAGAGTCTGCTTCACTAAATAACAGTAAAATTTTACTTATATGTGATTGACTGTGGTTGTCCTCCCTACCGTGGATGAGGCAATTACGTCCTCACCCCACCCCCCGTGCTCCAAGTACTGAGCCAAGTAGAAGAAAAACAGTATACTGAAGGGATATTGGGACTCCAATCCAATCCACCTTCCAGAAAGTGCAGGATAATTAAGATTTTTTCCACTGGTTCTACCAGCTCGGGAAAATACCACTCTCTCTCCTTCTTCACTTCAACACACATAATTCAGAACCCCTCTTCGTCACAGGGATCTTGCTTTTATCCTCAGAGGAAGAGTAATTGACCAAAAATTGTGTTTTCATTCAACTACTTCTCAGTTCGAATAAATATTTTACCATCAACCTTTCACTTTATGGAACCAATTCCATAACCAATTTAATTAATCAAATTTCTGTTTTGTTCATAATGTAATACTTTCAAAATAATAAGAAATATTTTAAAGTCTTAAAAAATAACTTAACCAGCAGTTAACATTTAAACCAGTGGTTACACGCGGTCTGCATCTGAGACTTGGTGGCCACATGTGGAGCCGCACTTCCACACAACTTGGTTACTATGAATGCAATGACTTTAATATCAAGTCGCAAGATAGTTTTTATATCTATGCGATTATCCTTGGGATCTGCTTCATCACTGCAAAACTCTTTGTAACTAGCAACGGGTAGGCCACCCTGCCTAGCTCCAAACAAAGAAATTTCTTCTCCTCTTTTGGATAATCTAGTGACAAAATAAATATCTTCGAGCCAAATTTCGAGCCGAGGATCGCTAATGATAAACATTGATCTTGAACATCCCACTTGTTCACTAGCCATGTCATCAGCTCCACTTGTACCCTCATACCTTGAATTGCCCAAAATTTATACACACCACAATTTCTAAGAACACACAGTGTGGCTGGATCATTCATAGCCGCATTGTCTGTACCTTCATGCTCGCGTTCTCTCCACTCTAGCATGGTGGAATTATCTGCAAATGGACGCATTTGAAGATTAGAAACTTTTAGAGTGGGAAATTTTAACCATTTTTGTAAGAAATTATCAATTTTCATTTCGTCATGATGCCTCCGCAGTTTTCGTGCAGAGACAGTGCGGATGTCCTTACGCGCTCTACACAAAAACCGCAGTAGCCCGATGGTTTTCCTTTAAGAAAATTATCGAGGTCCGCAAGTAACGCATATTTGACCCACAGACCCCCGAGAGCGGAATTTTAAACATAATTTCTCCTCAAAAAATGATTTTAAAACCTTAAAAGAGAATTTAATTGGATACAAATGAAGAGAATAGTGTTGTGGATTACCTAGTTCTGAAAAATATCGATTTGAGTGGTCGTTTCTCCTGTTATCAACTCCATAATTTTTTCTGCCAAAAGCTCTCAATTTACAACTCTGAAGACAAAAGGTGAAAATGACTTTGTTAAACTCCTTTTTATAATATTTTTTGAATGAATAAAATATTATATTTTATTTATTTTCCACTTTAAAAAGTAATTTTCAATGTTTTTACTTATTGGAAATAGGTGTGTTTAATCTTTCGTGTTTTTGTGCAGAATACAGATTTTTACTGGTGAAAAGAATTATTTTGATGATGAGTATACTTTTATCACTTTTTCAGGCTCTTGAAATTATGAAAAAGTGAAACCCTGGAGTTCTCTTTTAAGCCCTTTTCAAACTCTCTAAACATGAAAAGATCGTCGAGTACTTGACTATTCAAACTCGTTAATGGAAATGAACAGTCGTCCTTTCTATATAAGTTTACCCGTTTTCCGGACTGAAATGGACTATTTACGAAAAAGGTATATGTTGAATAATCATGGTAAATAGAGTTCTCTCCTATATTATTTTATCCGTTTTCAGGCTTGAGAGACTAAATTTATGAAAAAGTACAATCACAGAGTTTTCTTATGTTTTTCTTCTGACTGCCTAAAATTGAAAAACACTGAGTTTCACCTATACTGGACTCGTTAAAATTTAACAGTAAAGGACCTGTCAAGTAAAAATAGGAACGAACCACTCCTTCTTAGGGTTCAATTTTAATACTAAGTTGGACTCATCTGAAGGATGAGCTTACACAACAAGCAAATTTTATCCTCCTCAAGCTTGTCAAAAATAAAGAGGTACTTACCAGAAATGGTGGGGAAAAAAGAGAGAAAATGAATCCAGTTGTCACACTTTGTTTTAAGCAGTATACCACTCTTGAACACGACACCTTTTGTCATGCTTAATATTTAATCAAACCACATTGAAAGTCTTCAGCCCGTTTCTGGGTATCAGCTTTAGGTAAATTGTTACCAAACCATCTGCAGTGTCGTTATGTGTTCAATGGACAGTTCAAATAAACCATTCATTGCAAACATTTGTCTCCAATCGCATTGACCATCCCTGAGCCAGTCCTTGCAAATATTTCTTCAAATACTTGATCTAATGGTTTCATGTCATAGGCTTTCCTGCGACGGGTCACTTTCTATCTACGACATCTCATCATCTAGAAATTTGATCTAGAATCCTATCAATACCTTGGGATCTGCATGCCCTAATGGCAGTTTTCTCGCCTTCGACGATAGGTTGCATCATTGACCTTCAATCGAATGATTTCGTGAAGTGTTCGACTGCGAATCATTCATTCACACTTCATGTATTTTACAGAGTAATTTGAGAGCCATTTTCATTATTGGTGGTTTCTATCACACTTGTTAACAGTTTACATCATTGACTAGTAATCAAGTGGTTTCTACTGTGTTCGAATTCAACACAATCAATCTCCTGGGTAGAATCATACTAGTTTGGGAAGCGGAAATCAAGACCTTGGATCTATTTTCCACCATCCAAGCTGCAAGGAATTTTATTATTCATGATACAGTAGACTACTTATGACAAATGGCTGCGTCCATGCTGTGTCTACTATTGATGTAATTTTAAAATCATTTATGTACCAGAACATGTAGTTAGTTTTGATCTGAGTATGGGAATGCCTAACTCAGCGATGATATACATATATATATATATGTTTGCATTGAATTTTTTTACAGGCTTTTGACCGGTATGTCCGCAATCTGATCCTCGGAAAGATAAAGCACTTCAATCTTTAGAACTACCTCAGACTTCGCACTTTAGGGGGCAATATGTTAGACGTTATTTTGTCACCATGACATTTGACTGTCAATATAGGTTCATCATTACCTGTATTTCGCTCCCTTAGAAGTCAAAAACCCTAATGTTCCTAAACCAAGTCTTGGAATTGGAGAAAATCTCATTAAAACCCTAAAAAGTCTAACTCTACACTTTTCCTAGCCCTTGCCTGCGGATCTGCGGATATTTTCTCTATAGCCTGTGACACATCTAGCACATTCTGCTTATAAAACTTGCAGACCCCCATAAACAGTCAAATAAAGGAAAAAGTAAGTTCTAGAAGCCTAGATGGACGAATATTCTCCCAACTGGAAGCTTCTAGAAGCGCGTTTAGTTTGAGCTTTATCCCATAATCATGAGCTCTATCCCTTCACTCATGGAGCTTATCCCTTGGTCTATGGAGCTCAAATCCCTTCATGAGAGGAATCTATCCCCTTCTTCATGGAACTGAAACCACCTCCATTTCCCTATAAATTGAGCTCATGTTTTAGTCCCCCCGAGAAGGCATACTCTCTAATAATACTAGCCATTTTTTATATGAGAATGATCATACACTCATGTCCATAACTTCATGCTAGTTCAGAGAGAAGCCGTCAATCTAAGAGAGGATGGTTGTTCAGGACCCTGAAAGAACTTGTATGACATCAAGGTGAAAGGTTGTAAGGTTACTTCTTATTATACAAGTTAATACAAATGGATTCCATTTTCTCATTGAATTGTTCATGTATCTATTTGAGTAATTCAATTCTTAGATTCCTTGATCACTGAGATAGATTAGTGTTTTCTCAATTATTATATCTTGCAGGTGCTTTTCATCCTTTTATCTATCTTTGATTACAAGTTTCACATGCTGGAGTGACCTCTTTTGGAGCAACTAGATAGAAGATTTCGGCAAGCATTGGACTTCAGGTAGGAGCATGTCCTCATACTTTGTTATTAATAATTTTGAATACAAATGATCTAGAGAAAATGGTTTGCATTTAGTTTTTTGTTTCTAGATATCCTTAGGATACTAGGGAGATTGTTCTTGTCCGCAAGAAGGATTTATCCGCATAACAAAATGGCGACTCCACTAGGGAAATATAACTTAGTTTTCCTCTTTGTTTTTCAGATTGATTTTTTTATTTTGATTAATCATAAACTGGGTTGGGTAGATAACTTACCAGAATCCCTAAAAAGTAAATCTAAATTTTTATTTTTTTCTGTATTTTTCTTGGCCTCCGCAGTTTTTTTTAAAGACAGTGTGGTAGCCTCCTCAAGTTTTAGTTCAGAATAGTGCGGGAATGCGCTATTCTCATTTAAAACCTGTGAACTTGTGGAAAATTTTTGAAAAAATTAAGAATTCTTTTTTCAAGAGCCAGATTACCAGATTCTTTGTGTTTGCCCCAGCTTGTCTTGACTGTCAAAGTCTTATGTGTTAATTTATTTCATCAATTCTTGTGTCTGGGTGGTTTTTCATCTGATTTTAATTTTACAAGCGAGTGTTTGCCCTACTTTCTTGCTACTGGTATAGTTGTGATAGAAAATACACTAAAGGTCATAAGTATGTTGAAAAGAAATTATTTTACATAGATTGTGAAGAGGAGGAATAAAACAAACAAGAAACTTAAAAAGAAGAGGATATACACCAGGAAGCAACTCTAGAGAAAGAAGAAATGAATCCGGCCATATCCTGTATTACATTGGCAGGAATTACCACTCCTCAAACTCTCAATATGGAAGGAAATATCAAGAAGATAAAGGTAATAGTATTGATTGATTCAGGTAGTACCCATAATTTTATTCATTTTAAGGTAGACAAGCAATCGAATTTCTTCCTATACCCAGCACCAGAGTGTCAAGTGATGGTTGCAAATGGAGGAACTATAAATTGCTCTAGAAAATTCCATAATATTAGGCTAACCATGGGGTAATATGTATTGAATAGTCCAATTATTTCCATTCCAATGGAAGGTGTTGATGTTGTACTAGGAGTACAACGGTTAAAATATTTGGGGATGGTAGCTTTTAATTTTCAAGAACTTTTCTTGAATTTTTTTTCGAAACGAAAGGAAGTTGAATTACGAGGTATCGCAAAGAAGCCGGGAAAAATAATAAGCTCTAATTTAATGAAAAAACTTCTGAAGAAAGAACAACGAGGCGTAATTGCACAATTATGCTCAATAAAAGTTCCAACATTAAAATCATCTATTTCTCCAGATGTCCAAAAAGTCTTGGATAATCATTCCAAGGTGTTTGAAACTCCCAAAGGACTCCCACCTATTCGTGATCATGATCATGCTATTCATTTGATTCCAAGAAGTGTTCCTCCAAACATCAGGCTATTCATTGAACGTATGATTGTAGAAAGGCTAGAGGCTTGTATAATTCAACCTTTCTTTCTCTTCTCCAGTAGTATTGGTGCATAAGAAGGATGTATCATGGCGCATGTGTCCAAATTATAGGGAGCTCAATAAGCTCACTATTAAAGATGGATTTCCCATTCCTGTGATTGATGAATTATTGGATGAATTGCATGGAGCAATTTATTTTACCAAGTTGGATCTTCATTCAGGAAATCATCAAATTTGAATGAAGACTAAAGATAATCTGAAGACAACATTCGAACTAACGAGGGTCATTATGAATTTTTGGTCATGCCTTTTGGCCTTACCAATGCAGCTTCTACATTTCAAGGGTTTATGAATTCCATTTTCAAACCCTTCCTCAGAAAATTTGTGTTAGTATTTTTTGATGATATACTAATCTACAGCAGGTCTTGGAAGGATTATGTTCAACATGTTGACAGGGTGCTCAAACTATTGGGGGAGAAACAATTATATGCAAAAACCTCCAAATGTTTCTTTGGAGTACAAGAGGTGGAATATTTGGGTCATATTGTATCTCGGGAGGGTGTTAAGGTAAATCCTAACAAAATTAAAGCCATTATGGAATGGAAATTCCCCACAACCATAAATTAGTTGCAAGGATTTCTCAAGTTAACAGGGTATTATCATAGGTTTGTTAAGAATTATGGGAGAATAGTAGCACCTCTAACAAAGTTATTGAATAAAGGTGCATTTTCATGGACTCTTGAAGCAACTAAGGCCTTTGAACATCTTAAAGAGGCAATGTGCCTAGCACCAGTCTTAGCTACACCAGACTTAATAAAAAACTTTATTGTGGAATGTGATGTCTCAGGAAATGGAATTGGTGATGTTTTAATGCAAGAAAGAAGACCCATTTCTTTTAAAAGTTTTCCAATCAAAGGAAAGCATTTAAAAAAAGATATTTATGAGAAGGAAATGTTGGCAAGAGTGTCATCATGGTGGTAGTTGATATACTTACCAAGTATGCACACTTTTATGCATTATCTCATCCATTTAAAGAAAATATAGTTGCTACTGCATTTATGGAAACAATTCAAAATCTACATGGAAACCCAAATATTATTGTAAGCGACAGAGATCCCATTTTTACTAGAAATTTTTGGACAGGATTATTTTATTTTGTGGGTACTCAAATAGCTCATAGCTCATCTTATCATCCTCAATCCAATGGGAAAACTGAGATATTGAACAAATGTTTGGAAGGATATCTTCATTTTTTTGTATTTGATAAACAAACACAATGGGTCAAGTGGTTACATTTGGTTGAATGGTGGTATAACACTTCCTTCCATACTGCAAAAAAAATGGCCCCATTTATGGAACTTTATGGATATCATTGTTGAGATTCAACAAGATGATGAGCTTAGTGAAAAGAGTCGCCTTCACTAAGTGGGCCCACAAGCTATTTTTTGCGCAAGTCTATGTTTATACTATGTCTATTTTTAGACATGGTGATCATATTTTAGAAGTTGCAGGATGTTATTTGTGGATGGTTGATCAAGTTGGAAAAATATATGAAATTCTATTTTTAGAATATTGGGCGAAATCTATTTATAGATCGTCAATCTAAAAATAGATGCATGTCAATTATTATTAGCTCTTAATAATAATCGATCAAACAACAACTTATTCTCTTGGAGCACTTAAGTCAGGCATGTGACATGTGGCACATCGCTGGAATGAGGTAATTATGCAATTCCTCCCAAGGGTTTACCTGAGTCATGCATGGAGGATTTAGTTAGAACTCAAGTGGGAAGAGTTAGGAAAGAGTTGGGAAGAGAAGTTTATGGAGTTGTATTCAATTTAACTCGCTTAGACTCGCTGAGCTATTTGTATCTAGTCTAACCGAATGATACACTAGTGAGAGTGGGAGTGAATTAATTAGTTAATTAATTAAAAAATAATAACTCACTAATCAACTAAAAAATACAACATAATCACGTTGCATGTCGTACCCATGGAGACCCAGTGGAGAGATAAGTGAAAGGGCAAGATAGATTATTTGTTGTGACTATAATGATGCATTGATTGCATCACACACACATTGGAGTTCCTGCGCAGTCAAGGAAAGAGTAATTTGAATTCATTCAAAGCTATTCTTTAGCAGGGATTTCACAGTGAAGGTAGGCTAGTAGGGGGAAAAGATCGATGCATTGATTTGCAGATTTTTCCTGATTAGTGTGTGACGATTGATTGTACTGAGAGCTTGATGTACTAAGCTTTGTATGAGATTTTCATATGATCTCCATGATACATAATATATGATATTTGGGGTTTTTAGCTTCATGATTTCCCGTTAAACAACTGTGTTATGTGGGATTGTTTTTATTTATGCTTTACATGTGTGTGCAATTAATTTTCTGCAAAATATTAACAAGTGGAATGATTCAGTATTTTTCATGAAGTTAAATAGTGTGAGATTAGGTGAATCTAGGAAATATGCATGCTTAATGTATATATTTTCTACATGGTATCATAGGATTTTTAATTCTTGAATATTGTAATTGTGAAGTATTGGTGAGTTTGTGCTGGTGGACAATTTGAATTTGCTGCGAAGACTTGCGTGTTGAGTATACATTGAAATGTCTTTCAATGGGTTGATATTGGAGTATGCCCTTGATGGGAGCTCGAATTACATAGCCTGGAAGGACAGGATGGAGGTGGTGTTGGAGGATAATGGGCTGAAGGAGTTCATCAATAGCAATGTTCCTAAGCCGGGATCTAGCGATGCTGCATTACTTGATGCATGGCAAAAGAAGACTGCAAAGACGAGGAGGATTCTGTTGGAAGGTGTGAAGGACCATATTGTGTCCAGCCTTCACAGGAAAGCCACTCCATTCTTAATGTGGAAGGCTTTGACAGACTTGTTCCAAAGCAGAAGTGACCAGAGGAAGTTGGCGCTTAAAGACAAGCTCAGAAAAATAAAAATGGAGAAAGGCGATAGTATTCCAAAATACCTCACGAAGTTTGTCCACTGCAAGGATGAGTTGGGAAGTGTGTGGGTTACTGTTGATGATGAAGGCTTGGTGAGCTTGGATCTCCTTGGGCTTCTGAAGAGTTGGCATAGCTACAAAGACTCTATCAATGGACGGGAGAAACTGTCGGGATGGGAGCGACTTTGGTTAGATCTTGTGCAGGAGGAGATAAGACGGGGTACTAGGGATGGATCTTCATCAAAGAATGAAGATGAAGAGAATTGCGCTTTGGATGCAAAAGCAATGAAATGGAAGGGGAAGAAACATCCTTCAAAATCCAATGCTAAAGGAAAGAAGCAATATTTGACCAAAGTGAAGTGTTTTCACTGTCACGAACATGGGCATTTCACCACTAACTGTCCACAGAAGAAGAAGAACAAGAAGGTTGTTGGAGCTGCAGCTGGAGAGGCCTTAGCCTCCCAATTTGAACTTGATTTCTCTTTGATCGCATACTTGGTTTCAAGTGGTATGGGATCGGTGTGGTATCTTGATAGTGGTGCGCCTTTCCATATGACGGGAGACAAAGAGTTGTTTAGTGACTTGGAGGAGAAGAACCTCCAGATGAATATAGAGATGGGCGACGATGGTAGGTATAGTGCGACTGGATTTGGGACCATTACCTTTGAGAGGGATTCTGGTAATCCATTCTTGTTGAAGAATGTTATGCATGTTCCAGGTCTGAAGAAGAACTTGGTCTTGGTCACAATGCTGGAAGACAAAGGTTATGATGTTGTTTTCAGTGAGGGAAAACCATTCCTTTGACATAAAACAACGGTTCAAACCAAGAAGATAGGGGTTCGAATTAAGAATCTCTAAAAGCTGGAGGTAGATGGTTGCGCTGCAATGGTGGGCAAAGTAGAAGAAGTGGTGAGCCGGGATGAGGGCAAATTATGGCACAGGAGATTGTGCCATCTTCACCATAGTGCCTTGAAGATTTTGTAGCAGATTTCTACAAGAATTTCCAAGGGTACTCTTGTGCAGTCAAATCAGTGAAAGGAATGTACTATGGGTAAGTTTGTGAAGACCACATTTCATGAGAAGGAGAACCGTGCTTCGGTGATCCTAGAGAGAATTCACACTGACGTGTGTGGACCTTTATCGGTTGCTTCAACAGCAAAACATAGGTATTATGTTATATTTTTTTATGACTATTCTCGTAGATGTTGGATATTATTCATGCAGAAGACGAGTGAAACGTTCTCAAAGTTATATGAGTTCAAGGCATTGGTGGAGAAGGAGTCGGGGAAGCAAGTGAAAGCTCTACGGAGCAATAATGGTGGTGAATACATCATGGGAAAATTCAAAGACTTCTGTAGAAAAGAATGAATTCGAAGAGAACTCATAGTGCCTCGTAACCCATAGCAGAATGGGGTCACAGAGAGAAAGAACAGAATGATCGTGGGTGTTGCACGAGCGATGCTACATGACTAGGGCCTACCGATGCACTTGTGGGTGAAAGCATGCAACACTGCGATTTATGTGCAAAACCGTTTTCCTCATAAAGTACTTGGCATGAGTACACTTGAAGAAGATTTTACTGGTGAGAAGGCTGATATTTCTCATTTGAAGATTTTTGGCTCACATGTTTACATTCATGTGACAAAGGACGCTAGGAAGAAGTTGGAGCCGACTGCAGAAGTTGGGATATTTGTGGGGTACACATAAACACCCCATAATTCTCGTGTGTATTTTCCAGATAGTCGGATGACTGTGGTGCAACGGGATATAAAATACAATGAGGTGAAAGCCATGAAGTTGTCGCTTGAGAGGGAGCTACACTTGCATGTGGAGGAGGAACTTCTTGTTCCCAAAGATGAGCCTCTGGATGTGGACCAGCCACAGGAGGAGATTCATGGAGTGGAGGAGTCCACTCGAGAACCAAACATAAGACAAGGCAGAAAGTGTACCATAGAAGCTGAGAGACTGAAGCTTGATGCGGCACAAAATGTAGGAGTACCTACATCACAGCACAGACAGAGACAGTCACCTGAATGATTTACTGGATACATGGCTCTTATGAGCAAGTATATCATGACAGAGCCATCTTCTTTCGAAGAAGCGGTGCAGTAGCCCACATGGGTAGATTCCATAGTGGAGGAGTATGACTCCATTGTCAGAAATAGTGCTTGGGATATTGTTCCAATGGCGGTGGGAAAATTATTTGTAGGATCAAGATGGATCTACAAGGTAAAGCAAGTTGCTGATGGGAGCGTCGAGAAGTATAAGGCAAGATTTGTTGCTCGGGGCTTCTCACAGATTGAGGGGATTGACTTTGAAGAAACCTTTGCACCTGTTGCACGGTATTCTTCCATACGGACCATCCTTGCTCTCTCAGCATAGATGGGTTGGCACATTCATCAGATGGATGTGAAGACTGCGTTCCTTAATGGGATCATTGAGGAAGAGGTGTACATTGAGCATCCTGAAGGATTTGAGATCTTCAGCAGCGAGTCGCATGTGTGCAGTCTCAAAAGAGCGATGTATGGGCTGAAACAAGCACCACGTGCTTGGTACACTCAGATCAACAACTATTTCACTAGACTTGGCTTCACCAAGAGTGAGGTGGATGCAAACCTGTACCAGATTGTGGTGGAGGGTAAGATTTTAATCATTGTTCTTTATGTTGATGATTTAATACTAACAGGTGATGAGCAGTTGATACACTCATGCAAGGCAGATCTTGCTAAGGAGTTTGAGATGAATTATTTGGGCCTCCTTCATTATTTCCTTGGATTGAAAATATGGCAGCGGGAAGGTGAACTATTTGTGTCTCAAGGAAAGTATGCTCGGGAGATACTGGAGAAGTTTCACATGCAAGGCTGTAAGTCTATCGACACTCCTCTTCTAGGAAATTGGAAGAAAGAGGATGCTACATCGGCAAAGGTAGTGGATGCCACTATTTATTGATATTCGGTGGGTTCGCTCATGTATTTAGTCAATACAAGACCGGACATATGCTATGCGGTGAACCAGCTTTCACAAGCGATGGTTAAGCCTACCAAGCTCTTTTGGAAGGCAGGCAAGCATGTCCTGAGATATCTCGAGGGCACATCGAGTATGGTTTATGAGTACAGGGCAGGACGGATGGGGGTGAATTTGCATGGCTTCATGGATGCGATTGGGCGGGGAAGCCCAGCGGTTAGAAAGATCACATCGAGGATTTTCGGTATCGGGATCTACGGCGGTTTCTTGGTACGACCGGGAAAAAATATTTGAGGCACTCAGGTTCGGCGCGGAATAAATGCGACAGTTCTGGCGTGTGAGGGCTATCTGGCATAGGAAAGATTACGGTTGGTTTTCGGTTCACATTTAGATCCCATGATGATACAACATGATAATCATGGTGCATTAAACTCTGGTTAATCCTGTGTTTCATGATAGATATTAACATATTGATATCTGGTATCATCATATCAGAGATCATGTGCAACGGAAGATCATGTTGCTTCAATACATTCCTACGGAGGATTAGGATGTAGATATTCTAACGAAGGTGCTCACCGGGAGCAAATTTGAATACCATAGAGGCAGGATCGGGGTGAAGGATAATCCCTATATTGTTGAGAGGGAGTTTTGAGATTCAACAAGATGATGAGCTTAGTGAAAAGAGTCACCTTCACTAAGTGGGCCATGAAAATATTTTGGCCTTAGTCTATTTTTAGACATGGTGATCATATTTCAGAAGTTGCAGGATTCTATTTTTGGATGGTTGATCAAGTTGGAAAAATAGATGAAATTCTATTTTTAGAATATTGGGAAAAGTCTATTTATAGATCGTCGATCTAAAAATATAAGCATCGATTATTATTAGCTCTTAATAATAATCTAACAATAAACATCAACTTATTCTCTTGGGCATGATTTCGAGTGCACAAATGTGGCACACATCGAGATAGCGGGAGAATTACAATTCCCAAAGGGTTTACTAGAGTTCATGCATGGAGGATTGATTAGAACTCAAACAACGAGTTATGAGTTGGAAGAGTAGTTTTATGGAGTTGTATTGAGTTTAACTCGGTTAGACTTAGTTGAGCTAGTTGTATCTAGTCCTAGCTGAATGATACACTAGTGAGAGTGGAGTAATTGAAATTAGTTAATTAATTCAAAAATAATAACTCATTAATCAACTGAACAATACAACAGTTAACTACAGTGCATGTCAGTTCCAGTGGAGACCTAGTGGAGAGATAGGTGAAAGGGCAAGATGGACTATCTATTGTGACTATAGTGATGCATTGTTTGCATCACACACACACATTGGAGTTGCCAATGAGGATTGCGTAGTCAAGGCAAGGGTAATTTGAATTCATTAAAAGCTATTCTTCAGCAGGGATTGCGCAGTGGAGGCAGGCTAGCGGGGGGCAAAGATCAGTGCAAGGATTTGCAAATTTTTCCTGATTAGTGTATGACGATTGTATTGTACTGAGAGCTTGATGTACTAACCTTTGTATGATATTTTCATATGATCTCCATGAAACATAATATATGATAGTTGGGGTTTTCAGCTTAAGGCTTTCTCGTTAAACAAATGTGTTATGTGTGATTATTTTTATTTATGCTTTACATGTGTGTGAAATTAATTTTCCGCAAAAGATTAACAGTGGAATGAATCTGTATTTTGCAAGAAGTTAAATATTGTGAGATCAGGGGAATCTAGGACATATGCATGCTTAGTGCATATAATTTCTACAATCATCCACCATCCATCACATCATCTTTAAGAGAAAATTCTAAGGTTCAAGCAGTGGAATATCACATCAAGCATCAACAACAAGTTCTCCAACTCTTAAAGGATAACCTAAATTTGGCACAAAATCGAATGAAACAACCGGCAGATCAAAATCGCAGTGAGAGAATTTTTGGTGTAGGAGATTGGGTATTTTTACGGCTACAACCATACAAACAAATGTCCCTCAAGAAAGCTAAGAAGGATAATAAATTATCCCCAAAGTGCTATGGTCCTTACAAGGTGTTGCAAAATATTGGTACTATGGCATACAAATTGGATCTTCCTGCTTTGTCTCGAGTGCACCCAGTTTTCCATGTTTCATGCTTAAAGAAGGTTATAGGTGACAAACTTCCAGTTCAAACAATATTTCCAGAACTTGATGAGGAAGTAAATTCATATTGGAACTTTAAGCAGCCATGGAAACTAGAACTTGACAGCGACAAAATCGATCAATTTCAGAATATCTCATCAAGTGGAAGAACTTACCCACTGAAGATTCCACATGGGAGGATGAGAATTTTATACATAAGCATACATAGCTAATCAAGTGTTGAGGAAAACACTTTTTTGAAGGAGAGAGGCATGTTAGATCCCTATATTACTAGTGTAGTCCCTTATTGTTGTTAGTGTAGCCCCCATATTGTTATTGTTGTACCCCTGTAGCCCCCATATTGTTATTGTTGTACCCTTGTAGGCCCCATATTGTTATTATTTTGCCCCATAAAAAGCCACTGTTATTATTTTTTTGCCCTTACATTATTATTGTTAGGTCGGCTAGGATTATATTGTGACCCCATGGACTCCTATATATATAAAGGAGGTTTTTTCATTTGTATCATCGAATAATTATTCATTTATGTAATGTAAAGAAGGTTTCCCCCTTGAAGTGGTTGATTTCTAAAGAATTTATATCTCTTTTGTTCTATTTTGGGAGTTGGATTCATAACATCAAATATATTTCATAATGACATGTCACAATCTTGGTATATACAAGCTAAAAAATTTAACGATGGTAACAAAAATTCACCTAAAAATATACAACATAGAAATAAAATACTTCGGGTTAATGTACTAAACAATATTAATCATACATATTGCATCCAAATGTTACAAATTAATTAAATGATGATAAACGTACTAATTACATTAAAAAAAGGAAAAAAATATTGCTTTATCATGTATATAGGACTAAATAATGTCACAAAATATATTACATACCTTATTAGTTGTTTCACACATGTTAGGAAAACAATTCACCACCTTTAAGTTGACAAACAACAATCTAGCAAAGAGAATAGATGTCTTTGAGCCTTCATAAAGAGGTTAAATTTCCCTCTCAAGTACAAGTTTATCAAAATCACTGCCATCATGTTGGTTTCCATCATCATCCATTTCAACATTATTAAATGTCTCCTGGATCAATCTATTTGTACCATTTCTTCAACTATGTTATCAACATCATTATCTTCTTCCATAAGATCATTAGCTTGATCCTCAATATTTGCTCCATGTTCTTGAACAAGCACTTGCACTACAACCACCTCTTCCTCATCAGGCAATGCCCTAAGGGGCCCATAGCATACAATTACAACCAATAAAATAAATTATTATATCTATCAAATATTTAAATGATGATACAAATGTTTACAAATATAATATTGGAAAAAAAATATAACAAAGACAAAGACAAAGAAAACTTAGATGAGAGCGAGAAACAATGACAACAAATCAATGATGATGCTTGTGAAATTTATGAATATTATATTTAAGAATATGTTGAAAAAATATTGGAAATATGTTACTTTTCTTGACATGTAGGAATAGAGACACTTTCTTAGATATATAGTCATTGACAACCATAATAAAAAACATATTGATCCTATTTTGCGTTCCTCATTATAATGTCATATTCTTTCATTATTTCCCTTGGAGACCAAAAGTTTTTAGAGGATGGGTGAGAAACCATGAGCTTAAGTGAGAGCAAGAAACAAATACAAAAAATCAATGTGATCATAAAGCTTGTGCAATTTAGCAATATGATTAAGATTATGTTGAAACAATTTAGGAAAAATCTGCACATTTGAGTTGTAGGAATGTGTTTGGCACATATTCTAATGATATGTAAGAGTGTTTAATGTAGATAAGTGCACCAAAACTAACTCTAGTGATGTGCAAAGGTGTTACACATATAGGGGCGAACATACTTAATAATGACACCTATGACTATAAGAACACATAAAAACAAAAATTTTACTTATGAACTACCTTGAAATTGACACATGCTAGAGCAAAGTTAACATGAAAAAGCCACTTATTAAAGTAAAAACAACAAAATATGATAGTCATGAATGTGAAAGAAACACTTTTCAAAGAGACACTTCTGAAGGCGAAAGTGTGCAAAAGATGACAGTTGAGAAAAATCACCAAAATAGAAGTACAAATGAAACCAAAGTGAGGGAGGTTGTAATCAAAAGTGTGCACTGACTATCAACATGCGTTGAACATCGCACAAGCACTATCTTGATGGACGGTGTTATGCTTGTTTAACTTTTCATAAAAGGAGTGCACTTTTTTCTTTAGGAAAGTGGTAGGAAACCCACTAAAGACATTTTTTTATAGGAAACCCTTTTTTAATAAGGCACGACATCAAATATCTCTCCTACTCAAAATGGGGTATTATTTCTTTTTGACTAATTATTTGATTTGACCAAAATGTCAAAAACTCAATCCTTTGTACTTAGTCATAAGTGAATGTTATAGAATAAAAACATTGCGCCTACTTCAAATGACATTCAAAATGGAATGTTCTACCTTGCATGAGTGATAATAAGTAAGATAAATTTGGAAAAAATAATCATTTATGAGTTATCAAACATTTCAATAATCTACCCCTTTCCTAGAACTATTATAACTTTGATATTACTTCAATTAGTTTTCTCACACTTTATAACAAATGAGACCCTTTACTTATCACAAAAAGAGACTTTATATAGATAATTATTTACTCTATATCACTTATGCTTAAAATTTTCATTGTCACCTAAAATATTTTGAAACACCAAGTGCAAGGCTTGTGTCCCATACTTTTTCCTTTAAAAATAAGAAAGATTCTATTTTATGAGCGAAATATAATGTGGTTAGGAACATAATATTAGAAAAGGAAAAAAAAATTAATAGTGGAATTGAACATTATACAACGATTCATTGTCATTTGTTAGATATCAAACAATACATCAGAAATTTGATATTGGACAAAACATCGAAAATTCGGTGGTCTAAGAACTTCCATCAGATATGAAACAATAAAAGAACCCTTGTTAGATATTCGACGACCATCGCGATTTAAACAAAAAAATACAAAACATCGGACATTCGACAAGAAAATAACTTTTTTCATATATCCGACGGTGAAAGAATTCTCGTCGGATATTTGACGATCGTCGGGATTTAACTTCCGACAGTTTTTCGATTTTATTCGTTCTATCAGAATTTCTTCCCATGTGTAGTAGTGTATGCTAGCCTGCAAATAATATTCAGTAAGGATAGCCAGGATTTGAACCAAGGTGAGTGGCTTTATCATTGTGAGTCGTGACCACTTAGGCTACCCATAATGGGATTCCTTTTTATTCTTATCAACATCTTAGTTTTTCATTCCTACCTAAGGACTCAAGAAATCATAGTGTATGTCTCCTATGATATTTATTGATTATTTCAGAAGGTTTAAGTATATCAATCTTATAGGTGAAAATAATAGGATATTTAGACTTTAAGTGGTATTAATTTATGTATATCTTTATTTTTTAGTCATGTTTTGTTTTTAGATAATTTTTTGGTGTCTTGTGACAACTTTAGAAGGGATGTCGGTAAATTAAAGGAGATTCTAGATCTCTATAGTTTAGGTTCAAGCATGGAGATGAATATGGGTAAATTATTAATATAATTATATGGAGTTGATGATAAGCATGCTAAGAGGATACTTCAACTATTCCCATTTGTTAGGTCCCTATATTACTAGTGTAGTCCCTTATAGTTATTAGTGTAGATCCATTATTGTTATTGGTGTACCCCTGTAGCCTCCATATTGTTATTATTGTGTGACCCCATCAAAGCCATTATTTTTATTATTTTTCCCTTACATTATTATTGTTAGGCCAACTAGGATTATATTGTGACCCCATGGACTCCTATATATGGAAAGGAGGTTTTGTCATTTGTATCATCCAGGAATTGTTCATTATGTAGTGTAAAGGAGGTTTCTCCCTCGAAGTGGTTGATTTCTAATGTGTTAATCTCACTTTTATTCTATTTTGGAGTTGGTTTCATAACATTTGGTATCATAGCTTTGGATTCTAGCATTTCGCTACTTCAAACAGGTCATCGTGGAATTTTCCCTATAACTGTTTTTCTACGAAGCTTCAAAAGCTAAAAAAAAAACAATTTGCAAAGAAATCCTAAGGAACTTCGTGTAAAAATTTCAGATCTTGGTTCACAATATTTTCATAGATATGATCTATTTAAGTTTAGATTTTTGCAGGCTCCTGGATTTCATCTCAAAGAGGTGACCATGGAAAAATTGCCATAACTCTCTCTCTGAGCATCGGATTGGAATTATATAAATAGTGGCCAAAAGTACACGGACTTTAGTTTATTGTATATCAATTTCAGAGTCGAAGGAGGAAACCATGACACGTGGCACGACATACAAGTTCTCTCTACTGAACCATTCCATAATTAGGTCATTGTGGGAGATTGGGCATAACTTTGTATTGAAAAATCCAAATCAGGTCAGACCTGTGGCATTGGAAAGAAGACTCAGAGTGATAATAGAGCACTGAAGATAAAGTCTCAGGGATCCGAAATTATAGAGATACATCAGCTTCAATATCGAGATCCTTAAAAGAAATAAAAAAATGTGTATTTTTTTTTCAAAATTCATAAGTATTGTTTGAAAAAATCAGTTTGAAGTGGTTCCAAGGTCACATTGAAGCATAGATATCAGTATTGGGTTCTAAAATCCCCCCTAAA
Organism: Pinus albicaulis; assembly: GCA_034641835.2. Taxonomy (NCBI): domain Eukaryota; kingdom Viridiplantae; phylum Streptophyta; class Pinopsida; order Pinales; family Pinaceae; genus Pinus; species Pinus albicaulis. Next base: position 999,039,504 of record CM076582.1, read on the forward strand.
AATAATTCAACACCCATTAATCCCTCAGAAGGCTCTACAATGAATCATGAAGACGAAGAAGTGCAACATGATATATCAAAATTACAAGACCAAGTGCACCAAATTTCACTCTCGCAAAGAGCAACAAAAAATGATATGGAAGTTTTGAAGAAAGGCGTGGAAGCTAAGATAGATGGTTTGAAGAAAAGCGCGGAAGCTAATATGGATGGTTTGAAGAAAGGCATGGAAGCTAATATGGATGGTTTGAAGAATGGCATGGAAGCTAAGATGGATGACACGGAAGAAAAATGAAAGACAACATGGAAGACATGAAGAATGATCTAAAAGTAGACATGGATGGTTTGAAGGAATTTTTGACAAATTTTATACAAGAAATGATTCCTAATGGAGAAAAGATAGTAGAGGAAACTCATGAGGAGAAAAAAATAAATTTTAATCGTGATTTCATAAACTCTAATGTTGGATTGAAGACCCACAATATTCCAAAGATCGATATGAGGAATTTTGATGGCAAGGATCCTGTAACATGGATACTACAGATGGAGAAATATTTTGATCTCAATAATGTGCAAAACAAATAAAAGGTACGCATTGCAACTTTATATTTAGATCAAATACATTTGCATGGTATCAATGGCTTTGATCCAGTAAAAGAATTGTCACTTGGTCAATTTTTACGAAGGAAATGATAGCGCATTATGAGGATACAAAGAGAAAAACCTTCTTTAGCCAATTGATAAATATCAAACAAAAGGCTTCAGTGGTGGAGCACATTGAGGACTTCCAAAATTTGAATATAAGGGTAACTTTTATTCCAGAGGAACACAAGATTGATGTCTTCATATGGAATTTAAAGGATAACATTCAACATGGGTTCGCCTTTGGGAACCTGATTCATTGGAGAAGGCATTCAGGTTGGCAAGAAACATTGAATGTAAAAATATGGTGACAAGGAAGCATACCACTCACATCTATAAAGATGGAAATGTTGCTACTCCTAGACCTCCACAACCTACAAGGTTGACACCACAAAAATTGGAAGAAAAAAGAGCAAAAGGCCTTTTCTACAGTTGTGATAACAAATACACTAAATGTCATAAGTCCGTTGAGAAGGAATAATTTTACATAGATTGTGAAGAGGAGGAAGAAAATGAAAAAGAAACTTCAAAATAAGAGGATATACACCATGAACCAACCCTAGAGAAAGGAGAAATGAGTCTGACCATATCTTGTAATACATTGGTAGGAATTACCACTTCTCAAACTATGAAGATGGAAGGACATATCAAGAAGAAAAAGGTAATAGTGTTGATTGATTCAGCTAGTGCCCATAATTTTATTCATTGTAAGGTAGCCACAGAATTGAATTGCTTCCTATACCCAGCACCAGAGTGTCAAGTGATGGTTGCAAATGGAGGAACTATAAATTGCTCTGGAAAATTCCATAATATCAAGCTAACCATGGGGGAATATGTATTGAATAGTCCAATTTTTTCCATTCCAATGGGAGGTGTTGATGTTGTACTAGGAGTATAATGGTTACAATCTTTGGGGACGATATATTTTAATTTTCAATGACTTTTCTTGAAATTTTTTTCAAAAAGAAAGTTAAATTATCCAGTATCACAAGAAAGCCAAGAAAGATAATAAGCTCTAATGTCATGGAAAAGGTTTTGAAGAAAGAAAAACGAGGCATAATTATACAATTATGCTCACTAGAAGATCCAACATCAAAATCATCTATTTCTCAAAATCTCAAAAAAGTCTTAGACAATCTTTCAAAGGTGTTTGAAACTCCCAAAGGACTCCCACCTATTCTTGATCATGATCATGCTATTCATTTGATTCCAGGAAGTCTTCCTCCAAACATCAGGCCTTACAGATATCCTTATGTCCAAAAGAGAGAAATTGAATGTATGATTGCAGAAATGTTAAAGGTTGGTATAATTTAACCTAGTCAAAGTTCTTTCTCTGCTCCTATAGTATTGGTGCACAAGAAGGATGCATCATGGCGCATGTGTCTGGATTATAGGGAGCTCAATAATCTCACCATTAAAGATAAATTTCACATTCCTATACTTGATGAATTATTGGATGAATTACATGGAGCAATTTATTTTACCAAGTTGGATCTTTGTTCAAGATATCATCAAAATAGAATGAAGACTGAAGATATTCCGAAAAAAAAAACATTTCGAATTGATGAGGGTCATTATGAATTTTTGGTCATGATTTCCAATGCACCTTCTACATTTCAAGGGTTGATGAATTCCATTTTCAAACCCTTCCTTAGAAAATTTGTGTTAGTATTTTTTGATGATATACTAATCTACAAAAGGTCTTGGAAGGATCATGTTCAACATGTTGATAGGGTGCTCAAATTATTGGAGGAGAAACAATTGTATGAAAAAATATCCAAATGTTTCTTTGGAGTACAAGAGGTGGAATATCTGGGTCATATTGTATCTGAGGAGGGTGTTAAGGTAGACCCTAGAAAAATTAAAGCCATTAAGGAATGGAAATTCCCCACAACCATAAAGCAATTGCGAGGATTTCTCGAGTTAACAAGGTATTATCGCAAGTTTGTTAATAATTATCGAAGAATAGGAGTGCCTCTAACAACATTATTGAAGAAAGATGCATTTTCATCGACTCCTGAAGAAACTAAGGCCTTTTAACATCTTAAAGAGGCAATGTGCCTAGTGCCGGTATTAGCTACACCAGACTTCACAAAAACCTTTATTGCGCAACATGATGCCTCAAGAAATGGAATTGGTGTTATTTTAACGCAAGAAGGAAGGCCCATTTCTTTTGAAAATTGTTCAATCAAAGGAAAGTATTTACAGAAAAGATATTTATGAGAAGGAAATGTTGGCACTACTACATGCACTAAATAAATGGCAACCTTACCTAATGGGAAGACACTTAAAGTTAAAAAATGATTATGATAGTCTTAAATACTTTTTGGAACAAAGACTGTCTTTAGAAGAGCAACAAAAATGGGTCACAGAGATGTTGGGTTATGACTTTGAAATCATCTACAAAAAAATGAAGCTAAATGTTATTGCAGATGCACTCTCAAGAAAGGATGAAGAGGTGGAAGAATTTCTTTGTGCCATTTCTATAATCCAACCATATTGTATAACCGAAGCAAGGGATGAATGGAAGAATGACAAAGAAGTGTAGACACTTATTCAAAAGTTGCAGCAAGATCCTAATACATCTGATACATTTAGTTGGAAAAATGATTCCTTATGGTACAAATATTGCTTATATCTTTGTAAGAATTTTGAAATAAAACAAAATATTATTTTGGAATTGCACACCTCTCCCTTAGGAGGACACTCAGGATTTTTAAAAACTTACCACTTGGTGTAGAACGATTTTTTGGGGATCGACTTAAATCTGATATTCAAAATTTTTTGCCAGAATGTTTGGTTTCCCAGCAAAATAAAGTTGAGACAATGAAGACCCTTAGTCTTCTACAAACTTTATCCATTCCAAGTCATCGTTGGGAGGAGGTTTCAATGGATTTTATCACAATTTTACCTAAGTACGAAGGAAAGAGTGTCATCATGGTGGTAGTTGATAGACTTACCAAGTAAGCACACTTTTCTGCATTATCTCATCCATTTAAAGCAAGTTCAGTTGCTACTGGATTTATGGAAACAATTGAAAAGCTACATGGAAACACTAAGATTATTGTAAGCGACAGAGATCCCATTTTTACTGGAAATTTTTGGACGGAATTATTTTCTTGTTTGGGTACTCAGCTAGCTCATAGCTCATCTTATCATCCTCAATCTAATGGGCAAGATGAGATAGTGAAAAAATGTTTGGAAGGATATCTTTGTTGTTTTGTATCTAATAAACAAACATAATGGGTCAAGTGGTTACCTCTGGCCGAATGGTAGTATAACACTCCCTTCCATACAGCAGCAAAAATGACCCCATTTATGGCACTTTATGGATATCATCCACTGTCCATCACATCAAATTTAAGAGAAAATTCTAAGGTTCAAGCAGTGGAAGATCACATCGAGCATTAACAACAAGTTCTGCAACTCTTAAAGGATAACCTAAATATGGCACAAAATCGAATGAAACAACAAGTGTATCAACATTGCAATGAGAGAAGTTTTGATATAGGAGACTGAGTATTTATATGGATACAACCATACAAACAAATGTCCCTCAAGCAAGCTAAGAAGGATGATAAAATATCGCCAAAGTACTAAGGTCCTTACAAGGTGTTAGGAAATATTGGTACTATGGCATATAAATTGGAGCTTCCTACTTCTTCTCGAGTGCACCCAGTTTTCCATGTTTCATGCTTAAATAAGGTTATAGTTAACAAAATTCCAGTTCAAACAATATTTCCAGAACTTGATGAGGAAGAAAAAACCATATTTGAACCTGAAACAGTCATGGAAACAAGAACTCAACAGCTACGAAATCGATCAATTTCAAAGTATCTCATCAAGTGGATGAACTTACCCATTGAATATTCCACATGGGAGGATGAAACTTTTATATAGAAGAATCTAAAGCTACTCAAGCGTTGAAGACAACACTTTTTTGAAGGAGAGGGGAATGTTAGGTCCTTATATTACTAGTGTATTCCCTTATTATTGTTAGTGTAGCCCCCTTATTGTTATTTTTGTACCCCTGTAGCCCCCATATTTTTATTATTTTGCCCCATAAAATCCACTATTTTTATTTTTGTGCCCTTACATTATTATTATTAGGTCGGCTAGGATTATACTGTGACCCCATGGACTCCTATATAAAGAAAGGGGGTTTTTTATTTTGTATCATCCAAGAATTTTTCATTTATGTAGTGTAAAGGAGGTTGGTCCCTCAAAGTGGTTGATTTCTAAGGCGTTGATCTCTCTTTTCTTATAGTTTTGGAGCTGGTTTCATAACACCATTTCACAAAATGGAATTGCAATCAATTTTTATATACTTGGGTATTATTTTGAATACAAATTATTACATGAATAATGATTGGAATTCAATGACAGAGAATAATGAAGAAAGAAAAAATATGTGGTGCAAGAGATGGATTTCAATAGGGTAAAGGATAACCTTAGTTAAATTTATTTTGGAGGTAACTCATGTATATTAGAAAAATATCGAATATGTCCTCAAACAAGTTTTGGATACAATCATAATGAAATTCTTTAAATTTATATGGAAAAAAGAGAGAAAAAAGATTTTATTCTTTAGTCAAATGACATCTTTGGACAAGAAAAGGAATTTGGAGGGTGTGAATTAAAGAATATGTATTTATGGGTAAGGAATTAACCACAAAATGTCTTTGCAGGCCAAAATGTGAGGAGAGTTTATGAAGGTATCTCATAAATACATAATCCATTAACTATGGGAGAATGGAGTGGAAAGGAAATCAAACCTATTCATATGTTTTCTATTGTTTGGACAGCTTTAATATTTTCCATTCCCTAGGTGGGTAATTGGTTAGTTTAGAGGTAGATAATAGGGACAAATTAAAGATAGGAGCTAAATCTTGGGGAAGGGTGTAGAAAAGCTTTAATTTCCCCTATGTAAATGATAGATAAGTTTAAAATAAAACAAATCTATAAATTAGCAAAAGTAGCTTGTATGAATAACACATAAATTTGGTAACAAGGGTGAGTCTGATGAATGATATATATGGTATAGACACAAATGTGTAGATTATAAAGGAATAATCGTATAAGAATAATATATGATAATGACGTATTAGTTAGTCCAAGAATTTTCCCCTGAGGGACTATAAACAAATATTAGATTAAAAATTACTGTTTGTGGATTTACCTCAAGAAGGGAAGGCTTGGAGGTGGAAAGGCTCCATGTTAAATTAATTAACCTCTTAAAACTAGGATCTATATGTGGCTAGTGCCTTTAAATAAATAATTAACATGGTATTTACTCCAAAAATTATGTAGATAGTGTTGTTATATTATGCATTACGTATGATAACTCTTAGGTTTAGGAGTGGAAAATCTCATATATTCCTTTTGGGGGTGATAGACAAGTTATGGAGAAAAGGAATATACAAATTAACATAAGAAAAAAATGTAAATACCACATCAATTTGGTAAAAATTGTGGAAGTTTGGGGAGAAGAGATATATTTCAAAGGGATAAAACATGCATTAAAGGGATTATAATTATTAATTAAGAAAAAAACATATAATAATAATACATGAGGAGGATGCATTGGTTTAGTTTAACAATAATTCTTCAAGGGACTATATTCTAATATTAGGTTGGAAAGCCATGTTTGTGGATTTATCTTAAGAAGGGGAGGTTTGGAGGTGGAACGTTCCATAGAATATTAAAGAGCCTCATAAAACCAAGGTTTGTATGTCACTAGTTCTTAGAAATATAGAATTAACATGAGACATACAAAAGTGAAGTTGTTAGGGTTTGGGAAATTATACATTATGTATACAACAATTAGAAACTATTGATCATCTACTAAAAAGTTGTTCATATGGTAGACATATATGGATTGAGATGGAATTGGTGACATGTTGTAAGGGTAATCGACAATGGAAGATTGTTGAGTAGTGTAGGAAGAGTTGGTTTCAACATAAGGAACTCAAGGCCTTTAAATCTCTCATTTTTGGTGGTTTCTTGGTGCATTTAGCTAGATACAAATGTTGAGATATTTGAAGGTAATTACTACTAACTACTCAATGCTCATCCCAAATTAGATCCCTTTTTGAAAGCATAAAATTATTAGTTGATGTTGTGAAACTAAGGATACTATTACACCCTCCAATAGATGAATTGGGTCTTGAAGGTTATTTTGGTAGTGTGGGCCAAGGTTAGCAAGTTATTTATGATGGAGGATGAATATTATCCTCTAATGATACATTATATAAAATTCAAATTTGTTTAGGGTGTGGTTACAAAAATTATAAATAAATCCTATCATCAAAAGTTTTACTTACACTAGTATCTAATAAAGGGGTCCCAAAATTATAAGTTTTTGGTGATTTTTCTAGGGAAATTAATTAGATGAATGGGCTCTTTAGGATGGAGATATTGGTTTTTCTTTCGTTTTTTTGAAATGTGTTGCCTAAGGAGGTATCCAAGGGGATAGTGAATGTAATTTTTCCATAATCATGGAATAGACCATATTGATATTTGGTGCATAATAAATGGCCCACTAGGTTATATATGAAATAATATGAAATAAAGGATAGTTGGAATAGGCCCTTAGGAATACTCATGAGAAAGCATGGACATTAAATTTGGAGATAAACCCTTCAACTTTAGAAATATCAAATGCATCAACATAAATAGGACAATAATTTATCCAAAAACCCTTAAGGTAGGGTAACACCATCAGATACTCCTTATCAAATGAATTATTCCACAAGCAGCTGCTTAGTAGAAAAAAATACATCCAACCTTCCTCAATACAATGATACTCATGATAGCCATGTAATGTACCATGGGAAGATAATATGAGGTACCTTGGGAGGTACACAAGGGGATAACAAATGTAACATGGCCATTATCATGGAATATGTCTTATGTTGAAGATTGCAACAAGAAACAGTGAAGGAGGCATCTTGAAACATCATTCTTGATCCTAGTTGGAAAATGATCAACTAAACTAGGTGGGGACCACACAGGTGATTTTTGTCGCAAAGTCTATTTTTAGACTATGTCTATTTTTAGACATGTCGATCATATTCTATGAGTTGTAGGATGCTATTTGTGGATGGTTGGTCAAGTTGGAAAAATAGATGGATTTATATTTTTAGACATATTGGGCGGAATCTATTTTTAGATTGCCAGTCTAAAAATAGATATGTCGAATATTATTAGCTCTTAATAATATTTGGACTATAAACATTAACTTATTCTCTTGGAGCACTTCAGTTAAGTGCACGGATGTGGCACATGAGCTGACAGAAGGAATTACGCTATTCATGAGGGTTAAGTGGTGCTATTGCATGGGAGGGGACTTTATAAGGAACTCATGACAGAAGTTTGGTGGAGTCGTAGAAGTAGTTGGTGGAGTTGTGTTCAGTTTAACTCAGTTAGACACAGTTGAGCTAGTTGTATCTAGTCTAACTGATTGATACACTAGTGAGAGTGGTGTGAATTAACTAATAATTAATTCACTAAATATTAACTCATTAATCAACCGAAGAATACATCAGTTAACTACACTGCATGGACAGTTCAGTGGAGACCAGTGGAGAGGTAGGTGAAAGAGAAAGTGTGACTATCAGTTGTGACTATAGTGTTGCATTGTTTGCACCACAAATTTAGTGGAGATGCCTTTAAGGATTGTGTGAGCAAGGCTGGAGCAATTCGAGTTCATTCAAAGCCATTCTTCGCATGGATGGCTAAAGAGAGGCAAAAAGGAAGCAGGTGGCGTAGATCGATGCATGGATTTGTTAGAATCAAGGCCGATTATGTGTAGCGATTGTATTGTACCGAGAGCTTATGAGAATATTTGTATGAGGATTGTTACATGATCTCTATGAAATATATTTTATATATATTTTTGGGGTTTTAGCTTCAATCTTTATCTTCTCATAAAACACCGTCCCGTTGTTGTGAATTTTTATGGTTTCAATGTGTGCATGCAATTGATTTAATTTTCGCATATGATGATCAATGGTAGAAGAGATTCTGTATTGTGCATGAAGTTAAAATAGTGTGTGATCAGGAGAATCTTGGATGTATAACGCATTAGTTATATAATTTCTACATGGTATCAGAGCTATATTGATCATTGGAGCAATTGCAAATCATTGAAGCGGTTGAGTTTTGTGCTGGTGGAATTCGAATTTGCAGCAGTGTTTTCTTGGTGTCGAAGTTGAGATGTCTTTCAACGGATTGCGATTGGATTATTCCCTTGAGGGCAGCTCAAATTATATTGCATGGAAGGACAGGATGGAGGCAGTGCTGGATGACAATGGGTTGAAGGAGTTCATGTATTGTTGATACTCCTAAACTAGTTCTGATGCAACCGCACTCGACGCATGGAAAAAGAAGGTAGCAAGGTGTCAAGGATCAGTTGGAAGGTGTGAAGGATCACATAGTTCACTTTCATGGTGTAAAGTTTCTCCATTCTTGATTTGAAGGCTTTGGACAAAACAATTGTTCCAAACCGTAAGTGACCGTAGGAATTTGGTGCCTAAAGAATGTGCTCAAGAAAATAAAAATGGAGAAGAATGACACTATTCCGGTGATAATTTGAAAAAAAAAATTCCACTATAGGGATGAGCTTTGGCTCTCCTTGGGCTTCCGAAGAGTTGGCATAGCTACGAGGACTTTGTCAATGGTCGAGAGAAACTGCCAGGATGGGAGTGAGTTTGGCCGGATCTTGTGTAGGAGGAGATAAGGCGGAGTACCAGGGATAGCTTTTCATCAAAGAATGATGATGAAGAGGATTGCGCTTTGGCTGCCAAAGCAAGGAAAGGAAAGGGGAAGAAAAATCCTTCTCAATCTGGTGCAGATGGCAAAGAGCGTGACATGTCCAAAGTGAAGTGTTTTCACTATCACGAACATGGGCATTTCACCACAAATTGTCCACAGAAGAAGAAGAACAAGCAGGCTACTGGAGTTGCAGCTGGTGAGGCTCTTGCCTCGCAATTTGAGTTGGACTTCTCATTGATCACATGCATGGTGTCTAGTGCATTGGGATCGGTGTGGTACTTTGATAGTGGTGCTTCCTTTCACATGACGGGAGATGTGAACCTTTTCAGTGACTTGGTGGAGAAATATCTTCAGTTGCATGTTGAGTTGGGCAACAATGGATGATACAATGCAACCGGAATTGGTACCATTACCTTTCAGAGGGAGTTAGGTAAACTCATTCTTTTACAAGATGTAGTGCATGTTCCAGGTTTAAAGAAGAATTTAATCTCAGTCGCAATGTTAGAGGATAAAGGGTATGATGTTTTCTTTAGTGAAGGAAAAGTTTTCCTTCGGCACAAAGCAATAGGGCAAGTCAAGAAGGTTGGGATTCGAGCTGAGAATCTCTACAGACTTGAAGTAGATGGGATTTCTACACAGCTTCCTACTGTTGGGAAGTGTGATAAATCCATGCAATTGAAGCTTGAGAGGGAGCAGGATTTGCATGCAAGTAAGAGTGAAACTCAGGATGTGGAGTAGCCACAAGATGAGGATCATGGAGTGGGAGAAACCACTCATGCAGAGAAATTTCGTGCCAGATGGGCAGAGGGAGTGCATGCAGCTATACCACCAGGTAAGAGGTGGGGAGACATGCATGGATAATCCAAGAAGAAATTTCTGGGCAGGATTCATTGAGATGGTGTGGATCTCATGAATTGAACTTGGCTACGAGGTACCCATAGAGCAACAGTAGCATGATCAATTGGATTGATGCAGTGAGATCAAAGTGATAGTGTCAGATACTGGAGCATGGTTTAGAGTTGACAGCAAGTGCAGAGTGCATGGGTGGAGAGTTCAATAGTGCAGTGGTTCCTGAAGACATGTGCAATAGCTAATCATAAGTCGAAGACTTTGATGATAGATGCATTAGACTGATTGACTTGTTTGGAGCCTTTCAGCCGAAGAGTCTCGTGAGCGTATGCATGGAGTCGTACGTGCGCTGCAGTTGCCGTGTGGCGACGCAGCGCTTTGCATGTCGCATGCAAAGACAGTATTTTCTTGTTGAGAGGGAGTGTTGAAGATTGCAACAAGAAACAGTGAAGGAGGCATCCTGAAACATCATTCCTGATCCTAGTTGGAAAGTGATCACCTAAACTAGGTGGGGCCCACACAGGTGATTTTTGTCGCAAAGTCTATTTTTAGACATGTCAATCATATTCTATGAGTTGCAGGATGCTATTTGTGGATGGTTGGTCAAGTTTGAAAAATAGATGGACTTCTATTTTTAGACATATTGGGCGGAATCTATTTTTAGATTGCCAGTCTAAAAATAGATATGTCGAATATTATTAGCTCTTAATAATATTTGGACTCTAAGCATTATCTTATTCTCTTGGAGCACTTCAGTTAAGTGCACAGATGTGGCACGGGAGCTGACAGAAGGAATTACGCTATTCCTGAGGGTTAAGTGGAGCTATTGCATGGAGACTTCAGTTAGAACTCATGTGACAGAGTTTGGTGGAGTTGTAGAAGTAGTTGGTGGAGTTGTGTTCAATTTAACTCAGTTAGACACAATTGAGCTAGTTGTATCTAGTCTAACTGATTGATACACTAGTGAGAGTGGTGTGAATTAATTAATAATTAATTCACTAAATATTAACTCATTAATCAACTGAAGAATACATTAGTTAACTACAGTGCATGGACAGTTTCAATGGAGACCAGTGGAGAGGTAGGTGAAAGAGCAAGTGTGACTATCAGTTGTGACTATAATGTTGCATTGTTTGCACCACACATTCAATGGAGATTCCTTTAAGGATTGCGTGAGAAATTTTGGATCAATTCGATTTCATTCAGAGCCATTATTCAACAGGGATTGCACGTGAAAGGCGAGGAGCTGAAAATTAGCGAATCGGTGCATGGATTTGTTAGATCGGGGCCGTGTGTGTAGTGATTATATTGTGCGAAACTTGTGAGAAGCTTTGTATGAGGATTGTTACATGATATCTATGACATATATATTATACATATAGTTAGGGTTTTTAGATTCAGGCTTTCCCATTAAAACATTGTGTTCATATGTGTGAATTTTTATGGTTTCAATGTGTGCATGCAATTGATTTAATTTCCGCAAGTAATGATCAATAGTAGAAGAGATTCTGTATTGTGCATGAAGTCAAATAGTGTGCGATCAGGAGAATCTTGGATGTATAACACATTAGTTATATAATTTCTTCATGGTATCAAAGCGATATTGACCATTGGAGCAATTGCAAATTATTGAAGCGGTTGAGTTTTGTGCTAGTGGAATTCGAATTTGCAGCAGTGTTTTCTTGGTGTCAAATTTGAGATGTCTTTCAACAGATTGCGATTGGAGTATTACCTTGAGGGCAGCTAGAATTATATTGCATGGAAGGACAGGATGGAGAACGTCTTTGGAGGATAATGGGTTGAAGGAGTTCATATATGTTGATATTCCCTGGCCGGGTTCTAGCAATGCGAGCGCACTTTATGCCGCTGGCAAAAGAAGGTAGTGTTGTGAAGGATACATTTGGAAGGTGTGAAGGATCACATAGTGTCTAACCTTCATGGTAAAGCTCTCCATTCTTGATGTGGAAGGCTTTGACGAGAATTTTTCCAAAGCGAGAAGTGACCAAAGGAAGTTGACACTTAAAGACAAGCTCAAGAAGAACAAAAATGGAGAAAAGAGAATGACACTATTCGGTATACTTACGAAGTTTTTCCACTACGAGGATGAGCTTGGGAGTGTAGGAGTCAGTGTGGATGAAGAATAATTGATGAGCTTGGCTCTCCTTGGGCTTCCGAAGAGTTGGCATAGCTACGAAGACTCCGTCAATGGACGGGAGAAACTGCCAAGATGGGAGCGAATTTGGTCGGATCTTGTGCAGGAGGAGATAAGGTGGAGTACCAGGGATGGCTCTTCATCAAATAATGATGATGACGCGGATTTTTCTTTGGCTTCCAAAGAAAGGACAGGGAAGGGGAAGAAAAATCCTTCTCAATCTGGTGCGGATGGCAAAGAGCATGACATGTCCAAAGTGAAGTGTTTTCACTATCACGAACATGGGCATTTCGCCACAAATTGTCCACAGAAGAAGAAGAACAAGGATGTTGCTGGAGCTACAAATAGTGAGGCTCTTGCATCGCAATTTGAGCTTGACTTCTCATTGATCGCATGCATGGTGTCTAGTGCATTGGGATCGGGGTTGTACTTTGATAGTGGTGCTTCCTTTCACATGACGGGAGATGTGAACCTTTTCAGTGACTTGGTGGAGAAATATCTCTAGTTGCATGTTGAGTTGGGTGACGATGGACGATACAATGCGACCAGCATTGGTACCATTACCTTTCAAAGGGAGTAAGGTAAAATCATTATTTTACAAGATGTAGTGCATGTTCCAGGTTTAAAGAAGAATTTAATCTCAATCGCAATGTTAGAGGATAAAGGGTATCATGTTGTCTTTAGTGAAGGAAAAGTTTTCCTTCGGTACAAAGCAATAGGAAAAGTCAAAAAGGTTGGAATTAAAGCGAAGAATCTCTACAAACTTTAAGTAGATGGGATTTCTACGGAGCTTCCTACTATTCGGAAGTGCAAGAAAGACAGGAAATTGAAGATTGAGAGGGAGCTGTATTTGCATGCAAGTAAGAGTGAACCTCGGGATGTGGAGCAGCCACAAGATGAGGATCATGGAGTGGGAGCAACCACTTATGCAGAGAAATTCCGTGCCGGATGGGCAGAGAGTTGCATCTTGCTATACCACCGAGGTAAGAGGTGGGGGCGACATGTGGATAATCCAGAAAATTTACGGGGCGGGGATTCATTTGAGATGGTGTGGATCTCATGAATTGAACCTGGCTTCTGAGGTGCCCACGGACAGCGGTAGCATGATCATTTGGATTGATGCGGGCGAGATCAAAGTGACGGTGTCGGATGCGGAGCGCGGTTCGGAGTTGACAGCAAGTGCATGGGTGTAGAGTTCAACAACGTAGTGGTTCCTGAAGACATGTGCAGTGATTAAGCAGAATTCGAAGACTTTGATGACAGATGCATTATACTGATTGAGTTGTTTGGAGCCTTTCAATTTTGGAAGTGTTGCAGCAAGAGTTACAGAGCAGATGCATGGAGTTGTAGGGCTCCTGCAAAGGTTGCAGGGCGAATGCATGGAGTTGCATGTCGCATGAAAAGACAGTCATTTCTTGTTGAGAGGGAGTGTTTAAGATTACAACAAGAAACAGTGGAGGAGGCATCCTAAAACATCATTCCTGAACCTAGTTGGAAAATGATCACCTAAACTAGGTGGGGCCCACACAGATGATTTTTGTTGCAAAGTCTATTTTTAGACATGTCAATCATATTCTATGAGTTGCAGGATGCTATTTGTGGATGGTTGGTCAAGTTGGAAAAATCGATGGACTTCTATTTTTAGACATATTGGGCGGAATCTATTTTTATATTGCCAGTCTAAAAATAGATATGTCGAATATTATTAGCTCTTAATAATATTTGGACTATAAACATTAACTTATTCTCTTGGAGCACTTCAGTTAAGTGCATATATGTGGCACAACAGCTGACAGAAGGAATTACGCTATTCCTGAGGGTTAAGTGGAGCTATTGCATGGAGAATTCAGTTAGAACTCATATGACAGAGTTTGGTGGAGTTGTAGAAGTAGTTGGTGGAGTTGTGTTCAGTTTAACTCGGTTAGACACAATTGAGCCAGTTGTATCTAGTCTAACTGATTGATACACTAGTGAGAGTGGTGTGAATTAATTAGTTAATTAATTTAATAAATATTAACTCATTAATCAGCTGAAGAATACATCAGTTAACTACAGTGCATGGACAGTTTCAGTGGATACCAGTGGAGAGATAGGTGAAAGGGCAAGTTGACTATCAGTTGTGACTATAGTGATGCATTGATTGCATCCAACATAGATTAGAGTTTCCAATGAGGATTGCGTGAGCAAGGCTGGACCAATTCAAGTTCATTCAGATCCATTCTTCAGCAAGGATTGCATAGTAGAGATAGGCTAGCAGGTGGCAGAGATCAGTGCATGGATTTTCTAGTTTAGGGCCTGATTAGTGTGTAGCGATTGTATTGTACTAAGAGCTTGTGAGAAGCTTTGTATGAGGATTGTTACATGGTCTCTATGACATATATTATATATAGATAGTTGGGGTTTTTAGCTTCAGGCTTTCCTGTTAAAACATTGTGTTCATATGTGTGAATTTTTATGGTTTCAATGTGTGCATGCAATTGATTTAATTTCCGCATATGATGATCAATAGTAAGAAGAGATTATGTATTGTGCATGAAGTCAAATAGTGTGTGATCAGGAGAATCTTGGATGTATAACGCATTAGTTATATAATTTTACATCTTCTTGGTATTTTATAGATAATAAATAGGCCCACTACGTTCTTAAAAAATAATATAATAATAAAGAATAGTTCGCGTTGGCCTTTGGGAATACTCATGAAAAAAAAGAAACATTTAACTTTAGAAATAAACACTTCAACTTTAAAAATATCAAATGCATTCACACCTTAAACAACACAATAATTTACTCTAATAACCCTTAATGTAAGGAAATACCATCAAATACTTACAAAATGAACCAATCCATAAGCCATGCTTACTTTAAAAAAATGCATCCAACCTCCCTAATTATAATCATAGCCATGTAATGTACCTAGGGAGGATAATATGGGGTAACTTGGCAAGTACCCATGTGGGTAATGAATGTAATGTGGTCATTATCATGAAATAGGCCCACTCGGTAGTTGATGGGTAATAAATTGTCTCGCTAATTTGTTATATGAAATATTATAGTAATAAAGAGTAGTTGGCACAAAATCCTATTGTATAAAATAACAACACCCCATTTTTGAACTTAAATCCTAATAAAAAATGGGGACCCTTTTTTTCTCACATTTTCTCCCTTTATTTTTCTTTCCCGTATGTTTAAACCCATTTCAAAATTCTTAAAAACCCCATGAAAATTTACATTTTTTTTCCTAGAACCACCACAGCCAAGAACCTTTAGACATATATAGATAGGAAATTACAACACATGAAAGTGTTTTAATGGGTTAAGGCTTGGTGATAGGAAATTATAACACAAAAGTTTTTTAATGGGTTAAGGCTTAGCGCATTAACAACCCGGTCCCATCCTCCATGTCAGCCTGGGGGGAAATACCTCAGTGTATTCCCAAACATAGCATTCAACAAGCATTGGGTAATTTTCCCACTAGGGTAGAGATCTCTCCCATCATATTTCGCATCATTTTTTGTCTAGTTCTCTGTCTCGAGACTTACATCCTGGGGCATTCACAAACAACTTATCAATAATCATCGGGGACATTTCCTGTTGGGACAAATATTTATACGTTATCTCACTGAAACTTTTCACGTCACAATTTTATGTCCTGAGACATATAAATATCATAGGTTTTCGTTCAACACTATTTTGTTTTCGTCGGGGACACTTACAACTAAATGGCATGGAATGCTCATCAAGAAACTAAGACATGATGGCACACAAATAAGCCTACCCAATCATGACACTGGCACTTACCCCACATTATCACTCCTATTCATCAGTTTTTATTAGTGCGCCCAAAGTTTAAATACATGTTTTTTCTTTCTATTCGCTCATCATGAGAAAGTCGCTTATGTACATATAATTTATTTTTAATAGTTAATAACACATATGATATTTATTACTTATAATCTACTAGCCTTAATACATCTTGAATTCCTAAATTTCACATTATGTTTTCTTTTTCACAATTTCCTCAGTCTGCAAGAACTATAAGGATTATAGAGTTGGATAAAAAACCAAAGAAAAAGCAACCTACATACAAGCCATCAAGTCCAATTCTTAAAATATTAATGACAAGAATCCAAATGCATTCATGTTCTCAGACACAATTATTAGCATGGACATTGGCATATCTTCATGGAGAGAAATGTATAGAACTTCTACAGAGGAGTTGCAAGGCATTATGATTTCAATTACAACCAATGAAGAAGGAGCTAAAGTAATTATTGACGCATCCTTCCAAGACTCTACAAAATCCTCTCTACATCAAGTAGTCCCTCGCCCAAGGATACTCCTATATATCAATATCATACAATGGGCCACTAAGTTTGACGATATCCCTAGTCATCAAATTATTACTTCCCAAAGCACAATGGTTGGCTCTTTTTGGCCTAAAAATATATAGGCTATTTATAAACTGTCTAATCCTAAAATTACTTATAATGCTCGATTTGTAAATAATTTTGTCAAAAAAGAATGCACTGAGGTTGAACCAAATTTTCCTAGCTTAATTAAAGAGTGGAGAAGAGATCCAAATAAACGTAGGGAATATTCCTCTAAGGAATATTCTATTGCTTCCATAAACCCTCATTTTTATTATGTTGTTATCATGCTTTGTATAATCTTTGGTAAAAAGGATGTTGTGAAGTTTCCATTAGATTTGGTACCTCTTATACAAAGGGATACAGATAGATATGTGTTCAATTGGGCCAATATATTTTCAGATAATCTTGTCACTATTATTATCGTCTTTCAATATGATAAAACCATCACCTATAATCCCCCTTTCTATATGTCAACCTTTATCATGGAGGCCATATGTTTCTCCACTTCCTTTCCAGAAATAGGTTGGAAATGGACACCCTTTGAACCATATTTCATCCATGTGTATCACAAAAAGCTTTGGAAAAAAAAAAAATTCAATAATTGTTACCAAGTTTTTCATTTTATTATTATACCAATCTTTGAAGCTATTTTTAATAGATTACCTCCAAAAATGTCTGAAGAGGCCATGGAATGTTTATCAAGGATTGGTGATTTATTTTCATAAGATAAATTCACATACATAAGGGTTTATGGTTGTCTAACCCCTCCACATGATATTACCCTTTATATTCCTAATAAACTACTTTTTGGAAAGTGGTTTATCAAATAATTGACACAACAATAACAATCGAGTTATGAAAATCCACAAAGAAGCTTTTTTATGCATTCCAAGTTCAAGTTCAAATTTATACTCTTCAAAATTTACATGGAAAATAATTACCTCCCTTTCTCTCATTAAATTTAGCCACAATTCCTTTGAAATTGTATGATTCTTATGGCGAAATTGAAAGAATCTTTATTGATGCACGAATCAAGAGGTACGTGCATGAAAAAAATATATATGATGATTTGTTAAAAGTAGTGCTAAATCATACCAACAAGTATATGATAAAGCTAAAGAATGGTCCCCAAACAATTATCAACATTTTCTAAGATTCAAAGACGAAAGGCAAGCCTCACTGCCATTAATTTTGTATCAAGCCACAGGGGAAGTGATTGTGGCAGAAGCTTCAACCTATTCAACGGATAAAGTTGCCATTAAGGAAGAACCAGTTTAAGAAGAATAGATAATCACTAAGGTTGCTTATGAATGCTCAAAAGCAGCATTCGTAAGAAATCATAGGTTCTTGATACTAATTAAAAATGGTAAGAGTTTGAGAAAATGACTTCAGAAACAGTTCTTGATATTAATTAAAAATGGTAAGAGTTTGAGAAAATGACTTCAGAAACACTTATTACATTGGTCGTCGAAGGAGCTTATCCACAGGATACAAGGAAACAAATGAAGGAACATCAATTGGAATATCCTCCTCCAAGTGTTTATAAAACTCATTTAATTGATCTAAAGGTTGTTATCAATACTCATATTAGCTCAATACTATGTGCAAACCAGGTTGGAATGGTGAACGGGAGTATAAATAAGAGAAAAAATGTTGAAACCCAACTCATGTCAGTAACCCCTTTGTCAGTAGTTTGGGATGGATCCCAATTAACACCATTTAGAAATGTGGAGTAATTTTCCATGTACACTAGGCCAATATATGCTAATGAAAATATTGATGTTGTTGCTAAATTAAAAGAGTTTATCAAGAAAATGGACGATAAGCTCCATCAATTGGAACATGGTTTATCTTAATAAAAAAAGTCATAGGAAAATAGAGATTGAGCTTAAACAAGCAGATATTGAGGAAATGAAGAATAGGTTTCAAGTTGAGATCAAAAAAATAATTCTCAAATAAGTAAATTACAAAAAAAAATCCTACCAAGTAAAAGAAATCATAGTTGATTTGGGAAAATTCATAAAAAAAACTATTAGCATCAACTAGAAACTTCTTCACGAACAAGAATTATGCTATGAAAAGTTGAATTTAATAGAAATTCAAGAAAAGTTGGATAATTCCCATCTCAATGATCTGGTTGATATGGAGATTGAATATGATGAATGGAATAATAAATTAACTAACTTGCTATCTTGACAAAGATATCAGAAAATGTTTTTTCCTTATCCAACTAGAATTAGTGAAATGTAAAACATCATAGTCCTCAAGGCTTGGAAAGCTCATATACGCTCATCTAAAGAAATAGTTTTAGTTGCACACAAAATTTTCACCCCACTAATGCATTCCATAACATAGTTCCTCAAAGAAACCATATTTTTTTCAAATAGCTCAAGGGGAAACTTCCAAAGGATAAAATATTCAAGAAGGTGGAAAAATATGGCAAATTGGAGACTCGTAGAAAAATTGAACAAATAACAAAAATAAATGGATGAAATCTGGGAATTCATGATTAAACCACTGAATTATATTCGTATGAGTCAATCGTATGAATAATAAGATTACCCAAATGTTATTATTTGTTGAGCCTCATGTGTATAGTTGTCAAGTCGACGTTAAACACAACTCTCCTCCACAACTGGAAGAGATTCTAGAGATTTACAAGCGTTGGAAAACATCCAATAGTTCTTCTATTATAGTTTCTCCAATGATTTAAAGGGTAATTTTAGTGCATGAATGAAAACAAACTCTTGTTTTAGTATACTTTACTTTTTCGTTGAGAAAATTCACGAGGAATATTTCATCCTCTAATTTTTTGTAAGGTTATATAAAATACTCCTGGAACTTTTGTTCAAGGTTCTAACTTTTGGAGAAGAAAACACTAGCTACACTATTGTACTTTGTTCTTCTTAATATATTGGTTGAATCATTTTATGATTTCATGTTTCCAAAGGGAAATATAAATCCGGTACTATTACCGTTAGTTGTTTTCCTTATTCTTTTATCGAAATTGTTAAAGAATATTTTATGTTTAAATATTAAGTAATTTAAGAGATTACTATTGATCTATGAGTCTTATTATGTTTGAGGCATAAGGATTTGAAAATTATATGTGAATTTTTTTAGTGAATTAATTCATTTAACTATTTAAATGAATTAATATTTTCATTTATAGTCTATTGAATTCAACGAAAAAACAAGAAAATCTATATTTATTATCATTTAGTTTTCTTTATTTTTCATATACTAAATGATACTCAGGTTATTTAGAAATATATATAGTCATTTACTTTATTGTTTTCATTAGTACATATTATTTTTCTCTTTCGAAATATCTTTCTTTCATTATATTTAGTTTTACACACACTTAAGCCTCCATTCATTGGAGAAAATCACAAAGGGTAATTCGACCCTTTCAACCAATTGAAATCACCATTCCAAACATATAAGAGTTTGAGTGGGACCCTCACCTGGAAGTTTCATTAATGTTCATTATGGTGAATTTTGGCCATCAAAAACTCCTAAGTATACTCATGGGAAAGTATTTATGAATCTATGTGTTTAATTTTGTATTGAACCTTAATAAATAAATGATAAAATATATCTCCTAACTTCATAAATATACCCTTAAATTCTAGAAGCATCAAATGAATTCACACCATAAACAACACAAGAATATGTAGTATAAGCCTTAAGACATAGTAACACTATCTAGTTTTCCTTATGGAAGGAATCATTCAACAAGACATGATTTCTAAAATAGAATACATCCAACCTCAGTCAATAGAATGATACTCGTGTATTTATACTTTATCACTAGTATTCCTAGAAGCTTATTCCAACTATCGTTTATCATATAATATTATTTACTCTAACAACCTAGTGGGACTATTTATTACAAACCAACTACCATGAGGTTATATTATATTATTATGGCCACATTACACTCATTGTAGCCTCAGGTACCTCCCTATATACCCCATATTATCCTCTATAGGTACATTACATTCCATCCTCCTTCACATACTTCATCCCTAAAACATGTGAAGAATCCATATGATATCTCGTGCTAAGTAATGTAACCAATTGGTACCATGAAAAAACATCCATCCATCCTATTGAAATTTGGACATGGGGTCCAACTATGGGATTTCCTCATTGATATTGATTTTATTTACTCCTTCAGTACCATCTCTTTGTTGTGCTACTCTAATATCTCCACACATTAACATTGCTACACCATGTGCCTCCATATCAAGTGTCTTTCTAATTCATTTTGATCCATAACAAGTTCACTAATTCTCATGCCCTTTCCTTGATGATTATTGTTTTTTTGGAAGATATGGATGGTGATATACAACACTTATTTTTCGAACCTTATTTGTTTAAATTTTCAACACACGGTCACCTTTGAATCATTTAGTTAATTTAGTTCCTTGGGTTCTTATTACCTTTTATGTTGTCCTCAGGGATTTTCTTCAAGTGGTTATGGAGGCTCTTCTTTTGATTTGACGTCGGATTCTTGATTATATTTTTCATTAAGTAGTACAATTAATTCCCTTTTAAAGACTTTTTTATGCACCCTTAGGCCCTTCATTCCTTAGTAATGGAAGTATCCTACAAAAATTTTCTTTTTCTTGTACCAAAGCTTCAAAATATTTTTTTGCATGTTGATACTCATTGTACCAACTACTTCCATCCAAGGATATCCCAAAAATATACACACATCATCCATATTTATAGCATGAATTTTTTTAATTCAACACATATTTATTATGATAATATTCAATCTTAAAAAACTTTACACACTCTCACCCTCAACTAGTATTCTTTGAAGATGATTTGTAGGAACTTGCAATCTTTTACCCAAGTCAACATTGATGAAATTATGTTTACAACATGGGTTAATAGAAATAATTACTTTCTCTTGTTGAATATATCCATGAACTTGTAATATGAATTTTCCTCATGAAACTAAATCCCTATGGATCATTATCCTTCTTCAGTAAACAAGACCACCTATCTAAGAATGCATGTTCATAATCTTAATCTGGAAGTTCCAATAACAATGTAATCTAATTTAAATTCACCCATATGGTAGCATCATTCCTTACATTTATGTATAGAGTTAGTTTCCATAAGGTTAATTTTTTTTCTTTATAGAACTTTATGAATTATTCAATACTAGGGCCATCATATTTTATTGTAATAATCATATTACTTGGAAGAAAACCCACAACAAAAACTAGAGTTTTGAAAAAAAATCACTTACTTTTCAATGGACTCCATTTGTGTGACTAGACTTTGAGGTGCCTCATGTAAAATTATCATAACTTTGGTGGCACTGCTCTTATTTTCTATTATGAACATTGTTATAAATTTCATGACCACCTTCATTTTTCAAGTTGCAGATCCTGGGGAATACTCAATGTAAACCCTAGATTCTTCATGGCATCAAACCAATAAACAACAAGGCTCAAATCCATTATAATAATATACTAAATATAATCTCAACATGTCACTTTGTGAGAATTGATCCTAGGCGGGGAGGATAACAATCATTCCTCCTAACCATCTGAGATAAACCCAATTAAATAATGTCGTGGCCACTTTACAACTATAAGCATTAGTTTCACTGAAATCTAGGCATTCTATAAAAATGTTTTTGATCTAGTTATCACCAAAAAACATTGAAGAACTAAGTTTAAATGAGAAATAAATGTATTTCTTGGAATCAAATTTGAGTATTTTTTTTCTTGAAATCAAGTGTCTTCTAGAGAGGAATTCAAATCTACAACTAAATTCTTTAGTGTTGACACCTCATCTTTTGGATTAGGTAAATCCATATAAATATTGTAAATAGAAAATTAAATGGAATTGGAAGATGAAGAGACATTCAGAGACGAAATCCAATAGTCTCCTTCTCCATGTATATATCCATGTTCTATCTTAATGCAAAAATAAATCACATTCATGGAGTTAATCTTGGATTGACATGGTATCAGAGCCAACCCCCATTTTTTGCATTTTTTGCATTGTAAATACTATTAATTTCGTGTCATTATTCTTTTTCCCTGTGTTATATTCTATGTTGAATTAAATATGTGTTACTCTTATTCTCTCCAAATTTTAGAACGTCCCATTTAACTGAATGATGCATTGAGAGAAAGGTCAAAACTCCTTATTTTGGTAGTAAAGTTGTAATTTAGTCAATGTATTACTCTTTGTGATGGATATTTTTTGTTGGTAACAACCGACTATTTTAACATTGGTCGAAACTTTAGCTCTTCCTAGTAAACAGGTTGTGGACTAATCCCCTCATCTACAAATAGACTGTAGTTCATTTTGTGTCTGTGGTGTATGTGGTCAAACATTGTGGCTCAAAGGAATGATCTGGTGGATTTTTTTCCCACTTACTTTGCGTGCATGAATGAGTTTTGACGTCCGAGTTTGACCGTGACCCTGAAGTATCCACGAAGGAGAATAAATAGAGTCCAATGTATTTGTTGTTCACATGTGTGTCGCTATCCTTAAATATATTTTTAGCATTTGGCATATTTTATAATAAAGAATTCACATCCCACCATAAATTCATATTCATATTTTGTGAAGGTCAAGAGGGGATTCAATTTGATGTTGCTTTGGAGGAAACTTATATGATAACATGCTGGAATGTTGCATATGGCATTGGAGACTGTGTAAAGGAGACCATTTTGGTTGTGGATTAAAAAAATGGTATGTGTTTCTTTTTATGGAATGAATATAAAATGTGTTGAATATTCTACCCTTTTTGAAGGCCACATATAAAATTAATCCTTATATGTTATGAAACCAGCTCCAAAAATAGAAGAAAAGAGAGATCAACGCCTTAAAAATTAGCCACTTCGAGGGGGAAACCTCCATACATTACATAAATGAACAATTCTTGGATGATACAAATGAAAAAACCTCCTTTCTATATATAGGAGTCCATGGGGCCACAATATAATCCTAGCCGACCTGACAATAATAATGTAAGGGCACAATAATAAAAATATGGGGGATATAGGGGTACAACAATAACAATAAGGGGGCTACACTAACAAAAATAAGGGGATACACTAGTATTATAGGGACCTAACATGCCCCGCTTCTTCAAGCAAGTGTTGCCCTCAATGCTTGATTATTTCTGGATGCTTCTATATAAAATTCTCATCCTCCCATGTGGAATATTCAACGGGTAAGTTCTTCCACTTGTTGAGATACTCTGAAATTGATCAATTTAGTAGTTTTCGAGTTCTTGTTTCAGTGAATACTTCATAACTTCTTTCGTTGCAATGTTGATCTTCTTGTTGTTTCATTCGATTTTGCACCAAAGCTAGGTTATCCTTTGAGAGTTGGAGAACTTGTTGTTAACGCTCGATGTGATATTCCACTATTTTATCATCCATATTAGCTTTCATTTGATCCTTCAAACCGTCCAGCTTAGCCTCCATTTTTTCTTTTAAACCATTTATGTCATCTTTGATTTCTCTTTTTAAGAGTGAAATTTGTTGCACTTGGTACCGTAATTTTGATATCTCATACTGCAATTCTTCCTCTTCATGCGTCATAGTATAGCTTTTGGAGGGCTTAATGGGTGTGGAATTATTTTTGGGAGGAATTATATAACTCAATACTGATACCTATGCTTCAATATGCCCTTGGAATCACTTCAAACTGATTTTTCAAACAAATTTTATGTAAACATCTTTAAAAAATATACACCTTTTCTTGCTTTTGAGGAACTCGATATTGAAACTGAATTATATCTATTATTTTGGATCTTCAATAATTCAGCCTTGAAGTAGCCCTCTAAAAACTCTTTCAAATGCCATAGGTCTTACCTAATTTGGTTTCTTCAAGGCAAATTTATGCCCAATCTCCCACAATGACTTAATTATGGACTGGTTCAGTAGAGCGAACTTGTACGACATGCCACGTCTCACTGTTTCATATTTTGGCTATGAAATTGATATACAAGAAACTAAATTCCATTTAAGTTTGGCCACTTTTTACAGAATTCCAATCCAATACTCAAAGAGAGAGTTATGAAAATTTTCCCACTGTCACCTCTTTGAGATGAAATTCGGGAGCCTGAAAAAACCCTAACATCCACAGATCATATCTCCGAAAATTTTATGAACCAAGATCTGAAACTTTTACAGGAGGTTCCTAAGGATTTCTTCTTCTCTTTGTAAACATTTCAACTTCTGAACCTTCGTAGAAAGAAATTTATAGCGCAAATTCCATGATGACCTGTTTTAGGTGAAATTCGGGAGCCTAAACAAGCCCTAACGTCCACAGATCATATCTCTTAAAATATTGTGCACCAAGATCTGAAATTTTTACACGACATTCCTCAGGATTTCGGCTTCGCTCTGTAAAAATTTCAGCTTCTGAACCTTCATATACAAAAATTTATAGTGAAAATTCCACAATGACCTGTTTGGAGTAGCAAAACCCTAGAATCCAAAGCTATGATACCAAATGTTATGAAACCAGCTCCAAAAATAGAAGAAAAGATAGATCAATGCCTTATAAATCATCCACTTTGAGGGGAAACCTCCATGGATTACATAAATAAACAATTCTTGGATGATACAAATGACAAAACCTCCTTTCTATATATAGGAGTCCATGGGGCCACAATATAATCCTAGCCGACCTAACAATAATAATGTAAGGGCACAATAACAACAATATGGGGGTTATAGGGGTACAACAATAAAAATAATGGGGCTACACTAACAACAATAAGGGGATACACTAGTATTATAGAGACCTAACATTGTATATGTTGAAGTCATGGGATATAATATGAGAGTGGGTAAAATTATTATGATATGAGCGGTGGAAATGATATATGTTCATGATATATCTTATATGTTATATATGAGTGGTGATATATTATACATAATATGTTTAAATACATGGTATAGAGAAAAGTGGAGTTTTTCCATTTATGTAATTAAATTAATACTTTACCCAAAGTAGATACCAAGTAAGGTTGCAACTATCTTGGAAATTAATGTAACATGATCTGTTTTTATGATGCATTCAATCATCTTCATTGTGGGAGTAGTTATCTCTAGAAAAGAGAACTATCATGAGTGATCCTAGAAGATAAAACACACCTTTATTTTTAATGAGTTGTGGAAAGGGGTTTGTGAAGGGGAAGGAGACAATGCACCTGAAAAGCATGCATCTTCAGACAAGGAGCTTTCCATTTGGGAAAATAAGAACAGCAAGGCCTATGCCTTGATTGCAACATCATTAAATGAAGAGGTGAGTCATTATATTTATCCATTTTCAAATGCCTTTGAACCCTTAAATAATTTGAAGTAATTGTATGACTCATACTCTCAACTTGAAGTTGTTCAATTGATGATAAAGCTCTTTAGTCTTGAGTTGAAAAATGATGACCCATCTTAGCATCAAAATTAAGATCAGTTATGAATGACATAAAAGCTAATATTGTTGAAATATATATTCTCTCATAGTTTATGTCAAGGCACTATATCCTACCTATTCACATTATCTTGAGTCATTGCAAGCAAGTGGAAAACTTTAGGATATTACCTTTGACTCCCTTGAGAAGAATTTTTTTGAAAGAGAGAAGGATTTTAGGAAGAATATAGCTCCTCTGTATTTTGAAGTAGTTGTGTGCCTGGCATAGAAAGAGAAGAACCATGCACAAGATTCTTCTAGAGGAAGAGGAAGGAAGAATTTTATAGGTAGGGGGGCACACATTTCCAAGGAGAAAGGTATGATATTCATTGCATACAATGCAATAGAGATGGACATGATGCTTTCACTTGTAAGCTTCCTTGGGACAAAATAAGCAAGAAATAAATGAAGGAAAATGTAAAACAACCGGAAAATGGAAAGGAAAAGCACCTGATCCACTCATTATGTTGTGGCACATTGCAACATTGGAGTAACTTAATACTTATTCAATGCTTCACTTGCTTCATGGAAATATTCTTGGTTGCTTGATTCAAGAGAAACTTGCTACATGACTTTCAGAATATATTCCTTTGAAGAATTCACTAATGATGTTGATAGAGAAGTATACTTTGTAGAAAATTCAAAAATCAAGCCATAGGGGCTTGGAAATATTAGGCTCAAACTGTTTGGTCTTCTAGAATTTCTTCTACATGATGTTCTATACCTCCCGGAGCTGAGTAGAAACTTGATGTATTTAGTCCACATCCACCAACAAGGATAATCCATTCACATATTTGATGGCAAGTTTGAGGTCAGAAAGTGGCATATCACTCACTTGTCATGACTAGGATAGAAGAAGAAATACTTCTGAAGCTCCAAGGAACATCTACTCGTGCAAAAAAAAAATTAATACAATTCTCAATATGATGTAGGTACATTTCCATCAATTATTTTATGGCATGCTAGATTTTGGAACTTGAACTATGACAACCTCCATTTCTTGAAGAAAAATGGTGTTATTGGTTTTCCAACTATTCCTAGGAAAGCACAACAAACAGTGTTTTCATGATTGTCATTCCAAAGCACATAGAAAATTTGAACTCATTCATTATAATTTATGTGGATCAATGCTTGTTCCTTCTACAAATGGTAATAACTATATGATTACATTTATTGATAACTGCACTAGAATGTGTTGGGTTTATTTATTGAAGAACAAATCTGAAGCTTTTGAAACATTCAAAAACTTTCATGCATGAATTGAAAATGATGCACAATCCCATATTGGATCTATTTGTACTAATAATGGAAAATAATATACATCAAATGAATTTGAAAATATTCTTTGCCAACATGGGATCAAACATCAAACAAACGTACCTTATAATCCCCAAAGGAATGGAGTAGCTAAAATAATGAACAGGACAATTCTAAATATGGTATGTTCAATGATGTTTTTCAAGAATGTTAAGCTGATGTTTTGGATTGATGAAGTTCTATGTGCTATGTATATAAAGAATAGGATTCCATATCATGTTATCAAAAACAATACTCCCTATGAAATGTGGTATGGCCACATTCCTTGGGTGAAGCATCTCAGGGTTTTTGGTTCCACATGTTATGCCTTCAAACCAAAGGAACAAAGAAACAAAATCGGTGCAAGGAATCACAAATGTATATTCTTGGGGCACTCAAATACCTCCAAAACATATTGTCTCTATGACGAAGTTAATAAGAATTTTGTAATATCTATAGATGTGATATTTCTTGAATCTTCTGAGACTGACATTGTTTTTGAGCGACAGCTTGATCACTTGGAAAGATTTAGAAATGAAAATTTTTTTCAAGTGTTTGATAATGAGATTCCACATCTTGAATGGGGGATCCCTATACTAGAACAATCTATGGAATACTATTTTGAAACACTCTCTCCCCTGCATGAAGCTCTAGCCATTGATTAAGATGACACTTTGAGTGATATGGTTGACAAAATTGGGAGACTAAATCTTGATTTAGCCCCATCTCAGTCAACTGAGTAGCATGGGCCATGTAATAAATGCCCTCCAAAATGGTTCAAAAAGACACTTGAAAGTGTTTGTCCTGATGAGATTGTAAAAACAAGAACAAGAAGCTCAACCAGAAATAATGGAGGTCATGTAGATGATATTGAATCACATGTTGATATGGATGCTTCTTATGATTGTGAATTGAATTTATCTACAAATTTCAAACCAAATTCCTTCAAATAAGTTTCTTCTCATGATGAATGGAAAGAAGAGATGCAGAAAAAATATGATGCTTTTATAAATAATCGCACCTGGAAGCTGGTTGATCCTCCATTGGGAATCAAACCAATAGGTTGCAAGTGGGTCTTCAAGAACAAGTATAAAGAACATGGGTCACTTGAAAAACACAAAGTCAGGCTTGTGTCAAAAAAAATTGGATAGAAGGAATGGGTTGACTATGAGGATACTTTTTCCCCCACGACAAAATGGGCTACCATCCTAACACTCTTTGACTTGGCAGCTCATAATGGTTGGAAATTCCATCAAATGGATGTAAAAAATTATTTCCTGAATGGACATCTGAAAGAGAATGTTTTTATGTCCCAAATAAAAGGATTTGTTGTGAAGGGTCAGGAAGAGAAAGTATGCAAGCTTGTACATTCCTTGCATGGCTTCAAGCAAGCACCGCGATCCTGGTACAAGAAACTGACTAAGAATCTTATGAAACTCAATTTCAAACATTATGATCTAGATAATGCAACTTTTTTTGTCAAGAAATTTGGAAAAATAGGTGTATATCTTGTTATGCAACCAGTTCACATAATAGAAGAAAAGATAGATCAATGACTTAGAAATCAGCCTCTTCGAGGGGGAAACGTCCTTTACATTACATAAATGAAAAATTCTTGGATGATTCAAATGAAAAAACCTAATTTCTATATATATGAGTCTAAGGGGTCACAATATAATTAGAACCTAAATAAAAATAATAATGTAAGGGCACAACAATAACAACAATGGGATTATATGGGGCACAATAATAACAATATGGGGACTACATGGGCACAACAATAAAAATAAGGGGTTACATTAGTATTATAGGGACCTAACTTGCCCCTCTCCTTCAAAAAGGTGTTGTCCTCAATGCTTGAGTTGTCCTGGATGCTTCTATATAAAATTATCGTACTCCCATGTGGAATCCTTAGTGGGTAGGTTCTTCCACTTGACGAGATACTCTGAAATCGATCGTTTTCATAGTTGTTAAGTTCTTGTTTCTATCACTGCTTCAAGTTCCAATATGATTTTTCCTTCCTCATCAAGTTCTGTAAATATTGTTTAAAATATATTTTGTCACCTATAACCTTCCTTAAGCATGAAACATGGAAAACTTGGTGCACTCGAGAAGATGTAGGAAGCTCCAATTTGTTTGCCATAGTACCAATGTTTTGCACCACCTTGTAAGCAACATGGTACTTTGGTGATAGTTTATTATCATTCTTAGCTTGCTTGAGGGAAATTTGTTTGTATGGTTGTAGCCGTAAAAATACCCAATCTTCTAAATAAAAAATTCCTTCATTGTGATCTTGATCGTGTTGTTGTTTCATCCGATTCTGCGCCAAATTGAGGTTATCCTTTCAGAGTTGGAGAACTTGTTTTTGATGCTCGATGTGATATTCCAATGCTTGAACCTTATAATTTTCTCTTAAATATGATGTGATGGATGGTGGATTATATACATAAATTTCCATAAATGGGGTTATTTTTGCTACATTATGGAAGGAATTATTATACCATCATTCAGCTAGAGGTAACCACTTTACCCATTGTGTTTGATTATCAGATACAAAGCAACGAAGATATCCTTCCAATAATTTGTTCAATATCTCAATTTTCCCATCAGATTGAGGATGATAAGATTAACTATGAGCTAGCTGAGTAGCCAAACAAGAAAATAATTTCATCCAAAAATTTACAGTGAAAATGGGATATCTGTTGCTTACATAATCTTTGGGTTTCCATGTAGCTTTTGAATTGTTTCCATAAATGCAGTAGAAACTGTATTGTCTTTAAATGGATGAGATAATGCACAGAAGTGTGCATAATTAGTAATTCTATCAACTACCACCATGATGGCACTCTTTCTTTCGAACTTGGGTAAACCTGTGATAAAATCCATTGAAACCTCCTCCCAACATTGACTTGGAATGGATAAAGGTTGTACTAGACCCGGGGCCACAAACTTTTGAATATCATATTTAAGGCCATACCAAAAGTATTCTTTCTTGACCCTGTGGTAAGTTTTAAAAAACCCCGAGTGTCCTCCTAAGGGAGAGGTGTGCAATTCCAAAAGAATATTTTGTTTTATTTTGGAATTATTACAAAGATATAAATGATCTTTGTACCATAATGAATCATTTTTCCAGCTAAATGTATCATATGTACTGGGATTTTGCTGCAACTTTTGAATGAGCGTCCACACTTCTTCATCATTCTTTCATTCCTCCCTTGCTTCGGTTATCCAATCTGATTGGATAACTGAAATGGAACAAAACAATACTTCCACATCCTCATCCCTTCTTGAGAGTGCATCGACAACCACATTTAGCTTCCATTTTTTGTAGATGGTTTAGAAGCCATAACCCAACATACTTGTGACCCATTTTTTTTTCTCTTCTAAATATAATCTATGTTACAAAAATTATTTATGACTATCATGTTTTTATTTTACCTTGAAGTGTCTTCCCATTAGGTAAGGTCGCCATTTCTTTAGTGAATTTAGTATTTCCAACATTTCCTTCTCATAAATAGGTTTCTATAAGTACTTTCCTTTGTTTGGGCGGTGTTCAAAAGAAATGGGTCTTCCTTATTCCATTAAAAAAACACCAATTCCATTTCCTGGGGCATCATATTCCACAATAAAGGTTTTTTTGAAGTTTGGCATAGCTAAGACCGGTGCTTGGTACATTTCCTCTTTAAGATGTTCAAAGGCCTTAGTTTCTTCAATAATGTTGCTAGAGGTGCTGCAATTCTCCCATAATCCTTAACAAACTTGAGATAATACCTTGTTAACCCGAGAAATCCTCGCAAATGCTTTAAGGTCGTGGGGATTTTCTATTCCTTAATGGCTTTAATTTTGTTAAGGTCTACCTTAACACCCTCATGAGATACAATATGACCCAAATATTCCATCTCCTGTACTCCAAAGAAACATTTTGAGGCTTTTGCATATAATTTTTTCTCCTCTAGTAGTTTGAGCACCCTTTCAACATGTAGAACATGATTATTCTAAGCCTTATTGTAGATTAGTATATCATCAAAAAATACTAACACAAATTCTCTATGGAAAGGTTTGAAAATGGAATTCATCAACCCTTGAAATTTAGAAGGTGCATTGCTAATGGAAAAAGGCATCACCAAAAATTCATAATGATCCTCATGAGTTCTAAATGTTGTTTTCGGGATGTCTTCACTCTTCATTCTAATTTCATGATATCCTAAATGAAGATCTAACTTGGTGAATTAAATTGCTCCATGTAATTCATCTAATAATTCATCAATGACAAGAATGGGAAAATTGTCTTTAATAGTGAGCTTGTTGAGCTCCCTATAATATAGACACATGCACCATGATCCATCCTTCTTGTGCACCAATACTATTGGAGCAGAGAAATAACTTTGACTAGGGTGAATTATACTGGCCTCTAGCATTTTTGCAATCATACGTTCAATTTCACTCTTTTGGGCATAGGGATATATGTAAGGCCTAATGTTTGGAGGAACACTTCCTGGAATCAAATGAATAGCATGATTTTGATCACGAATAGGTGGGAGGTATTTGGGAGTCTCAAATACCTTGGAATGATTATCTAAGACTTTTTGGAGATCTGGAGAAATAGATGATTTTGATGTTTGAAACTCTAGTGATCATAATTTTACAATTACACCTTGTTGTTATTTCTTTACAAGATTTTTCATGCCATTAAAGTTGATTATATTTCTTGGTTTCCCTATAATACCCCTTAATTCAAATTACATTCCTTCCCAAAAAAAAATTCCAGAAAATTTCTTGAAAATTAAAATTTATCAAACCCAAAGATTTTAACCATTGAACTCCTAGTACCACATCTGCACCACCCATTGGAATGGAAAGAATTTGGATGTTCACTACATATTCCCCCATGGTTAGCTTGATATTATGGAACTTTCCAAAGAAATTTATATTTCTTCCAATTGCAACCATCTCTTGAAAATGTGGTGTTGGATATAGGAAGAAATTCAATTCCTTGGTTATCTTACAATGAATAAAATTATGGGTGCTACACGAATCAATCAACACTGTTACCTTTTTCTTCTTGATATGCCCTTCTATATTGAGAATTTGAGGAGTGATAATTTCTGTCAATGCATTACAATATATGATCGGATTCATGTATTCTATCTAATTCTAGTTCCTGTTGTATATCCTCTTCTTTTTAATTTTCATGTTCCTTTTCTTCCTCCTCTTCACAATCTATGTAAAATAATTTCTTCTCAGCACACTTATGACCATTAGTGTATTTTCTATCACAACTATAAAAAAGCATGTTTGCTCTTTTTTCTTCCAAATGTTGTGGTTTCAACCTTGTAGTTTGTGGAAGGCTATGAGTAGCAACACTTCCATATTTATAGTTGTGAGTGGCAGGATTCCTTATCGCCATAATTTTTCTTTCAATTTTCTTTCCAACATGAATGCCTTCTCCAATGTATTAGGTTCCCGAAGGTGAACCTCATGTTGGATGTTATCCCTTAAAGTCACTATGAAGACATCAATCCTATGTTCTTCTGGAATATTATTTACCCTTATATTCAATTTTGGGAATTCCTCAATATGATCCATCATTGAACCCTTTTGTTTGAGATTTATCAATTGGCTAAAGAATATGTTTCTCTTTGTATCATCATAATCTGCTATCACTTCCTCCATCCAAATTGACCAACTTACAAGTGGTTTATGAGAAAAAATTCATTGATCCCATACAAACTAATTTTTTTCTAAATATAAAGTTGAAATGTGTACCTTTTGTGTGTGTTGCACATTATGGAGCTGAAAGTATTGCTCCAATTGTAGTATCCATGTTATTGAATCCTTTAATAAATTTCCTCATATCGATATTTGGAATATGGTGGGTCTTAAATCCAACATCAGAGTCTATTAAATCATGATTAACGTTTATTTTTTTCTCATCATGAGTTTCATCTAATACCTTTTTCTCCATTAGGAAGCATTTCTTGTAGCAAATTTGTCAAACCTTCCATGTACGTTTTTAAACCATTCTTCAAATATTCCATGTTGCCTTTCATTTTTGCTTCTATTCCTTCCATGTCTGATTTTAAACAACTCTTCAAACCTTACATGTATGTTTTTAAACCATTCTTTCAACCATCCATCTTAGCCTCCATTATTTTTTTGGTTACTCTTTGTGAGAGCGACATTTGTTGCACTTGGTCTCGTAATTTTTATATATTATGCTACAATTCTTCCTCTTCATGCATCATAGTACCTTTTTTTGAGGGATTAATGGGTGTAGAATTATTTTTTGGAGGCATTTTAGAACCAAATACAAATATTTATGCTTCAATATGCCCTTGGAATCACTTCAGACTAATTTTTCAAACAAAAATTATGTAAAAAGTTTTAAAAAATACACTCATTTTTCTTGCTTTTAGGAGCTCTATCTTGAAACTGTTGTAACTTTGTAATTTCAAATCTCCAAGATCTGAACTTTGGCCCTGTGGTAGAACTCATAGTTTTCTTTCCAAAGGCATAGTTAATACCTCATTTTGATTCTTCAAGTTAAAGTTATGCCCAATATCCCACGATGTCCTAGTTATGGAATAGTTCAGTAAAGAGAACTTGTACGACATACCATGTGTCACTGTTTTGACCTTCGGCCCTGAAATTGATACACAACAAACTAAATTTCGTGCACATTTGGCCACACTTTACAAGATTCAAATCTAACATCTGAAACGAAAGTTATCATGATTATCCCTCGGTCACCTGTTTGAGATGAAATTCTAGATCCTGCAAAAACCCTAACTTCCACAGATCATATCTCCGAAAATGTTGTGAACAAAGATCTAAAATTTTTACATGAAGTTCCTCAAGCTTTCAGCGTCTCATAGTGAAAATTTCATCTTATGATCCTTCGTATAAAAAAAAATATAGCGACAATTCCAACATGGTTTGTTTGTAGTAGTGAAACCCTAGAATCAAAAGCTCTAATGCCAAATGTTATGCAACCAGTTCACAAAATAGAAGAAAAGATAGATCAACAACTTAAAAATCAACCTCTTCAAGTGGGAAACCTCCTTCACATTACATAAATGAAAAATTATTTGATGATTCAAATGAAAAAAACCTAATTTCTATATAATAGAATTTAAGAGGCCGTCACAATATAATCAGATCCTACATAACAATAATAATGTAAGGGCACAAAAAATAACAATAGTGGGCTTCAATGGGGCACATTAATAACAATATGGGGACTACATGATCAGAACAATAACAATAAGGGTGTACACTAGTATTATACGGACCTAAAAGATCTTTTGGTGTATGTAGACAATATTTTGACGATAGGCAACAATGAGAACTACATTACATCCATAAAGAAGGTGTTGAGGAAAGGTTTTGAAATGACAGATTTGGGCTATGTTCACTACTATCTTGGTATTTAAGTAACCCAACATCCAAATTTTATATTCCTCTCTCAAAATTACATTGGAGATCTATTGAATAGGTTTGGCATGGCTGACTGCAATCCTTTGACTACTCAAATGGAACAAAACTTAAAGCTCGCATCTAATAAAGGAAAAGAATTTGAGGATGCAACAAAGTATAGACAGCTTGTAGGAAGTCTCAAATACCAGACTACTACCAGACAATACATTTCATTTTATATTGGAATCCTCTCAAGGTTTATGAAAAATCCTTGTGAAGTTCATTGGTTTGATGCAAAAATAATTCTAACTTGAAGGGAACTCAAGAATTTGGACTCAAGTATACACAGGTGGGTGACTTCAGCTTGATTGGATACTCTGATTAATATTTCGATGGAGATAGATAAACTGGGGCATCTACTTCAATTTACATTATGAGTCTTGTATTAGGATTTGTTTCCTAGAGGTCACACAAACAATCAATTCCAACAGATTCCACAACTGAGGCAGAATATGTGGCAGTGAGTTGAAGCAACGAAGGAAATTCTATGGCCCATGAAAATTCTGGACGATTTGTAGGAGAAACAAGTGCATTCAAATCCTCTTTTGATTGACAACACTTATGCAATAAATTTGGACAAGAACCCTAAGTTAAATGATCGAATGAAGCACATCAATACAAAACAACATCTGATTCAACATCATGTTGAGGCCAAAACAATCCACCTATAGCATTGTTCCACAAATGAGAAGGTTGAAAACATCTTCACCAAAGCGCTTGGAAGGGAAAAGTTTGAAAGATTCAAAATGATGCTTGGACACACCAACATCCCATCATATTAATGGGGGGAATGTTGAAACCTAATCTTTTGGGTTAGGTAAATCCATGTAAATATTGTAAATAGAAAAATAAATGGAATTGGAAGACAAAGAGACATTGGGAGATGAAACCCAATAGTCTCCCTCTCCATATGTATATCCATGTTATGTATTAATGCAAATATCAATCACATTCATGGATTTAATCTTGTCCTGACATTTAGATTCTACACACAAAAAAAAACATATATATATATATATATATATATATATATATATATATATATATCAAAATTGTATCAAAATTATATCATCCTATTTTTCACTTTAAAAACATGCAAAAAGAAACAAAACTTCCACTTTGTGCCTAAGAAAGAGATTTGATACCACTTGTAGTGAACCTACATTGATAAAATAAACTTATTCCCCTTAACTTCAAAAAAAAAACCCTTTAAATTCTTGAAGTACCAAATGCGTTCACACCATAACAACACAAGAATATAAAGAAGAACCCTTTTTTGAGAAATGTAGCTAGTTTTGTTCTTCATAATTATTATTGTACCCATTTGATTATGTATCCTATGTAGAAAAAAAGAAAATAAAATAAAAATTTATTATTATTAAATCATGGTTTTCATGCTCATTATTGTTGGCTTAAGGGGTCCTGACCCAGGTTCAGAGTTAAGCTTAACCAACAAAACCCTCTTACTACTAGCCCTTTTGGCAGGGACCTACTTACGCAGGTCAAAGTCTCACCTGAAGCAGTATCGAGGGGGGTGTTGGAACCAGGTTTCCACACCCTGAGAGAGAATTAAATGATTTGGGTGTCTTCATATCTATAATAATAGTATACTGGACTTCGCAACCGAAACCCTAACCAAAAACAGATCTAGGTCAATTTATGTAGGCTTCCCTACGCGCACACTGATAAATGTATTCACAATCCCTTCAACGGTCCTAGCAAAGTGATATTCAAGTCTTACAGTAATATATCTATGCATCTATCATTCATATTAAGCATTAAAACATGTACGCAACCGATCCACTCACAGATAACATAAATCATAAGAAAATAGATTACGGAAACATATCACAGATGCATTTCATACTCATAGCTATCTAAAACACTTCTTTATTCATTAACAGTTATAAAACCCTTTACACTTCTTCAAATCCACCCACACACACAGCCGGACTAAGTTCTCCAGGCACACAACCAACACGAGCCTTTTAGACACTACAGATTCGCTTCACATCTCAGAACATATCATAATCTATCAAGAATTCCTTATAACTTATTCTATCTGACTCGATCTAGACTTCTATTTATATCTTATCCTGCACTCATCTAAGGTCCGCAAATTGTGGTTTGCGACTCCTAGTTTTACCTTTAGCCCATTACAACTCATGAATGGGCTTTGACCCGCCCCAAAGCCCCTTAACCTATGGCTTTCTTAGCACGCACAACTCAAAACTACAAAAATACTTATTAATTACTCAAAAATGTGGTCCTAATGGAACCTACTCCAACTGTCCCCCAACAAAATCTTGTGACTCATCCCAAGTCACAGAGGTAGTGTGGTCTTCATCTTTGTCTTCAATCCTTTGATGGCAGTAATGAAGGGCACAAGGAAGCCCGCACTTTGATTGGCTGCACTCTATGTTGTGTCCACCAATTTCTGAGAATTCAGCCCTTCTGCGGTGAGATTGATGATATGATATGTTTGATTTAGGTTCTTCATAGCAGCATCCAGATCTTGTGATAGCTTCATCGCTTTGTCAGCCCAAGGCTTCATATGGTCTGTCACAATGTGCTTCTTTCTTCGTAGATCCTCCACTTCATCACACAATAACTGACTGGCCTACAACTGGGCCATTCACTAAGCAGGTACAAATGTAGGCAGTGCCTCCTAAATATCATCAAATGCTTGCTCCTTGGCACGTAGTTCTTGCGAAAACTTTCAGACAAGGGGATCTATATGCACAGATTTCCATAGGCCCATAGTTGTCTCGAGTAGCTCGGTTCCCTTATCAACTATTGCGGCAATACTCGTTGAAGCTTATTTGACCAAGGTCACATGATGTGCTCGCACTTCTGGCAGATTTTCTCGTTGAAGCTTGGCCTGCAATTTCACGATCTACTGCTCAAAGTCTTCCTTTACAACATGCACTTCGGACCTAGAGGCCTTTAGCGCTGCTACAAGGCTTTCAACTTTAGCCTGGGGCGCAGTCGACGCAGGGAGAGTAACCTCCAGTAGGTCACCACAAAGTCTATCAATGAGAGTCTCCAATTATGCACGTTGTGCTACTACTGCCTGTTGCAATGTTTGAGCCTAGAGAGACTCTTATGTTTTTGCCACGAACTTCTGCTCAGCTTCACCAAGTTGTTGGTGCATGAGTGCCTCCCTGCACTACAACTCATTTGTAATGATTGTTTGTATGAAATGTAGCTTACCACTAGGCAGCATTGACAAATTTATTCCTTATGGACAAGTTTGCACCTGCGCGAGCAATTCAGGTTGCTCCATCATGACTTTTTCTCCAAGGAAGGGGCAGATCCTCCAATCTATCGTGATGATTATCATACTCGTTCTTGCGCTCGCTTGAATCAGCCTCGCTTGATTCACGCTTGCTTGAATGCTATCGGTTTTTAGCTACAACACCTGCAATCATGTCTGCAATGATTCTATGACAGCCTTGTACTGCTCTTCCAGCGCAGTCCACCTATCTTCGTAGGCAGATGCTATCACATCGTGATCTTATCCAAGTCATCTTTAGTTATTGTAACATCTTGTGTCCCTCCGACCTTCAAACATTTCCTCTTCTTGTGTGGGCCCTTGGGTGTTTCCACGTTGTGCTTAGGACCTCTGGGAGACTCAACTCCAATACCATCGAGGTCGTCTATACCTCCAAGATCCAACTCAACTTCTTCTTCAGGCTCTTGCTCGGTGTCTTTCTCAGCCTCCTTTTCTACATCCTTCTCTGCGTCTTTTTTAATGTGCTTCTCAGCTTCTTTTTCCTTTCCTCTTTTGTCGGTTTTTGAGGCTGTGATGAGCTAGGTGGAACCGAGCCCAACCTTCCATGCTTCTATCCAGGTCATAATGACCTTTTCAATCTCCACCTCTGTGACCATATATGGAAGATTGTACCACACAAGGTTGTGGCATGCTCAAATCTGCACATGGTGCATGGTCACTTGAAAATCTTCAATAACTCTATATTTTTCATAAGCAGCTGGGGACAATCGGGATCGCGAATGTATATCTTCTTCCAAAGCACCCTTGAACAAGACCAAGAAGATCTTATTCTCTTTGACTCTCTTGTGGTCTTTTGAATCCCACAGATTTTCATAGTGCGCCCCTTCGCACACACCAAGTTCCACCTCTGGGAGAAATGCGCCCTCTCTCATCTCCCATGCCACCAAATAAATTAACAAAAGCAACCACGAATAATAGAATTTCTTCCCTTCATCCTGTTCCTCATGCACGTTCTCCAGAAATTCCTAGTAGAGGTACTGGGACCAATTGTATATCACCCCCTTCTTGCATTGTCACACTAACGTGATGACATGTGCAGTGACTACCTTAATGTGGCACTTGTGCATCACCTTACATCCTAGGACAAAGGTTCCTAGGCATACTGTTGGGTCTTCAAGTTGTTGTACCAGGAATCCCCCAGAGTCTCGTCCTACCATGTAATATTTTTTAACCCAGGCAACTACCTTCAGCTCCTAGGTCTTTCCATACTAGTCCATAGGATGGGGCCCCTTCTTGGGCAAGCCGGTGATCTGGTCGATCAACATGACATCAATTGGAATTATGTTCTAGATCCATAGGCACCCATCGTGCACTAGAGCCAGCAGCTGGTGCATGTAGAAAGTGGTGACGGGGTACCTCTCGAAGTGAGGGATCCTCAACAAATTGAGAATCTCAGTGTTGCTCGGCCCGCACGCCCATGGCATTGGTTTTATCTTCACAATGTCATCATACAACACGTGCTCTAGATAGTATTTAGGTGCTAGCTCAGGGAACGTTTCCTCATTCACCAGGTCATAATCATCAAACTTCACTAGGGGATTTCTCCAAACATATCTCCTTCACAAGGGACTACCTGTGGGATCAGCAGCATCTGCAAGTAGTCACGCACCACGTGTACATCCTTTGGGACTCACATAGAGGGTTTGCGTGGCTTGAGATACTTCAACCACCATGAAATTGGCTCAATGATCAAGGCCTCCTTAGTGCTTCTCATGGGTCTCTTGGTCTGGTCACCCCTAGGAGACCTATCCTTCGTTTCTTAGCGAGAAGACATAACATGTCTTAGGGATATCCTCCATTTTGATTTTGAGCCCTTAGTCACCTTACTCTTTCCTTTGGTAGGTGTCAAAACTACTTCTTTCACCTTCGGGATAACTTCGTGAACATCATCAGATCTAGGCTCTGTAGACACTATGAGTGGTACAGAGTGCTCTTCTGATAGTGTGCTCTCAGGGTTCATGGCCATCATCTTTGGTTTGACAATGAATTCTAGGTTGCTTACATTGGATGTGGGGGTCTCATGGCTAGACACACAGTATTCACAGATGAATTCACAACGCAACTCACAGATAATTTCAAGGGGCAATAAACTCAGACAGCAAAGGAATAGGATATGATCTGTGCCCTTCCTTTTATAGGTGATCCATGGTAAAAACGGTCGGAACCTCATTAATTTCACCTTATCCCCATAAAAATGGTCAAAAATCCTATAAGATATCCTCATTAAATGCAGAAAACTCACTCCATCCAACAGTAAAATCACTTTTTCACCCAGAGTTACTATTCCAATGGCTAGTTTCTCCTATCGCGCACTACCCCTGTGCTCCTATCGCACCTGTTTGCGTATGTCCTCAGCGTCGCGCGTAGAAAATTCAATTCCCACTCTCCATCCATATATTCATTTGGTAGGCACAGGGTTGTCCCTATACGGCTTCAGCTGGCTTCCGTTGATGTACTCGGGAAGACTCTAGCCACATAACGTGTCCAAGCGCACCGCACCTCCATTAGTGATCTCTTTCACAATGTATGGCCCTAGCCAGTGCTTCCTAAACTTTCCTAGGTGGCACGCAAAATAACTATCATATAACAAAACCAACTCTCCTTTGAATGCCTTTGGTCGAGTGTGTCTATCATGTCAATCCTTTTCGTGCTCCTTTTGTACTTGCTGATGGAAATTGGAAATAAAACGATCCTCTTCTAAGGAAACCAATTGCGCTAAACGCTCCTCCCTGATGTCTGGCTCAACCATATTATGGAATGTTGTGATGTGCAGACTTGGGACAATATATTCCATTTGCATGATTACTTCTTTCCCATAAACCATCGTAAAAGGTGTTTTCCTAGTCAACTTCTTTCATGTGGTCCTATAAGCCCATAACATAGAATGGATGTGCACATCCTAATCATTCTGATTTTCATTATAGACCTTTGTGAGCGCGTTCTCCAATATTTTGTTGAAAGCTTCTATTGCACCATTTTCCTGAGGGTGATAAGGATTATTCTTCTGATGATGTATCTAAAATTCCTCTATCATAGCTTCAATGGTTTCGTTAACAAAGTGCCTACCCCTATCACTCATCAATATATTTAGACACACAAATCTAGTCATAATATTTTCAAAAATGAAGAGTGTAGCAGTATTTGCGGTACAATCCTTGATTGGCTTATCTTCTACCCATCTGGTTACACAATCTATGGCAGTGATGATGTAGTGCGTGCCAGTCTTCTTCCCCGAAAGATTGATAGGTCCCACAAAATCTATATCCCATTTATCAAAAGCCTACAGGGCCATCTATGGCTGCTAGGGCATTTCATCTATGCCCGGCAGCTTACCCATTCTTTGGCATGCATAAAAAGCTCGATAGTATGCATGTGCATCATTGTGCAGTGTGGGCCACCATAACCTAGAACGCAACACCTTCTGCACAATGGCATTCCCTACATAGTCGCCTCCTACCACTCCTCCATGAGCCTCAGCCAAGATGTCTTGCCTTTCATGTTCCAACACATACCTTCTTAGCACTTCATCCACACCCAAAATTAAGGGAATTTTGAGGTCTAAAATGAGCCTCCTAAGGAAATTATAAAATAATAGTGGAAATAATAAAATACGATTTGATTACATCATCAAATTTTAGAGGGGAAAAAGCAAAAAACTACTTTTTCAACTCGTATTTTCAACTTATCTCCCAAATTTTTTACTCAAATTTTGAGTGGGAGCACTCGCTGGATGCAAAATTTAATTTATCATCCAAGGAGTACCCATGTTGCATACTTTTGATGGATCCTACTACACGGAAAATGAGAAATACATGAAAAACGTGATTGCAATCATGTGTTTCATGTATTTCTCATTTTCATGTAGCAGGGTCCATCAAAAGTATGCAACATGGGTACTCCTTGGATGAGGAATTAAATTTTGCATCCAATGAGTACTCCCCCTCGAAATTTGAGTAAAAAATTTGGGAGATAAGTTGAAAATATGAGTTGAAAAAGTAGTTTTATTATTTTATTATTTTTTAATCTTTTACCTTTTCCTTAAAAATTGGTGAATCATCCCCCATGGTTGACATCATCATCTTAAATCCTATTGGTTCTTATAAAGTTTATTTTTTTTATACATTTTTCTTAGGAGGCCCATTTTAGACCTCAAAATTCCCCTAATGCTTGTACAATTGACCAGCAATCAATGTAAAATCAGTTGCGCATGAAACCATCTCCTTCTTTTGTTGCACCAAATATTCAGAAGGTGCACTTCCAGTGGCCAGAAAGTGAATAATATCGGAAAAGTGTTCATCAACGACCTTAATAGCAAAGAGATACACATCAAGTAGTCCCTCCTCCAGACTAGTTGGTTCCTACCCATTCTCAATGCGTGATAGATGATCGGGTCCAGCATTCAATCTACAAGGCTTCACAATGATTTCAAAATCATATTCTTGAAATAGCGACATCCATCTACAAATATTCCCCCCCAACACAGGCTTATTGACCAGGTATTTTAAAGTAGAGTGGTCAGTGAACATCTTGAAGTGACCTCCTAACAGATAGTGCCTATATTTCTGCAGAGCATAGACCATGGCCAATCCTTCCCTTTATGTGGTTGAGTAGTTGTGCTTTGCATTGGAGAGCTTCCTACTGGCAAAGGCAACGGGATGATCAATGTATCCTTCTCCTGTTTGTGCTAAAATAGCTCCAAGTGCAATGCCAGATGCATCAACATGTACATGAAATACCTTGGACCAGTTTAGGAATATTAGAATAGGTGTAGTAACCATATTTTCCTTCAGCAGCTCAAAGCTCTTTTGACATTTCTCATCCCAGTAAAAGAACACATCCTTCCTCAACAATTTCTCCATAGGTGCAATGATCAGAGCATAGCCCTGAATGAATTTTTATGTAATATCTGGTGTGTCCCAAAGTGAAGTGCAGTTGTTTTTCATTGGTAGGGACTTCTAGGTTGATAATAACTATAATCTTGTTAGGATCTACCATCAACCCTTGCTGACACACAATATGGCCCAAAAAGATTCCAAAAGTAATGCAAAATATACATTTCTTCAAGTTAAGAGAAATTTGATGCTTCCTACAAGTGTCAAGTATCATGCGCAAGTTGGACACATGCTTATTTACCAGCCCAAACACATTTGAGTCATCAAAATACACCTCCAAGAACTTGTTCATCAACTCTTTCAACACAACTACTACTACGTGCGAGAAGATAGTAGGTGCATTCTTCAATCCGAAAGGAATGACTGTGTATTGGAAGGACCCCCATTCTTTTGCAAAAGTGGTCTTGCTTCGGTCTTATGGCACAATACTGATATGGTGGTACCCTGAAAATCCATTAGTGAACGAGTAATTTTATTTTCCTCCCACATTCTCCAATATCTCATTTGAAAATGGAGTAGGGAAGGGGTCGTGTACACATGCATCATTCAGATTGCGCAAATCCACGCAAATCCTTATTTCTCATTTAGTCTTATTTTCTTGTACAACCATGGGGCTCACCCAATCATACTTCTCCACGAGCTCAATGATTCTTGCATAAATCATATTCTCTAATTCCTCTTTCACTTTCTTCTTATACTTGGGATTTAATCAGTATGGTCGTTGA
This sequence comes from Pinus albicaulis, assembly GCA_034641835.2. Lineage (NCBI taxonomy): Eukaryota > Viridiplantae > Streptophyta > Pinopsida > Pinales > Pinaceae > Pinus > Pinus albicaulis. Next base: position 999,083,437 of record CM076582.1, read on the forward strand.
TTGACAGGGTGTGCATCTAGTTTTAGAGTGATCTTCATAACCCCCAAATCTCCTACAATTCCTTTGATCTCAGAGAAATTTGTAGGAAATAGGTCTTAATACTCTGTCAACAGCTCCGCAATCTTTCCCATTGTGTCATCATCCCAATAATCTCCTATTTTTTCCAACTTGGGTTGTTCCTCTGTCCCAATGTTGACTTCCTTTAAATTCATAGGCTTAGTTACATCCACTGTTGAGATTGCAACAAGATGATGAGCTTAGTGAAAAGAGTCGCCTTCACTAAGTGGGCCCGCAGGCTATTTTTGGCACAAGTCTATTTTTAGACATGTCGATCATATTCTATGAGTTGCAGGATGCTATTTGTGGATGTTTGGTCAAGTTGGAAAAATAGATGGAATTCTATTTTTAGACATATTGGGTAGAATCTATTTTTAGATTGCCAGTCTAAAAATAGATATGTCGAATATTATTAGCTCTTAATAATATTTGGACTATAAACATTATCTTATTCTCTTGGAGCACTTCAGTTAAGTGCACAGATGTGGCACAGGAGCTGACAGAAGGAATTATGCTATTCTTGAGGGTTAAGTGGAGCTATTGCATGGATAGTTCAGTTAGAACTCATGTGACAGAGTTTGGTGGAGTTATTGAAGTAGTTGGTGGATTTGTGTTCAGTTTAACTGAGTTAAACATAGTTGAGCTAGTTGTATCTAGTCTAACTGATTGATACACTAGTGAGAGTGGTGTGAATTAATTATTAATTAATTCAATAATTATTAACTCATTAATCAACTAAAGAATACATCAGTTAACTACAGTGCATGGATAGTTTCAGTGGAGACCAGTGAAGAGGTAGGTGAAAGAGCAGTGTGACTATCAGTTGTGACTATAGTGTTGCATGATTTGCAACACACAATGGTTGGAGATTCCAATGAGGATTGCATGAGCAAGGTCGGACTGATTCGGTTCATTCAGGAGTCAATATTCACAGTGATTGCGCAGTAGAGGCAGGCTAGCAGGTGGCAGAGATCGATGCATGGATTTGCAAGATCGAGCCTGATTAGTGTGTAGCGATTGTATTGTACTAAGAGCTTGATATGATCAGATTTTTATGAGGATTGTTACATGATCTCTATGACATATATTATATATATATAGTTGGGGTTTTTAGCTTTAGGTTTTCCCGTTAAACACTATGTTCATATGTGTGTGAATTTTTATGGTTTCATGTGTGCATTACAATTGATTTAATTTCCACAAGTAATGATCAATAATAGAAGAGATTCTGTATTATGCATGAAGTCAAATAGTGTGTGATCAGGAGAATCTTGGATGTATAATGCATTAGTTATATAATTTATACATGGTATCAGAGTGATATTGATCATTGGAGCAATTGCAAAGCATTGAAGCAGTTGAGTTTTGTGCTGGTGGAATTCGAATTTGCATTAGTGTTTTCTTGGTGTTGAAGTTGAGATGTCTTTCAACGGATTGCGATTGGAGTATGCCATTGAGGGCAGCTCGAATTATATTTCATGGAAGGACAGGATGGAGGCATTGCTAAAGGATAATGGGTTGAAGGAGTTCATAGATTCCAAACCTCGCTTCTCTAGCGATGCCGCGCACTTGACGATGCAAAAGAAGACAAGAAAATGTCAAAGGATTCTGTTGGAAGGTGTGAAGGATCACATAGTGTCCAGCCTTCATGGTAAAGCTTCTCCATTCTTGATGTGGAAAGCTTTGACAGACTTGTTCCAAAGCAAGAGTGACCAGAGGAAGTTGGTGCTCAAGGATAAACTCAGGAAGATAAAAATGGAGAAAGGCGACAGTATACCCAAGTACCTCACGAAGTTTTTCCAGTGCAAGGATGAGCTGGGAAGTGTGCGGGTTACCGTAGATGAAGAGGATTTGGTGAGCTTGGCTCTCCTTGGGCTTCCGAAGAGTTGGCATTCCTATGACGACTCTATCAATAGTCAGGAGAAACTGCCAGGATGGGAGCGACTTTGGTCGGATCTTATGCAGGAGGAGATAAGGCGGAGTACCAGGGATGGATCTTCATCGAAGAATGAAGATGAAGAAAATTTCACTTTGGCTTCCAAAGCAAGGAAGGGGAAGAGCAAGAAGAATGCTTCTCAATTCGATGTGAAAGGCAAGAAGCAGGACATGTCCAAGGTGAAGTGCTTTCACTGTCACCAACATGGACATTACGCGACTAATTGTCCACAGAAGAAGAAAAATAAGAAATATGTTGGATCTACAGCTGGAGAGGCCTTAGCCTTGCAGTTTGAGTTGGATTTTTCGCTGATCGCATGCTTGGTCTCAAGTATGATGGGTTCAGTGTGGTTTCTTGACAGTGGTGCGTATTTCCATATGACCGGAGACAAATATTTGTTTACTGATCTGGATGAGAAGGATCTTGGAGTGCACATCGAGATGGGAAATGATGGTAGATATAGTGCAACTGGTATCAGGACCATTTCTTTTGAGAGGGAGTCTGGAAAACCTTTCATATTGAAGGATGTCATGCATGTTCCAGGATTGAAGAAGAATCTTATCTCTGTGGCGATGTTGGAAGACAAGGGATATGATGTTGTATTTAGCGAGGGAAAGGCTTTCCTACACAGTAAGGCAACTGGTGAAACCTGGAGGATAGGGATTTGAGTTAAGAACCTTTATCAGTTGTAGGTAGATGGCTGCGTAGCAATGGCAGGCAAGGCAGAAGGAGTGGTGAGCCGGGATGAGGGCAAGCTATGGCACAGGAGATTGGGCCATCTTCACCATGGTGCTTTGAAAATTTTGTAGCAGATTTCTACTATGCTTCCCAAAGGTACACTTGCGCATTCAGATCAGTGCAAGGGATGTACTTTTGGAAAATTTGTGAAAGCCACCTTTCATGAGAAGGATAGTCGTGCCACGACGATCCTTGAGAGAATTCACACAAACTTGTGTGGACCTTTCTTAGTAGCTTCGACAGCAAAGCACAGGTATTATGTGATATTTGTTGATGATTTTTCTCGTAAGTGCTGGATCTTCTTCATGCAAAAGAAGAGTGAGACATACTCAAAGGATTACAGCCAGCATCAAGGCAACGGTTGTGAGACTCTTTCGGGGAAGCAGGTGAAGGCTCTTAGGAGTGATAATGGTGGTGAATTCATCTCTGGCGAATTCAAGGACTTTTGCAGCGCAGAAGGAATTCGAAGAGAGCTCATAGTGCCTCATAACCCACAGCAGAATGGGGTCGTTGAGCGGAAGAACAGAACGATCGTGGGTCCGGCATGGGCGATGTTGCATGATCAGGGCCTTTCCATACACTTGTGGGCTGAGGCATGCAATACTGCGGTTTATGTGCAAAATCGTTGTCCTCACAGAGCACTTGGCATGAGTACACCCGAAGAGGCGTTTTCTGGTAAGAAGCCTGATATTTCTCATTTGAATATTTTTGTCTCACCTGTTTACATTCATGTGACGAAGGATGCCAGGAAGAAGCTAGAGCCGACTGCAGAGGTTGGGATATTTTTGGGGTACACTAATACACCCCACAACTATCATGTGTATTTTCAAAACATTCGGAAGATTTTTGTGCGACGGGATATCAAATTTCATGAGGAGAAATCCATGAAGTGTTCGCTTGAGAGGGAGCCACACTTGCATGTAGATGAGGAGCTATTAGTTCCTAAGGATGAGCCTCAAGATGTGGATCAGCCACAAGAGGAGGTTCATGGAGTGGAAGAAACCACTCATGCAGCGCCAACCATCAGAGGGCAGAAGCACACTACAGAAGCTGAGCAACTAAATCTTGATGCAGAGAAGATTGTAGGAGCACCTACATCACAGTGTAGACAGAGACAGTCACCTGACTGATATACTGGATACATGGCTCTGATGAGCAAGTGTATCATGACAGAACCATCCTCTTTCGAGGAAGCTGTGGAGGACCCCGCATGGGTAGATGCCATGGTGGAAGAGTATGATTCGATTGTCAAAAACAGTGCATGGGAGATTGTCCCAAGGCCGGAAGGGAAATTAGTGGTAGGTTCGAGATGGATATACAAATTGAAGCAAGCAGCTGACGGGAGTGTCGAGAAGTACAAGGCAATATTTTTTGCCTGGGGCTTCTCACAGATTGAGGGGATCGACTATGAGGAAACCTTTGCACCTGTCGCAAGGTATTCTTCCATACGGAGCATCCTAGCTCTCTCAGCGCAGATGGGATGGCACATTCATCAGATGGATGTGAAGACTATGTTCCTCAACAGATTCATTGAGGAGGAGGTGTACATAGAGTAGCCCAAAGGTTTCGAGATCTTTAGTAGCGAGTCGCATTTGTGCAGGCTCAAAAGAGCGTTGTATGGGTTGAAACAAGCACCTTCTGCTTGGTACACACGGATAGACAGTTATTTCACCGGTCTTGGATTCACCAAGAGTGAGGCGGATTCGAACCTATACCAGATTGTGGTGGAGGGTAAGTTGTTGATCATTGTATTTTATGTAGATGATTTGATTTTGACGGGTGATGAATAGTTGATACTCTCATGCAAGGCTGATCTTGCAAAAGAGTTTGAGATGAAGGACTTGGGCCTCCTTCATTATTTCCTGGGATTGGAAATTTGGCAGCGCAGTGATGGATTGTTTATGTCTCAAGGCAAGTATGCCCGAGAGATACTGGAGAAGTTCAACATGCAAGGCTGCAAGCCTATCGACATTCCTCTTGCTGGTGGTTGGAGGAAGGAGGATGCTACTTGAGCGGAGGTAGTGGATGCCACTGTCTATCGACAGTTGGTGGGGTCGCTTATGTATCTGGTCAATACACGACCCGATATATGCTATGCAGTTAACCAGCTTTCGTAAGCTATGGTTAAGCCTACCAAGCTCTTTTGGAAGGCAGGCAAGCATGTATTGAGATATCTCAGAGGCACATCAGGATATGGATTATGGTACAGACAGTCGGATGAGGTGAAGCTGCATGGCTTCACGGATGCAGATTGGGCAGGGAGCCCAACGGATAGAAAGAGAACATCTGGAGGGATTTTCTGTATCGGGTCGACAGCATTTTCTTGGTACAGCATGAAGCAGAGATCCGTGGCACTCAGTTCAGCAGAGGCCGAGTACATGGCAGCAATTTTGGCTACATGCGAGGCTATATGGATGAGGAAGATCCTGGTCGGGTTTTTCGGTTCACACTTAGATCCTACTGTGATATATTTTGATAATCAGAGTTGCATCAAACTCTTGGTTAATCTAGTATTTCATGATAGATCTAAACACATTGACATTTGGTATCATCATATCAGATATTATGTGCAGCGGGAAATCATGTTACTTTCTTACATTCCTACGGAGGATCAAGATGCTGATATCTTGACGAAGGCGCTCACCAGGAGCAAATTTGAATACCACAGAGGCAGGATCGGGGTGGCAGATAATCCCTATCTTGTTGAGAGGGAGTGTTGAGATTGCAACAAGATGATGAGCTTAGTGGAAAGAAGTCACTTTCACTAAGTGGGCCCGCAGGCTATTTTTGGCGCAAGTCTATTTTTAGACTATGTCTATTTTTAGACATGTCGATCATATTCTATGAGTTGCAGGATGCTATTTGTGGATGGTTGGTCAAATTGGAAAAATAGATGGACTTCTATTTTTAGACATATTGGGCGGAATCTATTTTTAGATTGCCAGTCTAAAAATAGATATGTCGAATATTATTAGCTCTTAATAATATTTGGACTGTAAACATTATCTTATTCTCTTGGAGCACTTCAGTTAAGTGCACAGATGTGGCACAGGAGCTGACAGAAGGAATTACGCTATTCCTGAGAGTTAAGTGGAGCTATTGCATGGATACTTCAGTTAGAACTCATGTGACAGAGTTTGGTGGAGTTATTGAGCTAGTTGATGGAGTTGTGTTCAGTTTAACTGAGTTAAACATAGTTGAGCTAGTTGTATCTAGTCTAACTGATTGATACACTAGTGAGAGTGGTGTGAATTAATTATTAATTAATTCGCTAATTATTAACTCATTAATCAACTGAAGAATACATCAGTTAACTACAGTGCATGGACAGTTTCAGTGGAGACCAGTGGAGAGGTAGGTGAAAGAGCAGGTTGACTATCAGTTGTGACTATAGTGTTGCATGATTTGCAACACACATTGATTGGAGATGCCAATGAGGATTGTGTGAGCAAGGTTGGACCAATTCGAGTTCATTCAAAGCCAATATTCAGCAGGGATTGCATACTAGAGGTAGGCTAGTAGGTGGTAGAGATCGGTGCATGGATTTGCTATATCGGGCCTGATTAGTGTGTAGAGATTGTATTGTACTGAGAGCTTGATATGATCAGATTTGTATGAGGATTGTTACATGATCTATATGACATATATTGTATACAAATAGTTGGGGTTTTTAGCTTAAGGCTTTCCCATTAAAACATTGTGTTCATATGTGTGAATTTTTATGGTTTCAATGTGTGCATGCAATTGATTTAATTTCCGCAAGTAATGATCAATAGTAGAAGAGATTTTGTATTATGCATGAAGTCAAATAGTGTGTGATCAGGAGAATATTGGATGTATAACGCATTAGTTATATAATTTCTACATCCACCATTCCTAATAAGGGCCCTAGAACTACGTGCTCCCCCTCAGACTCGGGGATGTCGATATTTCTTGGATCTTATTCATTATTTTCTACGGATAGGTTCCTGCATTTGACAATATCTTGAATCTGTGCTTCCCATGATATTGTAACACATTCTATTCGAGGCTGGGAATTATCAAAGACAAGTGCTTCTATATCATGTAGGTCTTCGTCCAATTCCTCCAATCCACCGAGCAGGCCAAAGGTTGAAAGAAAAATATCACTCATTGTAATCCAATGGCGAGCCCTTGGCACAGCTCCATCTCCAAATACCATGTACTAAAGATTGATCCCAATGAATGGATAAAAATGTGAACCATTCGATCATGGTCTTCTCGTTCCAAACCTCCATACATGTGGTCAGTTGTTTGTGCGGATCACCTTGGCCATAAAAAAGCTCGGTTGGCAGGATAGCGAGTTGTTCAAAGCGCAACCTCCTCATTCTATTGCATTCCTTCCAATCCTTAAATATTCCTTTGTGCATATCCCACCAATGCGCTAGAGTTGCATGCATGGAAAGATCAAGTTCCCGGAACCTCCATTCCTCTAGGATAACCTTTTCCAACGTTTCCAAAAATGATACAACACTATCATAACAATCAAAATAGGGTAATTCTCTTACCTCTAAGGAGATGCATTGAAAATTTTTAGTGATATTTAGATAGCACAGTGCAGAGACATCATGCAGACGATTCTTCTAGTTCTCCATTTCTCCATCCAAATCTGAGAAACATGACCTATCATTTTCCCAGTTTAGCATCCCATCAGTCGTAGGGTTGATACAATCCTCATCCCATGTAGTCATCTTGTATATATGGTTGAAATCACATCCTTCACGCATTGGTTCTATATATCTCTCTCTCCTTCTGTCAGATCTAGAGGTACTATCACCCGAGTACCATCGTTTTCAAAGATCATGCTTCTATGATTCAAGTTAATGATTCCTCCCATATCAATGGCCAAGTCCAACCCTAGCAGCACAGAGTAAGGTTCTGCATCATCCACAATTTGAATTACTTCAAAATCTGCACGTACCTTTACTCCAACAATGTCTACCAGAACCTGTGGAATTCTTCCAAGTGGAATGATCTTCTGCTAATTATCCATACGCAGTTGAATGGTGGACCATTCCAGCTTTGGTTCACCCATATTTTGCTAGGTATGCTTAGGTAGGAAATTTGCATCAAACCCTAAGTCCAAGATGACATGATCCATCTCATACTCTCCAATTTGCATGGTCATGTGTATCTCCCGACCAGTTCTCTTCTTGTTCTTATAAATATTGTTCACATCCTTACTCTCAGTCCAAGGCAACTCCTTTTCCATGCAGCTATCTATCAGAGCCTGAAGGTTTTCTACTAATTTCTGGTTATGCAATAACTTAATTCAAGCTTGCAGGAAAGGTTTGAATTCATCATCAATATTTGCTTCCATGATTGTCTTAGATGTGGACGCACCTGCAACAGAAAAATCCTTCTTGGCTTCTACTAAATTTTCCCTTCCCTTCTACAGGTTGATTCCTTCCTTATTTTCTGAGACCTTCCTGATCAAAGGCTCTGCATCATCCTTCCTTCCTTCATCTTCTCCGGTGGCAGCACCACTGTATGTAATTATGTTTACACTTGGGTCATCAACTCATGGCTCTGCTTTAACCATTTGTATGTTCTATGTGGGCGTCTTTTGTTTCTTTTCCCACATTCTAGCAATCAAAACAAGATAGTCTTCAACAACATGATCAAATTGTCTGCAATACCTACAAGACTATCATGTAGGTTCAGAAAATCGCGTGCATAGTGTCCAACATCTCCACAGTTATAGAAAATTAATTGTCCTCATCTGCAACCTGCACCTCAACCTCTCCCTCTTCCCCTTCCTCTGGTTGGAGATCCTCCACGCCCAGAGGCAGATGTTGGTGAAGATGGGTTTTCCTTCACCCTATAGAGGTTGGCACTATCCATCATTAGCTCAAATGTGCGGAAATGGTGCTTATCGTGGCCAACCGAAGAGAAAAACCTGCACCATTGTTGCTTCTGTTCTGGCACATAAATTCCTAATCGAGGGCAATGGTTTGTGTCATGCCATCTAGATACCTTACATTCAGTGCACCACAGTGTGGGAGTACCACTAGGTCCTGCAACATCCCTAGGGTGCAATGGATTTGGCCCTCCTACTTGCAGGTAATCTTGAAACAAGGTACATTGATCCTTTGTGTGCTCAGAACCATTACATCGTATACACCATACATCTGTGCCAACTTCATTCCCTCTGTCTCCATGCAGATTTTGGATCTCTAAGTGCATCTCTTCTAATTGATTTTGGATTTGCAGAGTTCCAAATTGGTCAACAACTCTCGGCGGAGCTTCCAGTTTCATGGCAACTTTAAGAGCTTCGGCATGAGAATCAATCTTCTGTTGATTCATAGGCCCGCGTAGATGTGGTAAAAGCATGGAAATAAACCATTCCTTATGCTTCTTATCGTCATAGATAAATCCTCCCTTGCTGATAGTGTGCTTCAGCCACTGATGTGCCTCCCAAACAGATTCATTTGGATATTTTTTTATATCTTTCAACTCTGTTACACACTATGAGTAGGACTTTGGTTTTCTGAATTGCTACTTCAAAGCATCCTTGTAGGATTAGCATGCTGAGACAGATATCCCATAAACTAGTCCAACGCATGACCTTCAAATGCCATAACTAGCTGTGCTCTTTTGAAATCATCAGTGTTAACATTTTTCGCAATTCATACTCCATTTGCAACAAACCAAAACCTATCCATGTCCTCATATCCCATGCCCTTGAAGGTAGGTAGCTTCATATGCATAGCCATATCTCCTCCTGGTGGTGGTGGAGGTGGGGTAGGAGATGTCTTACCCCTATGTGAGTTCGACTATGGAGTAGCAGGAGGGATACCTCCATTGCACGTAGCCTCACCGCTCTTTGTATCACTATTAGGTGAGTTTCTCAAAAGGTTGTATACATATATATCTCCTTTCTGGTTAACTTGAAAGTACTTTCCGCTGCCTGTAGTACTTCCTAGCTTGTCTGGGGTCATTCACTCAGTGTGACTGCACAAAACACCCTTTTCACACAATATCATCCTAATTAGCAAAGGAAGAGAGTGTACGAATTTACCTCCCATTCCTTTGAAGAACCTCCTTTCAGCTTCATAATATGACACAAACTAATCTACTGCAAACTTTGTTACAAACCCACCCAAAAAATTTTCAACCCAATGATCTACAGTGCAGGTGATGGATTTATCAGTCTGCTCTAACTATTGGATCAACTCAAGTGTCCACGAAGTGACCTTATCGTCCTTCCAACAGGTTTGGAACTCAGCTAACCTTGATAACCACTCTTGTAATTCTTGTGAAAGGTCACAAATAAAATCTCGTGAACCTCTGTGAAAATATACTTATGTTTACAATTTTTAGTAGATAGCTTCTTACTTATGTTTTCCTTAAGGGAAATTTCTTGAATTTTTTTATCGAACCAGTCTTCTAACTTAGGCTTTGATGGCCGCCACATCACCTAATATCTCTCAAAATGATCCCATTCCCAACAACGGAACCATTTGTTGGCTTGAGGGGTCCTCACCTAGGTTTAAGGTTAATATCAAACAACAAAACCCTATTACTACTGGCCCTTTCGGTAGTGACCTACTTGCACCGGTTAAAGTCTCACCCGAAACAGTATGGGGGGGGTGTTGGAACCAGGTTTCCACACCGTGAGAGAGAATTAAATGGTGTAGGTATCTTTAGATCTATAATAATAGCGGACTGGCCTTCAGAACCGAAACAATAACCAAAAACAGATCTAGGTCAATTTACGCAGGCTACCCTGCGCACGCACTGATAATGTCTTCACAATCCCTTCAATAGTCCTATATCCATGATACCTTGAAATAAAGAAGGCTCAATGATGTAGAGGAAAGAGGGAGTCAGACAATTACGAAGAAATAGTAGTTGATACTCTTATGAAGAAAATTTTTAAGGCTTGTGACGATGAATTTCCAAATAGATAGGAATTCTAGATATCCTTTGATTTTGAAAGGGATTAAAGGATTGTCCTTGTATAGGAGCGAGATTTTATTCTCAAGATTAAAGGAGAATAAGATGAAAAGAGAATTTCATGGGATTATATCTTCACATGCATTCTCCTCTTCAGGTGATGAAGAGAGAATGAAAGAGGATTGAATAAGAATTTGTGGTTTCCTTGAGCATATAGCATCCAAGAAAGGAAAGGGACCGACACTCTTTGAGGATGTGATAGGTATCCAAGAGAAGAGTGGTTGAAGAGGACTGATATTCTTTGAGAACTTAGGATTGGAGATACAAGATAAGAATAGTCCTAAAAGGACATACCTTATAGACATCCAGATGGGGTATGTACCTTGTAGAGTTAGTGTGGTAGCACACGTAAATCCTCCCAACATAATGCTCTTGATTAAATTAGATCGTGTCCTGTTAGGCCTCATGGACAATGATGGTCATGATGATGATTCTTATAGTATGGTTTATCAATTTGATTCTTCTTGTGATAACCCTTCAGTTTGAGATATGATGTTGTACTATTTGTACAATTATGAATACCTCCCTAGTTAAGAGGAAGTGTTGAAAAATGTTACTAGTTTTGGTCGTCATAATTTTTTTTGTACTCATTTCAATATGTATCTTATGTAAAAAACAAGAAAATAAAATAGAATTTATTATTATTAAATCATGGGCTTCATGCTCATAATTGATGGTATTCTAGGTAAAATCATGTTCTTCATGCTTCTAGGGTTTGTTAGGTCTTAGGATTTATTGTTATGAGTCAAAGAAGTCAACAACATGTTTATAAGACCCTTCCAGGAAACTTGTAACTGTAAAAAGAATTATTTTTTAGTCTAGAAAGTCCTAGAAGCTCTAAAAGTACAAGTCAGCCCTGGGAACATCAAGTCGTCCTAAAGGAGGGAATTCAACCCCTTGAGAAGGCTATATAAAGAAGCAATTTGACCTCATTTGGGTACACTCAATCCACAAGTTCGATATCATAAGAAGAAGTTTGATTTTTCGCTGGGAGAAGCAGAAAATGAGAGAAAAGGTCTAAGAGAAGTAGAAAATGAGAGAAAAGGTATGGGAAAAGGAAGACGGATGAAAATATCTTGTTTGGGCTCTATCTCCCTCACACATGAAAAATTCTAAGGTTTTTGTGTTGCATGAAGAGTATGAAATTGTGGGACCAAATTGTAGTAGGATGAAGTGCAACATCTTGTAGCTGGAAGAAAGAATACTCGAAATAGACCTAGTTAACCTTAGGAGGAATTTTCTTGCTCTAGGAAGGTCTCAAGAGGAGGCTAATATAGGGTTTGTTTTCAAGCTACAACACTGAAATTGCAGGGTCGAAATTACAGGTTAAGTAGCAGTATCAAAGCTAGAAAGTCGAAGGTTCAAGCTAAGTAGAAGTATCAAAGCTGGAAAGTCGAATTTGCAAGATAAGTAGCAGTATCGAAGCCAGAAAGTCGAAGTTGCAATCTAAGTAGTAGTATCGATGTTGGAAAGTCGAAGTTGCAGTGTGTATAAGTTTGGTGCATAATCAAGGAAGGACTTGAAGAGGGGATGACTTGGTACTAATAAAAGGACTTGGTCTAGGTTTCGGTCTTTGTGTCTCATTTGAAGCATATTCTAAGAAGAGAATAGTTTTCGGGTTTTCCCCTTGGAGGGGTTTTTCCCTGGCTGAGAGCGTAATATATTTGTCTATTTCTGTTGTTATTGTTCTTGATATTGTTTGATGAAAATATCTAACTAAAGAACATAAATAAGGTACTTAATATTCATAAGAAAATATCAAGGTTAAAGGAAAATAAGATGAATAGTTTCCATTTCTATTTTCCAACATGTAGAAATTTGAATAATAGTTAAATTATTCACCGAGATTATCCTGATCACACACTATTTGTTCTTCATGCATAATACATAACCTCTCCTACCATTGATCATTAATTGCGGAAAATAAACAATCACATGCGCACATTAAAACCACATAATCAATCACACATATAAACACAGTATGTAATGGGAAAGCTTAAAGCTGAAAACCCCCAACTATCTGTATATTATAATGATAGAGTTCATGTAACAATACATAGCACAAAGCCCCTCACAAGCTCTCAACACTATCTCACATGCTACACACTACACAAGCTCAGATCAAGCAAGTCACATGCTCAAATCTCCTCCACTTGTTAGCCAGCCTCTACTGCGCAATCCAATATGGATAATCATGAGATCAAGGTTCAAATCCCACCAGTATGTACTGCGCAATCCTCATTGGCTTCTCCATCAATGTGTGTGCAAATCTCATGCACCAGTATAGTCACAACTGATAGTCAACCTGCTCTTTCACCTACCTCCATCACTGATCTCCACTGAAACTGTCCATGCACTGAAGTTAACTGATGTGTTCATTAGTTGATTAATTAGTGAATTAATTATTAATTAATTCACACCACTTTCACTAGTGTATCAATCAGTTAGACTAGATATAACTAGCTCAACTATGTTTAACTGAGTTAAACTGAACACAACTCCATCAACTCCTCAATCAACTCCACCAAACTCACTCACATGAGTTCTAACTGAATTCATCATGCAATAGCTCCACTTAGACCCTAGGAATAGCGTAATTCCTTCTATCAGCTGCATGTGCCACATCCAGGCATCAAACTGAAGTGCTCCAAGAGGATAAGATAATGTTTATAGTCCAAATATTATTAAGAGCTAATAATATTCGACATATATATTTTTAGACTGGCGTTCTAAAAATAGATTTCGCCCAGTATGTCTAAAAATAGAAGTCCATCTATTTTTCCAACTTGACCATCCCTCCACAAATAGCATCCTGCAACTCATAGAATCATGATTGACATGTCTAAAAATAGACTTTGCGCCAAAAATACCCTATGAGCCCACTTAGTGAAGGCGACTTCTTTCCACTAAGCTCTGTCATCTTGTTGCATTCTCAACACAACACCCTTAAGGAAAGGTACATCATCAGATAATCCTTGTGGGTGTCATCACTCCATAAACTATCCTTGCTACAAAACAATATATCCAACCTCCCTCAATAAAATGATACTCATATGTATTTATACTTTCTCTTGAGTATTCCTAGGGCCCTATGCCAATTGACCTTTATTATTATATTATTTTCTCTAGCAACCTAGTGGGTAGATTTATTACTCACCAACTACCAAGTGGGCCCATTCCTTGTTTATGGACACATTGCATTCATTACCCTCCCTAGGTACATTTCAATGACATTTAAAGTTTTATTAGCATTAGTAATTGGTAAGGGGTTCTAAAATTGTAAGTTTTGATGATTCATTTTTTTATATTTAATTGGATGAATGGGATATTAAAGATGGAGAAATTAGTTTTATTTTCCATGCTATAGTATGAAAATATTATGGAGGATATGATTTCAAACATCACATATAATTTAAATATATAAATGTATTGACACTATAGTATATCCATTGTAAGTCTTAACTAAATGATACACCCAATCCCCTTTGTCTCCTTGGTAGAGTGCACTAAGCCTCAGATTTATCTAAGTGCATCGTTGGCTTTGTTTTTAGTGGAATTAAAGTGTGAAAAGGCATTTATTAAATGCAACCAATACACCCATCCTCAAGTAAACCCTTTAAAAAGACACCATAAAACCCTCTTTACTCGCATTCCTCAATGTTATCTTCTTCTTGTGAAATTGAGAACATAGGTTGAGAGAAAACTTCATCACTCCCATCAATTCCAAGTGGTAGCCAACTCAACTCAAGTATGACCAAATCTATCCCACTCATCTTTTTTTTTTTAGTTGTTAATCATCTAAATAAAATCACCTAGCTTAATTTTTGGCCCTCTTTTCCTCTCTTTCGTGCTATATTGACTAGGGTTCCCCTATTTGCATTGAGTGGGAAATAAAATATAACTTTTAAAGCTCAAAGGTTGCGTTATCAAGCCCTAGTAGATCACATTCCCCAGACAAATATAACACACCTTGAATACCTTGATTAAACACGAGACAACATCCTCAATGAGTGCAGAGGAGATGTATGCCCCTAGCTAGCTAATCTCATTCATTCCTTGTTCAATTCAACGCCAAATTATGCCCTAGGAGCTACAAGATGGATTTTTGGCCTCTCCATCAATTTTTTATGATATTGAAACCTTTGCATTTCTCCTTCTCCATGTTTAGTAATTTTGAGCTCTTCCTCTCTTCACCTCCTAAAATTGACCTTACCAAGTCTTCTAGGGTTCAACCTTCTTTCATACTCTGTATTCCGCATGAAATTATCTCACAATTGAAGCTTGGTTACAATCTCATTCATTAGCACAATTTCCATGCCTTTGTAGTACATGATCACGTGTATTTCTCCTTAAGAAATTACATCCTAAGCTTCTGTAGCACATATATACATCTCTATGGAGTGACATGGAGAGATCCTAGTCAATATTGTGATTTCATTAGCTATGGTGTCATTCAAGATGTTTCCACTATTTAATCTTCTCATGAGCCTTTCTTTTTTCTTTCCTGCATAAAACTATTACATTTAACTAAGATGTAAAAAAATAAAAGAGTAAACTAATAGGCACAAATAACCTTGATCCCTGACCTTTGAGTTGCTTAGATTTGATATTGTGAGCTAATATGTATAGTGGGTATTGTTGTTTTACTTGCTGTGCAAATAAACTATGTATATGTCCAAGAAAAGAGTATGCAAAGCCTTTGTGGTTGAGACCTCATATGAAGAGTCACCTCCTAACTCTCTTGGTCCAAAGTTTAAGGAAACTCCATGCTTCATTTACAAATATACAACATATGCATGGCTAAAAGTGTACTACTTGTGTTAGAGAGAAAATTTTCCCCCAAATGACTTAGACTTAGAGATCTATAGGGTTATTAGAAGGTCTTGATTGCATAAGGTGGTTTCTCATGCCTTTGTCTTCCCATGTGCAAAGGAATTTGAGAAGTTGGTGAAGCATGTTGATATTAATAAATCCATGACCAGGGACAAGCACGGGAGACCTATTTCCTCATTTAATGCCTCTAACATTGATATGTACTACAATATCGCCATATAGGAGATAGACTCGGATGAGGACTCACTATCAAATTTCAATATCTTTCCAAGAGAGATTCTAAATATATGGTGGGTCAACAAAGTAACGTTCATATCCTAGCTAAAAAAGGAGTACCCTACTAATATGGTGAAAAATACCTTTCAAATAGTGGTTTCTTTTTATGTAGGTTGTATGGAAAATCCAACATATAAACATTCTATGAAGGATGGGTCAAGTTGATGTATTCTGCAATAGTTGAGGGAATAATATTTAATTGGGATGGTATCTTTTTTGTTTCCTTGAAGGAAAAAATTAGACAAAATCATAATCTTAAGGAAGGACAACAACCTCAATTATTCGTGGGCTCCTAATTGGTGTACACTATCTATGTCAAGCACATATTCCTAACAATGGGTTGGAAGTGGACAATGCAAGAGGATCTAATGCACATATACTACAAATTTCTATGGGAGTTACATTACATCTACTCTTATGCCAAAATTTGACAAGACTTCTTGATCCCATTATATGAAATCCCATTCAATGTGCCTTTTGCATGCATTTTTTAAAGATCTAGGCAGTTCATGTCCATATTTTGTGATTAGATTGTGGATTAGGATCACACATATATGATAATATTTGGAGCAACCAAACCTCCTAACATGTTTCCAGAGTTTGTAACTTATCAGGTGATATTATAGGAAATAGCATATTAGGTTTGCATAGGGGTAGGTGGAGCACCCTCACAAGATAAGAAATCTCCCTAACCACACAAGAAATTGCACTTGAGCTCCTATCAGTTAAAATAAATGAAAGAAACCATAGTGTAATATGATGATCTGACATTGTTCTCTTTCGAGGCTCCAACATTCCACAAATATGATCCCATATTTGTGTAAAAAACTATTGTAAGGCATGTAGATACATGTGGTACTGCCAATTAAAGACATGGGTTGAGGATGAGAAATAGAAAAATGCCTCTAAATTCTCAAAATTTATTTTGAGGATAGGCTATAATTCATCTCAAGAAAATAGAGAGAAAGTTGAAGTTGAAAGAGAACCATTTCCATGAAAAAAGCTACATAGTAGGAAGTCACTAGAGTTGCATGGGAGGAGAAACTAAAACATGACCAAAATGAAACCCAACTATCCCAAGAGCTTGAACTCAAGAAGAAGGAAGAGGAAAAAATGGGGAGGGAACAAGAAAGGAAGATAAAAGTAGAAGGAGAAAGGAGAAAATAACAAGAAGAAGAAGAGAAGAGACAAAAATAAGACCAAGTGAGCAAGGGTGGGGCCAAAGCCAATTTTATATGGTCTAAGTCACAGTATAAAGCATTTAAGGATTTGAAACATCGCCTTTGTTCGATGTTAATTCTCATGCTACTAGACCTACATGAAAAAATCTTTAAGATTTAGATGTTTTCTTCAAATTGTGATATCCATTAGAGTAATTTTGAGCTCAAAATGGGCCTCAAAACAAAAAAAGTACTAACAAAGAACCAGTATGATTCAAGATGATGATTTCATCCCCAAGGGAAAATATTTTTGGAGGGAAAAGAAGAAACTACTTTTGAGAATATCCACATCGAAAAAAAATAAAATGAAAATACATGAAAAATTTGTGTTCACATTCTTTTTTCATGTATTTTCATTTTTTTTCGAGGTGGGTCTACTCAGAAGTATGCATAGTCGGTACTCATTGGATGTGGAATTGAATTCTACATCCAACGAGTGTTTAGATGACATTTGAGTAAACCTATAATGAGGTAAGCCAAAAATACAATAAAATAAGTAGCTTCATTTGTTTTTCTTTAAAAAAACATAAATCTTATTTTATTATTTGAACTATTATTTTATTATTTTCTTTAGGAGGCCCATTTTCGACCTCAAAATGCCCCTAATGAATTTAGTTCTTACCACAATGACATCTAGTGACCTATTACAGTGAGACACCCTCCAATATAGTTTGGAGGTAAGGGCCCACCTATGCCAAAATATCACACCCCATTAGGCTCATCTCTAATGGAAGCATTACATTCTAAGTAAGAAAATGATAGTTTGCATTGATCAAAATCCATTGTAATTCATGAATACACACAGAAATTTATAGAATAGTTTCCATAAAAATTGGTCCACATATTTACTACAATTCCACCTCAATATCAAGTATAAAAAGAGTAGCAAAAATCACGTTGCATATTGTCTCTACTAACCTCTAGTTGTGGCTTTGATCACAATGCTCCAATGATGTGACATGATACCTAAAATTGGATCTAATTGTGTGAAAACAACCTTCACTTCATTATTACCTATTGGACATTAGGTATAGCTGTCACTAAAACTACCATTAAGATGTAAGGCTTGTCAACTCCTTTACCTACCCTGAACAACCTTGGGATTTCATCTCCATAGACTACATGTATGACCTACCGTTAACCAAGCATGGAAATTATCATTCTATATTTTTGGTTGTTGATTGTGTTGAGATTCAACAAGAAAATTTAGAACCCACGCCTAGTGCATTAAGCATCTAGACTAGGGTGGGGCACACGGTGTTATTTTTGGGTGCATGTCAATTTTGGTTATCTGTTAATTAAGATGGACATTAAATTGTAATCTACTCTCAATGTGGACATGAATCAGTTAACTGAAAGTGATAAATTCGTTTAACTAGTGGATCTCGAGTTAGAGGTAGTTGGTGAGGCATGTAGAGTAATTCTAGTTGTAACAGAGTTCAAAGTGTAGTGGTGCATTAGTTAAAGTAAGTTGTAAATAGTTTAACTCAGTTAAGTGAGTTAAACTCATTTGTGCTAGTTGTAACTGAAGATACACTAGTGAGAGATCAAGTGAATTAAATATTAATTAATTCACAATTAGTGATCTCAGATGAAACTAATAATTTACTAGTATTAGAGCATGCATGTCAGATCCAGTGGAGACCCAGTTGAGTTCTAGGTGAAAGGAAAGTTGACTATTAGTTGTAGGATTATTGATTTGCACACATGCAACCAAACACCCATTGGAGTTCCCATGATACTTGCGCAGTCAAGGCAGGCAAGAATTCCTATCTTTTAGGGATATTTACCATCAGGGATTGCACAAGCAAGGCAAGTTGTCTGGAGGCTGAGAATTGGCTATGTGTTGGTCAATTTTACATATGACAGTGTGAGAAAATTAGCTGAGTACTGGAGGGCTCTTGTGAGAAGAGCTTTGTCTGCAATTGTTTCATGGTCCATGCTAATATACAATAGAAGATAGTGGGGTTTTTAGCTATAAGCTTTCCCCGAGAAATTATATGTGTTGTGTGTGATTGATCTTTCTTCATGTTCATGTGATTAGAGATTGTGTTTTTAATTACGCAAAATATTTGTAGAAGCGATTCAGTATTTAACTTTAGTACATTGTATAATTTCTACATGGTATCGGAGCACATGAAATTGCAGAAGTGAAGCATGAGTTGAGTTTGTGACTGGATAGAATTCAAATTTGCAGAAAGACTTTCTTGGTGCTATAGTTGATTCAAGATCGAAATGGCTTTCAATGGCTTGAGGTTAAGAGTATGCACTCGAGGGAAGCTCGAACTATATTACTTGGAAGGACAGGATGGAGGCAGTACTTGAATACAATGGCTTGAAGGAATTCATTGACAATGATGTTCCTAAAGCCGTTGTGACAGATGCTGCAAATATTGATGCATGGCAAAAGAAAGTGGCAAAGGCGAGGAGGATCCAGTCGGAGGGAGTACAAGACCACATTGTCTTAAGCCTCCATGGTAAAGCCACATCATACGCTATGTGGAATGCTTTGAAGGATCTATTCCAAAGTAGCAGTGACCACAGGAAATTGGCTTCAAAGATAAACTCAGGAAGATCAAGATGGAAAAGGGAAACACCATTCCAAAATATCTAAAAATGTTTGTCCAATGTCAGGATGAACTGGGGAGCTTTGGAATAAAAATTTATGATGATAATTTGGTGAGCTTGGCTCTCCTAGGACTTCGCAAGTGTTGGCACGGTTATCAAGACTCTATCAAAGGAAGGGAAATATTTTCAGATTGGGAACGACTGTGATTGGATTTGGTGCATGAGAAGTTTAGACGGAACACCAGATATGGATCTTCATATAAGAATGAGGATGAAGAGGATTGTGTTTTGGTTGCCAAGGCGAGGAAGGGGAAGGGGAATAAATTCCGTTCTAAATCCGAGTCCAAGAATGGCAAGAAGTAGGACATGTCCAAGTTGAATTGTTTTCACTATCACGAGCATGGGAATTTTGCTACTAACTATCCACAAAAGAAGAAGAGCAAGAAGGTTAGAGGATCTACAACTGGTGAGGCCCTTGCCTTGCATTTTGAGCTTTACTTCTAATTGATCGCATGCATGGTGTCGTTTGCATTGGGACCTGTGTGGATATTGGCACTTCCTTTCACATGACGGGAGATAAGGAAATTTTTCAGTTACCTGGAGGAGAAAGATCTCCATATGCATATTGAAATGGACGACAATGGATGGTATAGTGCTACCAGTATCGGTACCATTACCTTTCAGAGGGAGTAGAGTAAACCATTTCAATTAAAAGATGTAATGCATGTACTAGGTCTGAAGAAAAATTTGGTCTCAGCCGCAATGTTGGATGATAGAGGCTATGATGTTGTTTTTAGTCATGGAAAAGCTTTCCTGCGACATAAAACAACGGGACAAGCCAAGAGGATAGGGATTCAAGTTAAGAATATCTACAAGCTGGAGGTAGATGGCTGCACAGCAATGATGTGCAAGGCAGATCAAGTGGTGAGTCAAGATGAGGGTGAATTATGGCACAAGCGATTGGGCCATCTTCACCATGGAGCCTTGAAATTCATGCAGCAGATTTCTAGTGGTCTTCCTAGGGGTACACTTGCACAGTCAAACGCATGCAAGGGATGTACTATGGGAAAATATGTAAAGGCCACCTTTCATGAGAGGGAAAACTGAGCTTTAGGGATCCTTGAGAGATTTCACATAGACGTGTGTGGTCCTTTCTTTGTTGCTTCAACAACAAAACATAAGTAGTATGTAATCTTTGTTGATGACTTTTCTCGTAAGTGTTGGATCTTCTTCATGCAGAAGAAAGATCAAAAATTCTCTAAGTTCTGTGAGTTTAAGGCACTGTTGGAGAAAGAGTCGGGGAAGAAAATGAAGGCTCTCGGGAGCGATAATGGTGGAGAATACATCTCTAACGAATTCAAGAACTTCTACAGCAAAGAAGGAATTAGAAGAGAACTAATAGCGCCTTATAACCCACAGCAGAATGGGGACGCAGAGAGGAAGAATAGAACTATTGTGAGTGCAGCATGAGCGATGTTTCATGATCAAGTCCTACCGATGCATCTGTGGGCGGAAGCATGCAATACAAAGATACATGTACAAAACCGTTGTCCTCATAGAGTACTTGGCATGAGTACACCTGAAGAGGCCTTCACTAGTAGGAAACCCGATGTTTCACACTTTAAGATTTTTGGCTCATATCTTTATGTGCATGTGACCAAGGATGCCAAGAAGAAGCTGGAACCAACAGCTGAGGTTGGTATTTTTGTGGGTACACTGAAACACCCCATAATATTCGTGTGTATTTTCCAAACAGCAGAATGATTGTTGTGCGATGGGATATAAAATTTGATGAGGAGAAAGCCATGTGGTTGTCCCTTGAGAAGGAGCTAAACTTGCATGTAGAGGAGGAACTATTAGTTCCCAAAGATGAGTCTTAAGATGTGGATCAGCCACATGAGGAGGCTCATGGAGTGGAGGAAAACACTCATGCAGAGCCATCCATCAGAAATGGTAGAAGGCACACCACGAAAGGTGATAGATTGAGACTTGATTCTGCAGAGAATGTAGGAGCCCCTAATTCACAGCGTAGACAGAGGCAGTCTCCTGACCAATTTACTGGATACATGGGTCTTATGATCAAATGTATTGTGACTAAACCATGTTCCTTTCAGGAAGCAGTGCAGTAGCCAACTTAGGTTGATGTAATGGTGGAGGAGTATGACTCCATTGTTAAGAAAAATGCATGGGAGATAGTCCCAAGACCGGTCGACAAATCAGTGGTTGGATCAAGATGGATCTACAAGGTAAAGCAAGTTGTTGATGGGAGTGTGGAGAAATACAAGACCAGATTAGTGGCCCTGGTATTCTCACAGATCGAGGGGATAGAATATGATGAGACTTTTGCACCTGTTGCAAGGTACTCTTCCATAAGATCCATCCTTGCACTCTCAGCGCAAATGGGTTGGCTCATTCATCAGATGGATGTGAAAACTTTGTTTCTCAATGGGATCATTGAGGAATAGGTGTACGTAGAGCAGCATGAAGGTTTCGAGATCTTTAACAATGAGTCGCATGTGTGCAGACTCAAAAGAAAATTGTATGGGTGGCTGAAGCAAGCACCATGTGCTTGGTACACTCGGATAGACAGTTATTTCACCGGACTGGGCTTCACCAAAAGTAAAGAAGACACAAACCTGTACTAGATTGTGGTTGAGGGTAAGCTATTGATCATTTTTCTTTATTTTGATGATCTAATTTTTACTGGTGTTGAGCAGTTGATACACTCATGCAAGGAGGATCTTGCAAGGGAGTTCAAAATGAAGGACATGGGACTCCTTCATTATTTCCTTGGATTGGAAATATGGCAGTGGATGGTGAAATTTGTGTCTCAAGGCAAGTATGCAAAGGAGATACTGGGTAATTTTAACATGGAGATCTACAAACCCATCGATACTCCTCTTCCAGGAAATTGGAGGAAAGAGGATGTTACTTCTCGAGAGGTAGTGGATGCTACTATCTATCGACAGTTAGTGAGTTCGCTAATGTATCTAGTGAACATGAGACCGGACATTTGCTACGCAGTTAACCAGCTGAGTCAAGCTATGGTTAAGCCTACCAAGCTCTTTTGGAAGGTGGGGAAGAATTTCCTGAGATACCTGAGGGGCACATCAGAGTATGGTCTATGGTACAGACGGATAGAGGGAGTGAAGCTGCATGGCTTCACAGATGCAGATTGGTTGGGCAGTCCATCAGACAGAAAGAGTACATCGGGGTGGGATTTTTAGCATTGGATCGATAGAATTTTCCTCATACAACAAGAAATAATGATTTGTGGCACTCAGTTCAAGGGAAGCGGAATACATGGCAGCAAGTCAAGCTGCATGTGAGGCTATCTAGATGAGAAAGATCTTAGTTGGTTTGTTTGGTTCTCAGATGGATCCAACAGTGATTCATTTGATAATCAGATTTGCATTAAACTCTCAATTAATCTTTTGTTTCATGATAGGTCCAAGCATATAGATATCCAGTACCATCATCTCAGAGATTTTTTGCAGAGAAGGATAATGTTGCTTCGGTACATTCCCACAGAAGATTAAGATGCAGATATTCTGATGAGTGTGCTCACGAGGAGAAAATTTGAATACCATAGAGACAGGATTGGGGTGAAGGATAATCCCTTTTTTGTTGAGAGGGAGTGTTGAGATTCAAAAATAAAATTCAGCACCCACGCCTAGTGCATTAAGCACCCAGACTAGGGCGGGGCACACAATGTTATTTTTTGGTGCATGTCTATTTTTGTTATCCCTTAATTAAGATGGACATTAAACTATAATATATTCTCAATTTGGACTTGAATCAATTAAATAAAAGTGATAAATTAAGTTAGCTAGTGGATTTCGAGTTAGAGGTAGTTGGTGAGGCATGAAAAGTAATTCTAGTTGTAATAGAGTTCGAAGTGCAGTGGTGCATTAGTTAATACAAGTTGTAAATAGTTTAACTCAGTTAAGTGAGTTAAACTCAATTGTGCTGGTTGTAACTGAAGATACACTAGTGAGAGATCAAGTGCATTAAATATTAATTAATTCACAATCAGTGATCTCACATGCAACTGAGGATTTACTATTATTAGTTGTATGCATGTCAGATCCAGTGGAGACCCAGTTGAGTTCTAGGTGAAAGGGAAGTTGACTATTATTTTTAGGATTATTTGGTTGCACACATGCAACCAAACACCCAATGGAGTGCCCATGATACTTGCGCAGTCAAGGCAGGAAAGAGTTCCTATATTTTATGGATCTTTACCATCAGGGATTGCGCAAGCAAGGCAGGCTGTCTGGAGGTTGAGAATTGTCTATGTGTTGGTTAGTTTTACATAGGACAGTGTGAGAAAATTAGTTGAGTACTAGAGGGCTCTTGTGAGAAGAGTTTTGTATGTAATTGTTTCATGATCCATGCTAAATATACAATAGAATATAGTGGGGTTTTTAGCTATAAGTTTTCCCCGAGAAATTATTTGTGTTGTGTGCGATTGATCTTTCTTCATGTTCATGTGATTAGCGATTGTGTTTTTAATTCCATAAAATATTTGTAGAAGGGATTCAGTATTTAACTTTAGTACATTGTTAGATCGGGTGAATCCAAGATATACATGCATGTTGTATAATTTCTACAGATCGATTCTTTAAGATGGTCATTTTAACATCTTGTAAGAAGATTATCACAATAGAAGGAACTACTAATCTCTTCTTTGAGTATGTTAGGGTTCATTTAGGGCTCTTATGGCCCATTATTTCAAGTAGGGAAATGGGTTCTTTAATTTCTAGTCTAACCTATGGTCAATGATGGACACCAAGATTTGGCCAAGTCAACTGCCTTCCTCCTCCAAAGAAATCGACACGTCATTAGAGGAAATTTCAGCCTAAAAGTGGCCTCCTAAGGAAAAATATTAAAATAAGAGTTATGAATTTTGGAGGGAAAAGAAGAAAACTAATTTTTCCTAATGTATTTTTGGCTTATCTCCTTATAGTATTACTCAAATTTCAAGTGTATGCACTCATTGGATGAAAAATTAAATTATGCATCCAACAAGTACCCATTATGCATACTTTTGAGAAGATCCAGATTGAAAAAAAAATAAAGATACATTAAAAAAGTGTGTTGAGCACGTTTTTTTAATGTATCTTCATTTAATTTCAATGTGGGTATTCTTAAATGTATACATAATAGGTACTCATTGGATTTTCAATTTGATTTCGCATCCAATGAGTGTCTACACTTGAAATTCAATTAACCCTATAAGAATATAAGACATAAATATAATTAAAAATTGTAGTTTTTTTTCCCTCCAAAATATTTACATGTACCTTTTTTAAATTTAAAGGATTTTGATTGGTTTACATATTATGTACATGAAAATTTCATGGGTATCTTTAGGCTGAAATTTCTTGCAATGAGAGGTATCCAATAGCATGATTGCATATCTTGAGAATGTACAACTCGGTACCTCCACAAAAATGGGACAAGATCCTTCCTTATGTTCAATGTAGCTACAACATATCCCTTTATATCCCTATTGGTCACATCTCTTTTTATGTGTGCTTAGGGTTCCATCCAATAGCCCCAATTAAAATTTCTCTACCCATTACATTTACATAGGAAAAATCCTCACATTCTAAGATTGAGGATAAAAGAGTGGAGAAATTTGAACAAATATAAATGCATTGAACAACAATATCATAATATTTTGTAGAAAACCAATGCCAAGTAGATGTAAAACAACATCGGGTTTCATGGAAGTTTCAGGTGGGAGATAAGGTATGGTTGCACTTACAAAAAGAGTTCCTTAAAAGACCCCATTAGTAGATCTATGCACTCCAATGTTACCCTTACACTAGCACCATGGTTTTGAGTGAGAATGTTTTTGAAATAATTATTATCCCTTTCCTTCACATGCACCTTGTATTTAGTGTGGTGCTTCTTTGAAAAGGAAAAGTAGAAACCATGGAAAATCTTACTAATTCTTAAAATATAGACCATAAAATGTTTGCCAATATTCCTATAAAAATAATAAATTTTCTAAGGATTTTAGAGTTAAATAATTTTAGGCTATAAATTTTGGAAAAATAAAATGGAAAGTAGTGAATCATTTTCAGGAAAACTATGCAAAATTAGCTCATTAGAAAAACATAGCCCCTGAAATTTTCCATGTTCTTTGACCATACATTAAAGAAAATTTTGACGTTAAAATAGGACTCAAAACACAATTTGTGGTACCAACATCAACTTTAAAAGAAACAATAGCATTCAACATGATGATGTTACCATAAGGGTAAATAGTTTTATATGCAAAGATTAAAAAATAAACTAGTTTTTAATTGGTTGTGCCTAAAAGCATTCATTGGATGCAAAATTTAATTCCACATCCAACAAACACCCACTCTACATACTTTTAATGGACTCATAATGAGATAAATTGGAAAACATGAACAAACTATGTTTCATGAAATGGCATGCTTTTGATATACTCGTTGTGAGATAAATTTGTAATATATGGTAAAAAAATGTATTTATTGTGAAAAAAACAAATCATCTCACTATGAGTCTATCAATGCAATGTGGGTACTCATTGGATGAAAAATTAAATTATGCATCCAACAAGTGTCCACACTTGAAATTCTAGTAAACTCATAAGAAGATGAGTCAAAGATATGATAAAAAGGTAGTTTTATTTCTTTACATATGAAAATTGATACCTCTTATTTTATTATTTTAAGTATAATTTTCCTTAGGAGGACCATTTAGACCTCAAAATTTCTCTAATGTTTTCAACCACCCTTGGACACCTCAAAGGTGGCCAAGTATTTGCCCCAAAAAAACTCAATTCTAATTACATTGAACAAGTGATAGTTGACCAATTCATGGACACCAAGGCACCCACCAATAGAGAATCTAACTTTAATGTGTCATCAAAGTAGGGAAACTCCTTAACTAAGGAAAGTGATCATCGAGAATCAAATTCAATGGAACTTTCTCCATATGATGGAGGAACTTGACACAATGGGGACCGTTTCTGTCAAACGGGATGATGACTTATCCAATGGGATACTAGTGGTCACCCACCTATTCCACTAACTCATAATGCTACCACATTTAGAAAATTATACATGTTCCAAATGCATTTTTTAGGCATTTCCCTTGTGTTTTTGACAATGGAGATAGGTCATGAGAAACTTGATTGTGTCCCTTTATAATTGTCCAAGAAATTGCACATTAGGGGAAGTTTGAGGTCTAAAATGGGACTCCTAAGGAAATTATAAAATAATAGTGGAAATAATAAAATAATATTAGATTACATCATCAAATTTTAGAGGGAAAAGGAATAAAATAATACTAAAATAATGAAACTAAATTTTCAACTTGTATTTTCAACTTATATCCCTAATTTTTTACTCAAATTTAAAGCAGAAACACTCAATGGATGCACAATTTAATTTCTCATCCAAGGAGTACCCATGTTGCATACTTTCGATGGACCCTCCTACACGAAAAATGAGAAATACAAGAAAAAACGTGATTGCAATCACGTTTTTTCTTGTATTTCTCATTTTTCGTGTAGGAGGGTCCATCGAAAGTATGCAATATGGATACTCCTTGGATGAAAAATCAAATTTTGCATCCAACGAGTACTCTCGCTCAAAATTTGAGTAAAAACTTAGAGAGATAAGTTGAAAATACGAGTTGAAAAAGTAGTTTTATTATTTTATTATTTTTTATTCTTTTAACTTTTTTACTCCAAAAATGGTGAATCATCCCCCATGGTTGACATCGTCATCTTGAATCCTATTGGTTCTTATAAATTTTATTTTGGTTCTACATTTTTCATAGGAGGCCCATTTTAAACCTCAAAATTCCCCTAATGTGAATTGGAATTGTATGCAAAATGTGTTCCTCTAGGAAGTTAATGTATCAACTAACCTCCTAGAGGCCTACATTATTTTGGATGCATCATTTCCTAGGGTTAGTGCTTTAGATATTTAGAATTTTCGATTTTAGGGAATCATGCTTTATGTTAAAAACCTAGTGTTGGCCCCTTGTAATGGTTTCTTGTGAATGATTATATCCAACACATCTCTCTTTAAATATAAGCTACCACCATTCTAGTTAGTTTATACATTTCACAATTTACAATGTTTTCCTATTTCATTTATTAATAAAAAATTTGGGTTTCATTATATATTATGCCCTTGACAATATCTCTATATTATTTTTATTAATATTTATACCTTCATTGTATTCTCTATACAATACATATGAATCACTTTATAGACCCCTAATCAAATTCTAAATAATAATTATAGGTTGTTTAAAATTTGCCAACTATATAAGACATCAAAAAAATCATTCCCTTAATAGTTATTTATATAAGGCTATTGTCATATCATAATTTGATTCCTATAGCTTTCCCCTCGTGAAAAAAAAATAATTTGATTCCTATGTAATATGGGGTAAGAGTATATAATAACCCTATGAAAAAAGTATTCCCATAATAATTATTATAAAACGCTATTGCCATCTCATATCATGATTCATGTTTAATATAGGAGTAACAGTGTATATGAACCAGCCAAGATCCATCTTAAATTTGGATCTACCAAGTGTCGAGAGCGATCAAATCTCTTTTCACTCTAAAATGGGTTTGCACCTCAAGAGATTTGATCCCTCTTTGTGCTTGGTAAATCTAGTGTTAAGATGGATCTAGGTTGTTTTAATACAAATTTGTGCTTAGTAGATTCGAAGTTAAGATGAATCTAGACCAAGTTTAATACAAAGTTCAAAAAAATGAATTATTATTTAATTCACTTAAGTTAAAATTGAAATATTTGTCTCGATAATATTTGACATAGTCTAAACAACATTCTAGAGAGCATGTATACAAATATTGACTTAATTTCTTTTGCATGATGTAAAAGCATATATGTATACAAATATTGACTTAATTTCTTTCACGTGATGTAAAACCATGTATATACAAAAGAAGACGAATATAAATGTTGACTCAGTTTTTCCCATATAGTATGACCTCGTAAAGTGCTAAATGCATGAACATATGATTGACCATCAACATGTCATTGCTAATATTTTGGAAGAAAAGAAATAGATGTTTGATAAACAAAATATCATTTGATAGTCATAACTAACATCGTAGAAGTTGATCTTATGTATTGGTAACAATAATAAGATATGTGATATTATTTCAATGTGGTATTATTTTAGCATCAATGTAGTGCTTGAATGGGTTTAACTAGTGATGTAAAGAGAACAAGAGCAAATGTGTTACTAGGTGCTTTTGTTTTGTTGATAAAAAAATGTAAATGAGTATGTCTTGATTGCGACATGGTGATCCAAGATAATGGGTGTGATGCAAAGTGAATGTTAGAGTAGGTTCAAACTTTAAATGACTTAGGACTTATGATATGCTTTGGCACAAATTAGCAACAAGTGAGAAAACCACTATCACTTTTGAAAAATACAAGTAAAGATAGCTATGTGAGATACTTACAAATAATGCGAATACAACACTACTACGAGCAAAATGAAAAAATAAACCTTGGGCCATAATAATGTTAGCATTACTCTAATAAATATGCATGTAAAAAAAATAATCATTAATTGATTGAAAAATAGTTTACAACCAACCATGATTATTAAAGCATAAAGGCATACAATTTAAAATAAAATTTGTGTTAGAGACAACAAAGTATTCATTTTCTTCAACATATATAAATGCAAAACACAAAACATTAACCATAGATTAGTCTTACAGTGCCTTATGATACATGTGAGAAATAGTTGTATGGATCAAAGATCTTTTGAGGATTAAGTAGAAGTATCACAATGCACACTTACAAGAAGAATTCACTCAATCCAATAGTGGAACATGAAAGCTACTACTAGTGTATCCCCCCTTATTATTATTGTTAGTGTAGCCCCTTATTGTTATTGTTGTGTCCATGTGTCCACCATGTTGTTATTTTTGTGCCCCATAGAAGCCCACTATTGTTATTTTTGTGCCCTTACATTATTATTTTTATGTAGGCTTTGATTATATTGTGACTTCGTAGACTCTTATATATACCAAGGAGGTCTTATCATTTGTATCATCCAATAATTGTTCATTTATGTGATGCAAAGGAGGTTTCCCCCTCAAAGAGGATAATTTTTAAGTGATTTATCTATATTTTCTTGTTTTGTGAGCTGGTTGCATAACATTTGGTTTCAGAGCTTTGGATTCTAGGGTTTCGTTGTTGCAAACATTTCATCTTGGATTTTTCGCTATATTTTTTTTTCTACGAAGGTTCTAAAGTTGAAATTGTGACCACATGAATTCAAAGTCTTAATGAACATCCTGTGAAAATTTCATATATTGGTTCACTAAATTTTTTGAAATATCGTCTGAAGAAGTTAGGGTTTTTTTCATGCTCCAGAATTCAGTCTCAAACTGGTGACCTTGGGAAAATCGCCATAACTTCCCCTACGAGCATCATATTTGAATTTCGTAAAAAAAGGTTAAAATTGCATGGACTTTAATTTTTTGTGTATCATTTTCAGGGTTGAAGGTTGAAACATTGATACATCGAATACCTTACAAGTTCACTCTCTTGAACTAGTCCATAATCAATTCATCATGAGAGATTGGTCATAACACTACCTTGAAGAATTCAATTTTGGTCTGACTTGTGGTGTTGGAAAGTAGACTCATAGGGATACTACATGACGGGATCTCAAACATTGGAGATTTGAAATTACAGAGATACAACAATTTCAATATCAAACTCTTAAAAAGCAAGAAAAATGTGTGTATTTTTTTAATTTTGTATAAATTTTGTTTGAAAAATCAGTTTAAAGTGATTCAAAGGGAATATTGAAGCATAGATATCAGAGTTTGGTTCTAAAATTTATCCTAAACAAAATAATTTTTCACCCATTAATCCATAAGAAATATCTACTATAATGAGTGAAGAGGAACAATCGCAACATGACATATCAAAATTACGAGAGCAAGTACAACAAATTTCGCTCTCACAAAGAGAAACCAAAGATGATAAAAGGGGACATGGATGGTTTAAAATCATAAACAAAATGTTACATGAATGGCTTAAAAGCATAAATAAAATAAGACATGGAAGTTTGAAGGAAGGTTTGACAAAGTTGCTACAAGAAATGTTGTTTAATGACGAAACGGTATTCCATGAAACTCATGAGGAGAACAAAAGGAATATGAATTATGATTTTAGTGACTACAATGTTGGTTTAAATACCCACCACATTCCAAATATCGATATTAATAAGTTTGATGGCAAGGATCCAGTAATATGGATACTACGGATGGAGCAATATTTTGATCTCCATTATGTGCAATACACACAAAAGGTACACATTGTATATTTATTTTAATAACCCAATCAGTTTGTAGGGTATCAATGGTTTTTTTTCTTGTAAACCACTTGTCACTTGGTCATTTTTTACACAAGAAATGATAGCACATTATGAGGATACAAAGAGAAACACCTTATTTAGCCAATTGATAAATCCCAAACAAAAGGGTTCAATGGCGGAGCACATTGAGGACTTCCAAAAATTGAATAGTGGGGTGACTAATATTCCAGAGGAGCATAGGATTCATGTATTCATAGGGCCTTTACATGATAACATCCAACATGAGGTTCAACTTTGGGAACATGATTCATTAGAGAAGGCATTTAGGGTGGCAAGAAAATTTGAAAGAAAAATTATGGATACAAGGAAAACTACACTCACAACTATAAATATGGAAGTGTTGATGCTCCTAGCCTTCCACAACCTACAAGGTTGACACCACAACAATTGATGGAAAAAAGAGAAAAAGGAATTGTTACAATTGTGATAGAAAATACACTAAAGATCATAAGTGTGTTGAGAATAAATTATTCTACGTAGATTGTGAAGAGGAGGAAGAAAAGGAACAAGAAACATCAAAAGAGGATGATATACACCACGAACCAACCCTAGAAAAAGAAGAAATCAATCTAACCATGTCTTGTAATGCATTTTCAAGAATTACCACTCTTCAAACACTCAATATAGAAGGATATATCAAGAAAAAGTTAATAGTGTTTATTGATTCAGGTAGTACCCATAATTTTATTCATTGTAAGATAGCCAAGGAATCGAATTGCTTCATATATCCAGCACTAGAATGTCAAGTGATTATTGCAAATGGAGGAACTATAAATTGCTCTAGAAAGTGCCATAATATAAAGCTAACCATGGGGGAATATGTATTGAATATCCCAATGCTTTCCATTTTACTGAGTGGTGTTGATGTTGTACTAAAAGTCTAATGGTTACAATCTTTGGGGATGATAGCTTTTAATTTTCAAGAAATTTTCTTGAAATTCTTTTGGGAAGGAAAGGAAGTTGAATTAAGGGGTATCACAAGGAACCCAGGAAATATAATCAGCTCTAATTACATGAAAAATATTATAAATAAAGAAAAACGGAGCATAATTGCACAATTATGCTCACTATAGGTTCATACATCGAAATCATCTATTTCTTCGGATCTCCAAAAAGTCTTGGAAAATCATTCCAAGGTATTTGAGACTCCCAAAGGCCTCCCACCTATTTGTGATCATGATAATGTTATTCATTTGATTCCAGAAATTGTTCCTCCCAACATCAGACCTTGTAGATATTCCTATGCCCAAAAGAATAAAATTGAATGTGTGGTTGCAAAAATGCTAGAGGTCGATATAACTCAACCTAGTCAAATTTCTTTCTCTGCTCCAGTAGTACTGGTGCACAAGAAGGATGGATCATGGATTATGTGTTTGAATTATAAGGAGATTAACAATCACACTATTAAAGATAAATTTCTCATTCCTATCATTGATGAATTGTTGGATGAATTACATGGATAAATTTACTTCACTAAGTTGGATCTTCATTGAGAATATCATTAAATTAGAATGAAGACTAAAGACGTTCAGAACTCATGAGGGTCGTTATGAATTTTTGGTCATGCCTTTTGGCCTTACTAATGCACCTTCCACATTTCAAGGTTCAATAAATTCCATTTTCAAACCCTTCCTTAGAAAATTTGTGTTAGTATTTTTTTATTATATACTAATCTATAGCAAGTCTTGAAAGGATCATGTTCAACATGTTGATAGGGTGCTCAAACTATTGGAGGAGAAATAATTATATGCAAAAACAGCCAAATGTTTCTTTGGAGTACATGAAGTGGAATATTTTGGTCATATTGTATCTCATGAGGGTGTTAAGGTAACCCTAACAAAATTAAAGTCATTAAGGAATGGAATATCCCCACAACCATAAAGCATATTTGAGGATTTCTCAAGTTGACAAGGTATTATCGCAAGTTTGTTAATAATTATGGGAGAATAGCAACACCTCTAACAACATTACTAAATAAAGATGCACTTTCTTGGACTACATAAGCAACTAAGGCCTTTGAACATCTTAAATAGGCAACAGTTCCAAGCATCGGTCTTGGCTATGCCAAGCTTCATGAAAACCTTTATTATGGAATGTGATGCCTCGGGAAATGGAATTGATGATATTTTAATGCAAGAAGGAAGACCAATTGATTTTGAAATTCATCCAATCAAGGAAAGTATTTACACAAACCTATTTATGAGAACGAAATGTTGGAAATACTACATGCGCTAAAGAAATAATGACCTTACTTAATGGGAAGACACTTGAAGGTAAAAACAAATCATGATAGTCGTAAATAGTTTTTGGAACAGAGATTATCTTTAAAAAAAGCAACAAAAATGGGTCACAAAGAAGTTGGGTTATGACTTTGAAATCATATACAAAAAAGGGAAGAAAAAATTTGTTGCATATGCACTCTTAAGAAAGGATGAAGATGTTGAAGAATTTCTTTGTGTCATTTCTATTATCCAAATTGATTGGATAACAAAAGCAAGAGATGAATGGAAGAATGACGAAGAGGTGTGGACACTTTTTCAAAATTTGCAGCAAGATCCCAGTACATCTGATACATTTAGCTAGAAAATTGATTAATTATGGTACAAATATCGCTTATATATTCATAATAATTTCCAACTCTAGAAAAAAATTATTTTGGAATTGCAGACCTCCCCCTTAGGAGGGCACTCAAGATTTTTAAAAACTTACCATAAGGTCAAGAAAGAATTTTTTTGGGATGGCCTTAAATCTGATATTCAAAATTTTGTAGCAGAATGTTTGGTTTTCCAACAA
The DNA here is from genome assembly GCA_034641835.2 of Pinus albicaulis. Taxonomy (NCBI): domain Eukaryota; kingdom Viridiplantae; phylum Streptophyta; class Pinopsida; order Pinales; family Pinaceae; genus Pinus; species Pinus albicaulis. Next base: position 999,117,274 of record CM076582.1, read on the forward strand.
AATAAAGTCGATACAATTAATACCCCGGGTCTATTACTACCTTTACCCATTCCAATTCAGCGTTGGGAAAAGGTATCAATGGATTTTATCACAGGTTTACCCAAGTATGAAGGAAAGAGTGTAATCATGGTGGTAGTTTATAAACTTACTAATTTGGTAGTTTATAAACTTACTAATTATGCATACTTTTGTGCATTATCTCATCCTTTTAAAGCCAGTACAATTGCTACTGCATTTATGGAAACAATTAAATAGCTATCGGAAACCCAAAGATTATTGTAAGTGACAGAGATCCCATTTCCAATGATAATTTTTGGACGAAATTATTTTCTTTTCTTGGTACTCAATTAGCTCATAGCTTGGAGAAATTATGATGTAGATTTGCAAATTCTCTTGAATATTTAATCAAATCACGACACAAACCTACTCTACTACTTTACAAACATTAATTCACAATTTAGAACAACAATTTTAGACATGCAATAAGAAATGACACACATGCAAATATTATTTTTCCTGGGAAAAGAAAAGTGCTAAAAACCCCAATGCCTTCTTACATTAATGTGATGAATAAATATGTATTACAATTTCTTTGTTCAACTGAGCACAACTTGCAAGTGCATAGCTTGTCTCTCTGTTCACTCAGAAGATCTGACCCAGACTTAGTCAATTTCTACCTCTACTTGAGCTCCTATTTCCTTTCATTGTTCCTTAATAAATTAGGCCCTTGTTATTCAGGAATTTTTCCAAAATGGATTTCACAATTCCTTAGGTTGATCATCTCACTGCATGCAACACTTGTACACTCAAGACTTGTCTACAATTGATGTTACACTACCTTGGAATTTCCACCAAGCCTGGGTAACTCGAATTCTCTTCATGCACTATCTATTTTGGGTTGATTCATTAGTTAACTGGATGATCACTTAGTTTGATTGAAGTCTCACTTCTTAACTGACCCTCCGCTAGTTCCTTCAACAATTAGAACTAGTTTAACTGAAAAAAACCTTAGATAATTGACCTTGATTTATACAAATTAGCAATCAAACATGCTTGACTGAACTCTAACTCCTCCAACTTGAATTTTCTAGGTAAAATGGGTGATACAAGCCATGTCACACAAGTTAACTACATCCAAGTTGTTTGTTGATGTGGAAATTCGAATTTTATCAATTTAATCAAGGAAAACTCAAATTGAAAATTTCTTGGCACATTTTTCAACACTCCCTCTCATCAAGAAATGGATTTTCAACCACCCCTATCCTGCATTAGTGGAACTTGAACTTCCCTCTTGACAAGGAATTTGTCAAAATGTCAGAATCTTGTTCCTTTGTCGGAATGTACTACAACAACAATATTTGCCTTTGCGCACATTCCCACAAATGGTGATACTAGATATCTATATGCTTGGATCGATCGTGAAAAATAGGACTTTAAGAGAGATGGATGCAACTCTTATTATCGTAGTAGATCATAGTTAGATCCATCATCTAAACAAACAATCCAACAAGTATCTTTCTCATCGAGATCATCTCACATGATGCTTAACTTGCACCCATGTATTAGGATTTTGTTGAACTGAGTGCTACAGATCTTTGCTTCCTACTGTACTAGAAAACCACTATGGACCCAACACTAAAAATTCCACCAAATGTACTATTTCAGTCTGATGGACTCCTCACCCAATCTGCATCTTTGAAACCACATAGCTCCACTCCCTCTGTATGTTTCTACCATAGTCCAAACTGGGCATTGCCTCTAAGGTATTGTAAAACATGCTTAGTTTCCTTCCAAAATAATTTTCTTGGCCTAACCATAGTTTGGCTCAGTTGGTTGACTACATAGCACATATCTAGTCATGTGTTCACAAGGTACAAATCAGTGAACCCACTAGTTGTCGATAAATGGTAGCATCCACCTCTTCACCTAAAGTGGAATCATCCGTCCTCTAGTTGGTCGCTAGATTTGTCTCCATGGTTTTGCGACTCTCCATGCAGAATCTTTGTAGTATCTCATTTGCATACTTTCCTTGAGAGAAAAACAGTTCCCCATCATTTTTTCATACTTCCAAGCTAAGGAAGTAGTGCATGCGACCCACGTCCTTCATTTCAAATTCTCTTGCAAGGTCTTCCTTGCAAAATCTGACTATTTGCTCATCACCAGTTAAAATCAAATCATCAACATATAAGAATAATAAGAAATTTACCTTCTACCAAGATATGATAGAGGTTTGCATCCGCTTCACTTTTGGTGAAGCCAAAATCAATGAGATAGCTATCGATCGTGGTGTACCAAGCACCTTGTGCTTGTTTGAGACTGTACAACACTAGCTTGAGTTTGCACACATGAGACTCCCGATCAAAAGTCTTAAAGACGTCTAGTTTCTCGATGTACACGTCCTCCTCAATAAAATCCATTATGGAATGTTGTTTTTACATCCATTTGGTGGATCTTCCACCCCATCTGCACTGTCAGAGCAAGAATTGATCTAATGGATGAGTACCTTGCTATAGGATAAAAGTTCTCCTCATAGTCAATCCCTTCAACTTGAGAGTACCCCTTACCCATTAATATGGCCTTGTACTTCTTTATGCTTATGCTTGTTGCCCGCTTTACCTTAAAGATCCGTCGTGAACCCACAAATGATTTATCTGTTGGTCTTGGGACCACTTCCCAAACACTATTCTTTACAATGTATTTGTACTCCTCCAATATTGCATCAACCCATACAGGTTTCTCTATTTCTACCTCAAAAAAGGAGGGCTCAGTCTCTACAAGCTCATTCAATAGATCCATGTAGCCAGTGTACCGATCTAGTGAACTTCTATGCCTGCGTAAATTTGAAGTAGAACCGACATTCTCCCTTGCATCCTACACAAGTCTCTCATCTTCCTTGGTCATTTTTCTGCCTTCTCTAGATGGTTCTACTTGAGTGGTTGTCTCCACTCTCTTCTCCTCAATTTTTGGTTGCTCCACAACTTCCTTAGGCTCCTCCTTTGGACCTAAAAGATCCTCTTATGGTGGGATCTGAATCTCCCTCTCAAGAGAGCATTGCATCACTTTTTTCTTATCAAATTTTACATCCCTTCACACAACTATCATTCTGAGGGATGGAAATTACACATAGTAGTTGTGGGGAGTTTCTGTGTAGCCCACATATACTCCCAATTCTTTTATCGACTCTATCTTCTTCCTTGATTATTTAGAGACATGGCGGTAAAAAGAGGCTCCAAAAATTGTAAATTGTGACACATCCAGATTTCTCTCGAAGAAATCCCCGTCGATGTAATCATGCCCAAAAACCGATGAGGACTCCAATTTTGCAAATAGACTATTTTTTTGCATGCCTCAACCCACAAATGCAGAGGTAGGGCTTGGTCATTCAACATTTCCCTCACTTCTCCTACAATGATACGATTATTTCTCTCAACCACCCCATTTTTCTATGGTTTGTGGGGTGTTGTCAACTCTCATCGAATGCCTTCTTTTGCACATAAATTTTTAAATTCATTCAACTTGTATTCACCTACAATATAGCTCCTAAGAGCCTTCACCTTCTTGTTGATTTCTTTCTCAACCACTGCCTTTAATTCTATGAACTTGGAGAATGTCTCATTTTTCTTCCGCATGAAGAAGATCCAGCACTTCCATGAGAAGTCATCAATAAAAATGACAAAATATTTTTGTCTGGAAATGGAGGTTGTCGAGAAAGGTTCATAGACATCATAGTGGATCCTTTCAAGGACTGCATGCGCTTTGTTGTCTCGATCATGGAATGTGGATTTTTTGTACTTCCCCAAAGTACATCCTTTGCATGTATCCTACTATTCAAGTTCTCCTTTGGGGAGGCCTGTGGTTATCTGCTTCATAATATTTAGGGCGTTGTGATGTAAATGGTCAAGTATTCTATGCAAAAGTTCATCGAAATTGCGGCTATGCACCTTCTCTGCCTTTGTTCTTAATGCAAAACAGTCTTCCATATCTAGCTTATATAGGTTCTTCACACGAACCCCGATCTATTTCACTGGTACCCTAGTTATGTGTCTCAAGAATTCCTTTCCTTTGTTGAAGATCACACCATAACCATGGTATTCTGAAACTGCAACAGAGATGAGATTTTTCTTTAGGCTTGGAATGAACATGACATCCTTGATTCTGAGGGGGTAGCATGACTCCCTATGAAAGGCGACTATACCAACCTCGGTCATGCTATACCTCCCATCATCCCCCATTTAGATGTGCATCTACAAATATTTTTCTTCCAGGTCACTAAAAATGTCTCTACACCATGTCGTGTGGAACGACACACATGAGTCAAAGTACCACATGCTCCCCATCACTATGTTATCCATGCCTGCGATAAGGGTAAAGTCAGACTTGAACTGTGAAGCCATAGCTTCACCTGCTGCTCCGCCTCAGGTATTCTTGATTTCTTTTTTCTATGGACACTTCGTGGCATAGTTCTCGAATTCATGGCAATGGAAGCTTTTAATTTTTGACAATTATTTCTTCTTGCCCTCTTAGCTGGATCCTAGTTTGGATTAAGATTCTTCCCTTTACCCTTCTTTCCCTTTCCATCCAATCCAATTTTTTTTTCATCCTCACCCTTGGATGAAGTCCCATATCTAGTATTCTGCCTTATTTAATATTGTACCAAATCGTACCACAAGCACTCCCAATTCGGTAGTTTCTCCCTTTTGTTCATCGAATCTTAATAGTTATGCCAGCTCTTGGGAAGGCCCAGAAGGGCTAGTCTTACCAAGTCTTCTTCAGGAACATTTACACTAACCCTGCCAATTTCATTACGACATTGTGTGAACTTGCTCAGATATTGTGGAATAGTGTAATTCTTTTGCATCTTGATACTCAAAGTTTATCCTTGAGCGCTAGCTTCTTGTGGTCACTATTATTCTCGAACAATTTTCCAGTGTTTTCCACATTGCGGACAGAGTTTCTTTTCCATGGAAATTTGAGATAATATGATCATGCACTCCCTCCAAGATTATTCTCCTCATCTTGGCTACAGATTTTTTCCACTAAGCAATGTTTTAGGCATCAGAATCTGGTGGTTTTGCAACATTTGTCTTGATGTATTCTAGCAATCCATTGTCATCCAATACAGCCTCCATTTGATCCTTCCATGCAAAAAAATTAGAGGTCTCTTCCAAGACATAATTTAACCTCAGTCCATTGAATTTCATCTTCTAAACTCTAAAGAAATATTGTTGCACTTAGCTCCAAAATCTAACCTCCTGAGAAAAACTTTGAAAATTTTGTTGTAATGTGAATTCTACTCTAATACCATGTAGAAATTACGATTTAGATTTCCAACTTCTCACGAAGGTTTAATCAAAATCACAAGACAAAAACATACTCCACTACTCTGCGGACATTAATTCACAATTTAGAACAAAAATTTTAGATGTGTAATAAGAAATCACACACATGAAAATAGTATTTTTGTTGGGAAAAGTAAACTGCTAAAAACCCTAATTCCTGCTTGCATTAATCTTATGAATATAGATTTATTACGATTGCTTTTCTCAATTGAGCACAACCTACAAGTGCATAACCTATTTCTTTGCTCACTAAGAAGCTCTAACCCGGGCTTAGTCAATGTATACCTCTGATTGATCTCCTATTTCCTTACATTGTTCCTTGAGAAATTATACCCCTATTATTTAGGAATTTCTCCAAAATGCATTGCACAGTTCCTTAGGTCGATCATCTAATTGCATGCAACACCTATACACTCAAGACTAGTCTACAAGTGATGTTACACTGCCTTGGTATCTCCACCAAGCCTAGGTAACTTGAATTCTCTGCATGCACTAGCTATTTTGGGTTGATTGATCAGTTAATTGGATGATCACTGAGTTTGACTGAAGTCTCACTGCTTAACTGACCCTCCACTAGCTCCTTCAACAGTTAGAACTAGTTTAACTGAAAACAACCTTAGATAACTGACCTTGATTGCTACAAATTAGCAATCACACATATTTAACTGAACTCTAAATCCTCCAACTCGAAATTACTGAGAAACTAGGTGTATCATGCCATGTCACGCAATTTAACTGCATCCAAGTTGCCTGCTGATGTGGAAATTTGGATTTTATCAATTTAATCAAGGAAAAATCAAATTGAGAATTTCCTATTGCATTTTTCAACATAGCTCATCTTATCATCCTCAATTTGATGGGAAAACTAAGATAGTGAACAAATGTTTGAAAGGATATATTTGTTGCTTTGTATCTGATAAACAAACACAATGGGTCAAGTGGTTACCTCTATTTGGATGGTGGTATAACACTTCCTTCCATACTACAGCGAAAATAACCCCATTTATGGCACTTTATGGGTATTATCCACCATCCATCACATCATCTTTAAGAGAAAAATCTAAGGTTCAAGCAATGGAAGATCACATCGAGCATCAACAACAATTTATCCAACTCTTAAAGGATAACCTCACTTTGGTGTAGAATTGAATGAAACAACATGCTAATCAACATCATGGTGAAAGAAGTTTTGATGTAGGCGACTGGGTATTTTTATGGCTACAACCATACAAAAAAAAAAATTCCCTCAAGCAAGATAAGAAGGATAATAAATTATCACCCAAGTACTATGGTCCTTACAAGATATTGAAAAATATTAGTAATATGGCATACAAATTGGAGTTGCTTGCATCTTCTCGAGTACACCCAGTTTTCCATGTTTCGTGCTTAAAGAAGGTTATCGGTGACAAGCTCCCAGTTCAAACAGTGTTGCTAGAACTTGACAAAGAAGGGAAAATCATATTTGAGCCTGAAGCAGTCACAGAAACAAAAACCTAACAGCGACGGAATCAATTAATTTCATAGTATCTCATTAACTGGAAAAACTTACCTGTTGAATATTCCACATGAGAGGATGAAAATTTTATACAAAAGCATCTAGAACTAATCAAGCATTGAGGACAACACGTTTTTGAAGGACAAAGGCATATTAGGTCCCTATAATACTAGTGTAGCCCCTTTATTGTTATTGTTAGTGTAGCCCCTTATTGCTATTGTTGTGCCCATGTAACCCCCATGTTATTGTTGTGTCTCATAGAAGCCCACTATAGTTATTGTTGTGCCCTTACATTATTATTGCTATGTAACCTCTGATTATATTGTGAATCCTTAGACTTCTATATATACCAAGGAGGTCTTATCATTTATATCATACAAGAATTGATCATTTATGTAATGTAAAGGTGGTTTCCCCCTCGAAGAGGCTAATTTTTAAGTCGTTGATCTATCGTTTCTTGTGTTTTTGAGTTGGTTGCATAATAGTTTAAACTTTAAAATACTTGGTACCTATTGACGGATCTAGATATTCAGCCAAGAAAAGGGATCTCCCCAATGTAAAGTACCAACTAGACCCTACATTGTTTGGAATAGGAGTCTCATCTAGTATATTGGCCTTGTTTCCATTTCGCTTGACTTATGATTTGATTTGGCACAAATTAGCAACAAGTGAGAAAACCACTATCACTTTTGACAAATAAAAGTAAAGATAGCTCGGTGATATACTTACAAATAATATGCATACAATACTACTACAAGAAAAATGAAAACTATGAACCTTCACGAGAACAATGTTAGAATTAATATAATAAATATGCATGTCAAGAAAAGAATCATTAATTGATTGGAAAATATTTTACAACCAACCATGATAATTAAAGCATAAAGGCGTCATATAATTTCAACTAATATTTATGTTAGAGACAACAATGCAATTCGTTTTCTTCAACACATATAAATGCAAAAGCAAATCATCAACCATTACAAGAGTAGTGTTACAATGCCTTGTGATACATGTGAGAAACAATTGCCTGGCTCAAAGAGCATATGAGGATTAAGTAGAAGTATCACAACGCACACTTACAAGAAGCATTCACTAGACGATCCAATAGTGGAACATGAAATCTACTACTTGCCTCTCAAAAAAATAACAATCTCTCCACAATATGCTTACAATAGAAACCAAAGTTGAAAGTCCCTTTGCTTTGGTCATGAGGGTCTACTTATAAGAAATGAGATGACCTTTCACCTCCCATGTGACTCTTGGACTATCGTCATGACTCTTCAACTTCTATGTGACCTTTGGACTTCTACATGTATTTTCATTTTATTTCTATTTTATAATTACAAAATTTATCATTTGCAAAATTATAGCCAAAATTATGAAAACAAAATACATTCATGTGCAAATTTGTGTAATTTGTAGCTTTGGAACTATGATATGGAGCTCTTTTGTAACATGCTCGTACCATGCCTTGTACTTAGCTGCTATGTTCTTCACCTTATGCGCTAGCTCCCGGTCATACCTTATTCTGCATTCTAAGGCACCTAGAAACACTATCTTCGAATCCACTTGTAGCTTGTTCCAAAGCATTGTCAATTTGGTGTGTAATTTGATTGGATCAACAACATAGTGAAGAATGGTCTCCTTGATTACTTCTAAGTATCCTTGAACAATAACATGATTTATGACATTCAAGGCCTCCTTTAGTTCTCGCTTGATGTCTTCGCTTGGCTTCACCTCTCCAGGAACACCAACTAAAGATATATTGTGTACTCGGACCAAGGCCTCTAATCAATTATACAACTTCATGTAGGGTGTTACAGTATCACTTATGTTTCTATTTAGTTATTCATGGGATTGCACAAGCAACTTCATTTCCACTATGTCTATCTCAGCTTCTAGTACCCTGCCCCTTCTTAGGCAATTCTTCTAGCGCATTGGAGTATTTAGTGCCCCATTATTGAATGAAATCTATCGCCATGTGAGCAAGTATCAATATCCTTACCCTTTCCTGCAACTCCTTTTGTATTTCAAATAAAGGTGCCACTGTTTTATGTAATGTTATCATTAACTCATTTAGTTCTTTAAGGATTGAAAATTGCAAACCTTCTCTACCAGAACCTATAGAAGACATGCTTTGATTTTCAATAAGGATTTGTTCATTCTGTTGTCATGCATTGGCCAATGTTTTATTCAACTTGTAGACTTCAAGAATGAGATCATCAATATTCCTCTATAGCTACTGCAAAATCCTTTCCTGCTGAGGTTATGGCTTTTGATTGGTTCTCTTGTCTGCAACAATCTCCCTCTATATATTGATGGAGAGGGGATGATCTAGCTCACTAGGAAAGTATTTCCTCCTCTCTTGAGTGATCTTGTGCTTGAACTGATCGAAGGTGAAGTTGGAAATGTCCAAAATCCTTTCTTCTCCTGGTGTCAGGATACCTATTTCACTAAGTGGGAGATGTCCTCCTATAAGAGGATTTAGAGGATGAATGTTCAGAGTGGCCACAATCGGTTCAGTGTCCACATTCTTTGATCTAACCTCCTCTACTTTCTCATCAACTATTTCTTGCACTGAACTTCCATATAAGTCCTTATAGGTCCTTCATGTGTATAGATATGTGCCACTATATTTCTTCCACTAAATTGTAAAACACCTTTAAACACACAAAGAAAAAAAAAGAAAAAATTGAGTTTAGAATTCACTTTCTATAATATATATTTTATGTGTATATATATATAATAAGAATGTTAGAGAAACTTAAGTTTCAAGTTTAGGAATAGCTATGGTAAAGAAAGCATCGTAACCGCAGTCATATTCTTCATTTATTTAAATGGGTTAAATGGTTGAATTCAAAAGTTATTAAAGATGGCCCTTGTGGCCAACAAAGTCATTTTTGTGACACTGCACAAGAATATCTGCGAGAAAGTAGGTTTTTACATTCCATAAGCAACGTTTGTAGGTCATTGCATTTCCTATTAGCGAACTAATTCCATATATTAAAATAACATTGAAGGAGGTTCCACCATCGTGTGTTTTTGAATCTGAGGACATTACACCATCAGGTACTCCTACATATATGGATTATGGGCAAGCGTTCTCGACTGCACAACATTTGCACCATTCTGTACAGACTATACCATGTATAATAAACTGTACATCATTCTGTACAGAGTATTCCATGCATAATAAACTTTACATCTCCGCATGAATGACATATATTGAAGTAACAGCTTACCCTAAAATACATGAACAATGCAGTTATAGAAAAGTATGATGAAATTATTCCTAAGCTTGGAAAACCAAGTTCAGTCATCAAGCCAGTCCAAATTAAAGATCTCTTGAACCTTATCAATGGTGAAGTTGTGAAGGGTAGATGCTTTGATGGATGACCACGCTTCGTGCTCCTTGTCGTTATCAGATATGACTACACGTTTTAAAGATCTTGGTAATACTGTAGGGACTTTCTTCAATCCTGAGCACTCCCTGATATCCAACGATTCTAGCTTTGATAGCTGATCAAATTCAGTGGGAAGGTCCTGCAAACGCCTGCAATGTGAAATATCTAAATATTCTAGTTGCCCAAGTTTGCAAATGGAAAGTGGCAGCCTTGACAGGCTTGGACAGACAGACAATCTCAGCACCAGAAGTGACTTTAACCATCCCATGTTATCAGGTAAGTTTTGGATAAGATGACAATTAGTAACAGAAAACCTCTGGAGGGAAGTTAAATTGCATAATTTGACTGGTAATTCCCCCAAATCACTGCAGTGATCGATATTAATTTCTATAATGTTTGGAAAGTTAAAGGGCCCAAGTTCCATATCCATTAGAGTGTTATTCCCAAGGCCCTCACATAAGCACACGGACAACTTTTCCAACTTTTCACAGGACCTACAGTTCTCATACAGAGGAGAAGGAATAATCAACTTATGAAGAAACAGAGACCTAATTTGAACAGGTGAAGAAAATCTTGGCAGCCCACTAATATTTGCACGCATGGAATTGTAATTGTATACTATAAGAACTTTCAGTTTTGGCGTCCTATGTAAAAATGTTGGAAGACAGTATTGATTTGCGGAAAAGAATAACGCCAAAGCTTCCACCTCTGGAAAATCAATTTGACACCAATCTTGTTCTTGCATTGCACCTGCAGGTCCCAGAAAGATAAAATTCAATGTATGATGCTGATTAAAATGCTTATCAAACATCTTAGTAAACTTGGAAAATTAGTAAATTGAATTCAAAATTATTCAATGTTTCGTATGGAAAGGGAAAGAAAGCAGGTTTCATGAGCAGACATACCTGTGTAAATTGAAATAAACTGAGCGCGAGATGCCTGATCTTTGAGAGTAGTTAGCCATTCTGTAGGAATTTTATCCTCTTTGGAAGGCATGAAGAGCCTTTTAGGAGAGATACTGTTATCCTGGCTTGCCAGGTACAAGGCTAAATCCCGCATTACATCATGTTGAGAAAAGTAGAACTCAGCAGCACAGTTGTAATTGATGGCCCCACTCCTAACCCATTAAAACCTTGTGTTAACCAAACCAATCATAGTTTCTCAAAAGCCCCCTTTTATCTCTAGTTGATACTAACATATTTATTTATCTTACCCTCCTGGTTCTGTTTCTAAAATTTCTTTCTTGTATACAATTTAGCTTATATTTATAAGCCTCAAGTTTTCTGGGATGTTCATGGTTTATCGAAGGATGCGAAAGCCCAAAAGCAGATGAATTCAAGTTAAGAAGCATACATGAAGAGTCCGAAGCAATAATCAAAACAAATTCAAAGGCAGGGATAAAAGTAAACATGTTCTACAGAAACATAGATGAAAACGCCAAAACAATAATCAAAACAAATTCATATGCAGCAGTAAAAGTAAACAGGTTCCACAGTACATACCCTGGATAGCCTGTGAGATTCAGGAGATTTCGACTTGCAAGTTCTAGCAAGACGTCGAAAGCATCTGTCCATTCCATATGGCGAACATATACCCAAATGTCCAATAATGTTTCCACGCTGAACTTTCTACCTTTGGGAAAAGCCCCCAAATCCAAAAAGCATTGTTTATGTTTATCATCAAGCACATCTATACTCGTTTCCAAGCGTTTAAGAAGACTCTCCTTGTAATATCCTGATATAGATTCTGATTTTGAAAGTTTTCTCTGAGCATTGCACCAAATTGGCCTGGGCTTACCGCGCAAAGACCTTCCAATGACATTGAGGGCAAGAGGTAAGCCCTTACACTCTGCTGCAACCTATAACTATAGTGTTAGTTAAAACTATGTGCTAGTTGTCGGCATAGATCATGACTTTAAAACACTTGCTGGAGCTACATTAAAGGCATTTATTTTAAGGTCGTAAATTTGGGCATTGATTGCAAAATTGGCATTTAGGTAAAAGATGAGAAAGATGGATAAAAGGTTTAAGGCACATGAGATAATGGATAGTATGTATAATTCATACCTGTTTAACCAGAACCTCATTTTCTGTTGTCGGAATCGAACTCTTATCAAAGGCCCAGAAGCAGAAAAGAGACAGAGCACTAGCATCCTCCAACAGAGGCATCTTATACAAACGAGTAGTATCTGTAATTCTAATGGTGGAATTTTGTCTGGTTGTGATAATTGTCTTGTATCCTCTTGCTTCAAACAACAGGTGTTCCAGAGTTGATGTCGACCAGACATCATCCAAAACCACCAAAGTCGTCCGATATATTCTTGACCTAAGTTTTTTCTGCAATTGTTCATGTGCGTCCTCTATGCTCTGGAATTCAGGCCTTCGGCCATCAATTATCTTATCCCACATCGTCTCTAACAGGCCCTTTACATTTGGATTAGATCGTTTCACTGGAACGAAAACTATATTGCTGAAAGAATCTGAAAATCGGAAAGAGAATAAACATTATAAACTAAGGCCATGACAACATAATATGGATGTTTGGAGAACAGATTTAGGAAGACTGGAAATGTGGTTACCTTTGACTTGGGCATTGTTGCAAAGGGCTGATGCCAGAGTGCTTTTGCCGCTCCCACCCATCCCTGTTATTCCAAGGCGATCAACGTCATCCTGCAATAGAATTTGTTTGGCGGCATTGATACAAGTCTCTAACCCAACTACAAAATTTGGCATATCCGGGACTTCCTGGACGGTGGAGCTGACGGGCTGTTCAGCGATTTTAGCCACCTCGGATTGTTTGCGAAGGTCATTGACGTCTGCACTTAGTTTCTCCAAAAGACCGGCAATTTTGGGCGAACCTTGAACTTCAATCAAATCCTTGATTTTCTCCTGAGCCTCTCGAACCCTCCTTCCGTATCGCCACTTTCTGTATACATTACAGACGTGTAAATTGTCTCCTTCGTTCACAAGGCTTAAGCCATCTTGCACGACGGCTTGGAATTCTCTGAGCTGGCTGTATCTGTGCGTTGATGAATCTGAATCGGAAATAACCTCGATAACATTATCAATGTCGGGCTTTAACAACATAAGCTTGTCCTTCAGCTCTTTACCGCATGTTTTGCTGGAATAGATGACCTGAATTACTCCCACCAACCCTGTAAAAAGAAAATCCATGCCCTGTTCCCGAATTGATACTATGATCCAGGGAGAGGCTTTTATTATTGTGCAAGGATAACTAGTAGTTATAGCACTACTCCCACACATCTGTCAAACAAAAATCACAAATTCACTAAAATATGTACATAAATATTTTATATTAAGTAATATAAGTTATATAAATATGCTCAGAATGGGCCCAGTTTTTTATTGGACTAACAACTATCATACACCAAATCTTAACATCACAAGTTGACAAGACCTATTGTCTCAAGTACTTTGAGTTCTGAATTATCAACTAAGTCAAAATGCACTACAAACATTACAATGCTCTTCATCCAAAAGTATAGTTATCCCATCAAACAGTGACCCACTGATTTTGCATTGAGGCAATAGATACCATTGTTGAGTAACACCTGCACAAGCACTGAAGAACACCTGCACAAAAATAGGTGAAATGTGTGTTAGCGATATGTACATGTATGTTTAACCATTCAGCATATTGACGACATTAAATGACACCATTCAATTCAGGAAATTGTTCACCCAAACTTTCATTTCAAGAATTAAACACAACGGCCCTTTCAATTCAGGAAAGCATTTCAATTTAGGAATTAAATTCAGGAAAGCACAAGGATCAACCATGAAAGCTTATCAGTCATTGAATTATGTACAAATCAATCCACAACACAGAATTAAATTTGGGAGATGGCAATCCATGCCAATTTTCCCTACCAATTAAATTCTAAGTCATAAAACTATAAAACATCAACCCTTACTGCATTTGAAGCATTCATTATACTCTTAAGCTACTGTTGACATATATTTAGAGTTTTCAGACAGTGTTCCATTCATTTTGCAAACATATAATCGTTTTCAGACAGTGAGTACCCATTTTGCAGACATACAATCGTTTTCAGATAGTGTTCCAGTCATACAGACAGAGTGTGCTCAGTGTTAAATTCCAGACAAAGTGTGTGCATAGTGTTACATTCATTCTCTTCATCCAGACATAGTGTGCTCAGTGTTACATTCCAAACAGAGTGTGTGCAAAGTGTTACATTCATTCTCTTCATTGGTTGTTGGAGCGTTGCTGGAGACATACAGGTCTTTGGTTGTTCTTGAATAATGTTATTCATTATATTGAGTACTTTATCATTATTTTAGTTGATAAACTATGTTAAGATTATAAGTAATGAGAGTTATGTTTATAAGAAAATCACGTAGATTAAAGAAGCTATAAGTGTTCAAACTAGCTTACTAAGACACTCCAAATTAGCTACTTCAAATTTCAAGTTGGAATTTTTCTAAACCTTTAAGTTCAATATTGAGTAAAATCTTTCAAGAAATAGTTCCAACACACAGTGCCCTAATAACGATGCCATTGAACCCACCATATAGTACATGATTTTGTTTTAACAATGGTGGAAGCAAATCAGCGAGAGTAAACTTAAGAAAAACAAGGATTACGAGTTGATTGTTGGGCGAGGCAGATTGGCACAGTACATCAATTTGTGTGGAGCAAATGTAGTTGTCAGCGTTCAGGTTTAGAGGCATAGGAGGCAATAGAATACAATATCAATTTATAAGCTTAAAATCTAGTTGCCTATAGTATAAATGTAGTTGCCTCCTCCTTTTGTTGTGCTTATTAACTAGATTTGGATATTGACTTTATACTATATTCTAAATTGATTTTATGTTAAGCTTATAAGTAATGAGAGTTATGTTTATAAGAAAATCACATAGATTAAAAAAGCTATGAGTGTTCAAACTAGCTTACTAAGACACTCCAAATTAGCTACTCCAAATTTCAAATTGGAGTTTTTCTAAACCTTTAAGTTCAGTATTGAGTAAAATCTTTCAAAAAATAGTTCCAACACACAGTCCCCTAAGAACAGTGCCCTTAAAAATTTATAAGAACAAAAAGCTACTAACTACATAGGAACAGTGCCTGCGTGCCATTGAACCCACCGTATAAGCCGTCGTTGTTTTAACAAAAATGGAAAGCAAATCGAGCAAAGGGTTTTCCTTTAAGAAAAACAAAGGATTTTGAGTTGGGCGTTGAAAGCTAAGGCAGATTGGCACAGTACATCAATTTGTGTGGAGTAAATGTAGTTGTCAGAGTTCAGGGTTAGAGGCATGCGAGGCAATAGAATACAGTATCAATTTATCAGCTTAAAATCTAGTTGCCTACAGTATAAATGTAGTTGCCTCCTCCTTTTGTTGTGCTTATTAACTAGATTTGGATATTGACTTTATATTGAGTAAAATCTTTCAAGAAATAGTTCCAACACACAGCCCATGTTCAAAGATAAGTCCATGTTAAAACAGGCACTTACTGATTTTAGATAAGTCCATGTAGCTAACAGCCATGTAGGTATCACATATCTTTCTCATGTTGATATTACAAGTCATACATAATTGAAATACAATATAATGAAAAATTAATTCACAGTAACAATGTAATCCAAATTCAACTGTTCAGGTAAACCAAGTTTGTTCCACTTCAATGTCAATTAATTCACAACAAACAACTGAATATTTCATGTTGTTAGCAGTAATATTGGAATTCATACATAATTATAGTTTACTCTATATAGTTGTGTTGTAATACTTATCAAATTTCTTACCCATGTTGTACTCGAATACAATTTTAAATCAGAATTTCATGGTAAATCTGCAGGTTGTTAGAGCCATGCCAAGAGTTTCTATTGCGGATCGGATAAGGAACAGGAGGCGAGGGAGAAGGGGGACCCAACTGCGGAGCAGGTCATCAGATGAGGATGTCCATGCTCCCAGCAATGTCGTTGAAAAGGACCCTGTGGTAGCAGATCATCCCAGCCCACCATCAGCCACAGAGCCACATTCAACCACAGTGCAAGGCACAAGTTCAACAAAGAAAATCAGTGCCATCAGAGGCTGGACAAAGCAAGACATGCTCGATGCAATTGATGACATCGAGTTTAAGGGATATTCAATCCGTGCATCTGCAAAAAAACATGGTATTGCTACCTCTAACATACATTATTGGATAAATGGGTTGACTAATACAAAGCATAGAGGGTCTGTTACAGTTATGATTGAAGAGGAGGAGGATAAGGTGGTCGAGTGGTGTAAGGAGATGGCCCAATTGGGACATGGGTTAGAGCTTATACAACTTAAATCCATTGTAGCTCAAATATGTCAAGGGAGGCGAAACCCCTTTAAAGATGGTTTTCCTGGTAAATCATGGTGGAGTGGGTTTAAAAAGAGGCATCCAAACCTTGTGTTACATACATCGAAGGGCCTTGACAGAGACCGGGATTTAAATGTACGCCCTACAATTGTGTCCAAGTTCTGTAACACTCTTTCTGCTGCATATGACCAACACTCATATGCCCAAAACCATATATCGAACTATGATGAACTAGGCTTACAGGCAGGAAGAAATTGTGGTATGCAGGTAATTTCCAAGAGAGGGAGTAGAAATGTGCCTAAGATATTGCCTAAGAGCAGAGAGTGGATCACAATTCTTTCCTATGTCAATGCAATTGGTTCATCAATACCAGGATTTTATCGATTTAAAGGTAAAACTCAACTAAAAACTATATACAGAATTGTGAACTAGGGACATGCATGGCTGCACATCCACATGCATGGATGACAAAGGAATTTTTCCTGAATTGGCTTTGCCACTTTGCTACTTCGGTACCAGGTGGTGTCTCACCTGAAAACAGGCACTTACTGATTTTAGATGGCCATGGAAGCCACATGGTTGTGCAGACAATCGAGGAGGCCAATAACCTGGGCATTGACCTGTTAACATTGTCGACTCATACCACTCACAGATTGCAGCCCCTTGATGTGAGCGTGTTTGGGTCTTTCACGAACTATTTTAGGGTCAAGCGAGCTTCATGGATGGCGAAGAATCCATGGGTGGAAGTAAAGAGTGTTGTGAAACCTGCTCCAAAAATAGAAGAAAAGAGATATCAACGCCTTAGAAATAAGCCACTTCGAGGGGGCAACCTCCAATACATTACATGAATGAACAATTTTTGGATGATACAAATGACAAAACCTCCTCTCTATATATAAGAGTCCATGGGACCACAATGTAATCCTAGTGGGGTCACAATGTAATCTTAGCCGACCTAACAATAATAATGTAAGGGCACAATAATAACAATATGGGGGTTATAGGGGTACAACAATAACAATAAGGGGGGCTATACTAACATAATAAGAGACTACACTAGTAATATAGGGACATAACATGCCCCTCTCCTTCAAACAAGTGTTGTCCTCAACGCTTGATTATTTCTTGATGCTTCTGTATAAAATTCTCATCCTCCCATGTGGAATCTTCCACAAGAAAGTTCTTCCACTTGTTGAGATACTCTGCAATTGATCGTACTTGTTGAGTTCTTGTTTTTGTGACTGCTTCAGAACTTCTTTCGATGTGATGTTGATCCTCCTATTGTTTCATCTGATTCTGCACCAAAGTTAGGTTATCCTTTGAGAGTTGGAGAACTTGTTGTTGATGCTTGATGTGATCTTCCACTACTTTACCATCTATATTAGATTTTATTTGATCCTTCAAACCATCCAACTTAGCCTCCATTTCTACTTTTAAACCATCTGTTTCATCTTCAGTTGCCCTTTGTAAGATCGAAATTTGTTGCACTTGGTACCGTAATTTTGATATCTCATGCTGCAATTCTTCCTCTTCGGGCATCATAGTATAGCTTCTGAGGGCTTAATGGGTATGGAATTATTTTTCGGTGGCATTTTAGAACCCAACACTGATATCTATGCCTCAATATGCCCTTGGAATCACTTCAAACTGATTTTTCACACAACACTTATGCAATTCAAAAAAACAAATACACACCTTTTTCTTTCTTTTGAGGAGCTCGATATTGAAATTGAATTATCTTTATAATTGCGGATCCTCAATATCTAAAATTTGGCTCTATATTAGCCCTCTGAAGCTTCTTTCAAATGCCACAGGTCTGACCTGATTTGGATTCTTCAAGGAAAAGTTATGTCCAATCTCCCACAATGACCCAATTTTGGACTGGTTCAGTAGAGCGAACTTGTACAAGTTGCCACGTGTCATTTTTTCCTCCTTTGGCTCTAAAATTGATAGAAAAAAAACTGCAGTCTGTGTACTTGCAGCCAATTTTTACAGCATTCCAATCTGATGCTCAGAGAGAGAGATATGAAGCTTTTCCCACGATCACCTCTTTGATATGAAATTCAAAAGCCTGACAAATCCCTAACTTCCATAGATCATATCTCCGCAAATATTGCGAACCAATATCTAAAATTTTGCGACGATGTTCCTCGGGATTTTGGTTTCTCACTCTAAAAATTTTAGCTTCTGAACCTTCGTAGAAAAAAAGTTATTACGAAAAAACCACGATGACCTGTTTAGGTTAAATTCAGGAGCCTGCAAAATGACCTAACTTGCACAAATCATATCTCTGAAAATATTGCGAACCAAGCTCTGAAATTTTGCGACGATATTCCTCAGGATTGTGGCTTCGCACTTTAAAATTTTCAAATTATGAACCTTTGTAGAAAAAACTTTATAGCGAAAATTCCACGATGACCTGTTTGGAGCAGCGAAACCCTAGAATCCCAAAGCTCTGATACCAAATGTTGTGAAACTAGCTCAAAAAATAGAAGAAAAGAGATATCAACGCCTTAGAAATAAGCCACTTCAAGGGGGAAACCTCCAATACATTACATGAATGAAAAATTCTTGGATGATACAAATGACAAAACCTCCTCTCTATATATAGGAGTCCATGGGGCCACAATGTAATCCTAGCTGACCTAAGAATAATAATGTAAGGGCACAATAATAACAATATGGGGGTTATAGGGGTACAACAATAACAATAAGGGGGGCTATACTAACATAATAAGAGACTACACAAGTAATATAGGGACCTAACAAAGAGGTTTGAGTTAGTTGATCTTGCAAGTAAAGCATTTAAAAGGGCTCTCACACCTTCTAATATCAAGGCTAGATTTAGGAGGACTGGTATATGGCCATTCAATTTGATGCTCTTATGCATGATACCAGTTGCAGCCAAGCATTTGAAGTGGAAGGTTAAGAAGTAGAGAACTTAGAAGAGCATGTTGGTGCCCAAAAAGATGTAGCTGTTGTTGAAGGTATAATGTCCCTTTCTAAAGGGTTGTTCTGTGGTGGTGATGATGCTGAGCATGTCAGTGAGACACAGTTCAGTCATGAACCAACTAACAATATTAATGAGGTTGTGACACCCACTAATGCAGTTGACAATGAGCAATTGACCATGCCAACCCAAGTAAGTGCACCATCATGGCTGGCAGAGGTCATGATGAATATCACTAGAAATAATGTATCTACCACCAATGAGGATGAAAGCATGGACATGCCTTCACAACCATCAGGGTTGAACACCGAACTTGTTCATTATTTTTTGGACAATGGATCACTGGAAGAGGAGCCTATTCAACATGAAGTACCTGAAGAAGACAACAATGGGGGAAATTCAGTTGTCCCAGAAGATGAAATCCAAATGCCAGGTCCGAAGGAGCATGTGGCAACAGAAAAACAGAGATTACTTGGTGCATTCCTAAAGCTACTAGTAGAGAGAGTGAAGGCCTCATCAAGGAACTCAACATCAGATTATCTTCGTTTAGGGAGGAGTTCACAATTTCTCACATCTGAAGATTATATGAATTTAATGTTTGAGTCTGAACATAAAAAGAATGAAATTCAGGAAGCTAAAAAGAGAAAGGAGGAGTTAGCCAATGAGAAGAGCGCTGCAAGGATTGCAACAACAGAAGCTCGAGCAAAGGAAAGGTTGGAAATACAAAAATCAAGGGAAGATAAGGAACATCAAAAGCAATTGGCAAGGAAAGAGAGAGAGGCAAGAAAGGTTCAGTAAGAGTTGGGAAAAGGAGGAGGGATGACAACTAGGGAAGACCATGGTTCAAGCCAATTTGAGGCAAATAGGTTGATGTCTAACACGCTGGACCACATTGCAGAGCAGACACCATCATTCCAAGACCTAATTAACATCCAAGTCCCCATCATTCAGGCTGGGGTTAGGCCCACCTCTTATACCCCTACCAATGCATGTTTGAATCCTAACTGTGTTTATATGACACCTGCAGTCGGTGCTAGGGTTAGTAACACAAGTGGACACTTGGGCTACTCAGTCCCACCATGGCTACATGGAGCAAATTGGAGTCAACCATATGCCAACATTCAGGCACATCCTAATCATCCAATGTTGGGCAGTCCACCATACTTGGGTAAGGAATTCAACTCAAAAATTTTGGGCAATGAAGGAAATGGAAGCCATCAAGCATAGGGGTGCCATGACTTAATTTTTGTAACCACAAGACATTGTGATTTTGGTAACGATCAAATAGGTTTGCTAATGATAGCATCCATGGATGTTTGGGAAGCTACAAACAGTTTCAAATTAGTATGTATAAAACAATGTCTAAATCCTACAAGTTTGTTAATCTGTTGAAGTTATGGCCTTAGCCTATATTAGATTTTTTATGAAGTTATATATCAAACAATTTATAATTCCTACATATCAAACAGATTCTAATTCCTACAAGTTTGTTAATCTGATGAAGTTATAGCCTTAGCCTATATCATATTTTTTATGAAGTTATATATCAAACACTTTCTAATTCCTACATATCAAATAGTTTCTAATTCCTACAAGTTTGTTAATCTGTTGAAGTTATAGCCTTAGCTTATATCAGATTTTTTATGAAGTTATATATCAAACACTTTCTAATTCCTACATATCAAACAGTTACTAATTCCTACAAGTTTTTTAATCTGTTGAAGTTATAGCCTTAGCCTATATCAAAAATTTTATGAAGTTATATATCAAACACTTTCTAATTCCTACATATCAAACAGTTACTAATTCCTACAAGTTTCTTAATTTGTTGAAGTTATAGCCTTAGCCTATATTAGATTTTTTATGAAATTATATATCAAACAGTTTCTAATTCCTATATATCAAACAATTTCTAATTCCTACAAGTTTGTTAATCTGTTGAAGTTATAGCCTTAGCCTCAATGTCTAACTTGCTCACTTGCAAAGGCATAATACCAATCATCAATGACACCATTAAAACAAGTGATAGCTGGTGCCATCATTTTTGTTACTTAGAGTGACAAGAAAACCCACACTCATCAATAGAAGCCAGTCATAATCTTTATGAATAGTGATTAAGAACAGAGTTATGATAAATTTCGCATCTAAACAAACTATCCCTTGAACATTACATGCTTTTTAATGAACATAAATAGATACTAATAATCCTGTTAAATAACAAGTATATCAACATGGGGAGAAAACCAACAGTCTTATATAACGAAATTGTGTGAGGGAATCAGATAAAATAAATAATGCTAACAAATTCTAATTAATCAGATCAGTGGGCAACAAACAAGTATCATCAAAATTCATTGCAAACTTCATCAATAAAAATCACTCAATAAAAAGGAGGTGAAAATTACTTGCTAACTTCATCAATAAAAATCACTGAATAAAGGAGGAGACTCTGAACAAAGAAACTGAATTCATAAGTAAAAAAGATCTATGACACCAAATTCCAACTTGGATTTTGGCCCATTGCCCCACTTTGAAAATGTGTCTTGCAATGAGAACAACCTTGATTGAATGATCCTACCTCTTAATTGATTAAAAAGAAATGAAATATAAAAATCATAACTGCAAACCAATGATACCCTGAACAATCAATAGAGGGTGTGAACAAAGAAATTGAATTCAACATTATTAACAACACAATGTGAGAATTTAGACAACATTATTAACAACACAGTATGAGAAAATGTCATCAAATTAACTGAAAACATGTACATAATATAAAACATAATTAACATACTCGGCTCTATGGTGGTTGTACCTCGGCTTTGTGGTGGTTATACGAATATTTGAACATCAAAATATCAATTCATAGAAAACCATAAACCCTAAACCCTATATCTCAATTTACACAAATTGCTTTTAATTAACACAAAAAACCCTACCCTAAACTTCAATATTACTAACAGAGTATGAGAAAATGACATAAACCCTAAACCCTATATCTCAATTTATGACGGTATGAGAAAATGCCACCATTATTAACAACACAGTATGACAATTTAGACAACATTATTAACAACGCAATATGAGAAAATGTCATCAAATTAATTGAAAACATGTACATAATATAAAACATTATTAACATATTTGGCTCTGTGGTGGTTATACTTCGGCTCTGTGGTGCTTATACCAATATTTAAACATCAAAATATCAATTTACAGAACACCATAAACCCTAAACCCTATATCTCAAATTACATAGATTGCTTTTAATTAACACAAAAAGCCTACCCTAAATCTCAAAATTACTAACACAGTATGATAAAATGACATAAACCCTAAACCCTGTATCTCAATTTACATAGATTCCTTCTAATTGACACAAAAACCCTACCTTAAACCTCAACATTACTAACACAGTATGAGAAAATGACATAAACCCTAAACCTTGCATCTCAATTTACAGAAATTCCTTCTAATTAACACAAAAACCCTACCCTAAACCTCAACATTACTAACACAGTATGAGAAAACATGTACAAAATATAAAACAGTTATACATCGGCTCTTAGCTCTATGGTGGATAAAAATATTTAAACATTTACAGAAAAGCCAGACAATTTACTTTAAACATTTACAGAAAACCATAAACCCTAAACCTGGAATCTCAATTACACAGATTCTTTTAATTAACACAAAAAACCAAACAATTTACTTTAAACATTTACAGAAAATCATAAACCTTAAACCCAGGATCTCAATTTACACAGATTTTTTTAATTAAAACAAAAAACTAGACAATTTACTTTAAACATTTACATAAAACCATAAACTCTAAACCCATAATCTCAATTTACACAGATTCTTTTAATTAACACAAAAAACCAGACAATTTACTTTAAACATTTACAGAAAACCATAAACCCTAAACCCTATATCTCAATTTACACAGATTCTTTTAATTAACACAAAAAACCAGACAATTTACCAATTTACTTTAAACATTTACACAAAACCATAAACCCTAAACCCTATATATCAATTTATACAGATTATTTTAA
Source organism: Pinus albicaulis (assembly GCA_034641835.2). Taxonomy (NCBI): domain Eukaryota; kingdom Viridiplantae; phylum Streptophyta; class Pinopsida; order Pinales; family Pinaceae; genus Pinus; species Pinus albicaulis. The sequence continues at coordinate 999,140,853 of CM076582.1, forward strand.
TTAACACAAAAAACCAAACAGAGAATTTACAAAAAAACCAAGTGTTTAAAAACACAATAAAACACAGTAAACAAGTTCAACATAGAACATATCCTTCAGGTTAAATGTGTTTACAAACACATACATATGACTGGTAGCACAGAGTCCTACCTTAAGATTGCTCTCCTCGAATTCCTCTCCCTCCTGGCCTTCCTCCTTGCCAACTGCATTGTCCTCCTTGCCTTGCCAGCCAACTGCATTGTCCTTGGCCTCTGCATTTACCTGCAAACAATGCAAAAACCCAATCATTCACAGAGCACAAACATTTAAAAAAGTGCAAAAACACTAAAAAAATAAGTAAAACCAACAGGGAAACGCACCTGAAAGCACAATTCACAACATCTAGACCTGAAAAATGCACCTGAAAACACATCTCGGAACATTCAGACCTGTAAGCCACGCAGCGCTGAATGCAGGTAAAACCACCACAAAGCCGAGGTAAAAACACCACAGAGCTGAGGTATGACCACTACAGAGCCGAGTAAAACCACCACAGAACTGAGTTAAAACCACCACAGGGCCGAGCCGAGTAAAACCACCACAGACCCGAATAAAACCACCAAAGAACCGAGGTAAAACCACCACAGGGCCGAGGTATGACCATCACAGAGCTGAGGTATGACCACCACAAAGCTGAGTATAACCACCACAGAGCCGATTAAAACCACCACAGAGCTGAGGTATGACCACCACAGAGCCAAGGTATGACGATGACAGAGCCAAGGTATGACCACCACAAAGCCGATTAAAACCACCACAAAGCCGAGTATAACAACGACAGAGCCAAGGTATAACAATGACAGAGCCGAGTATAAGCAACACAGAGCCGAGCATAGCCACCAAAGCGCCGAGGTATAACCACACAGAGCCGAGGTATAACCACCGCAACGCCGAGTTATAACCACCACAATGTCGAGGTTTAACGAACACAGAGCCAAGGTATAACAACCACAGAGCCGAGGGATAACAAGATTTGTTTGTCACCGCAGTCGAACCAAGACCATGAGAGCTTTACCCAGGAGGGCACAGGCGCCATAACGAGGGATGAAGCGTGCGAAGGACAGTGGTGGAGGCGTTAGGAATCGATGCTCCTCTGCGCAACAGTGAGAGCCAGTGACGAACTTCAAGCAAACCCAGAGCAAAAAACGAAGCTTCATGGAGAAGCTTCTGTTTAATGGCGGGAGACGACCGTTGGAGAAGGTTGATGACCGGTTCGACCAGTCGATAGTACCCGCCACATGCTTGCCCACGTTGTCGACAATTGTCGTACATGAGCTAGCTTGTCCTACGTGGCATGGAGGCCAGTCATTGCTGAGGTGTCCAATCATTGACCCCTCTCCCCTAAATCCCGAGTCACTAACGACTCTATATTGTGTGCGGCCATAGTTGTAGGATTGCTTCTTCTTTTTTTCATTGAAAGTGAAAATTTCGTACGGATTTTTGTAAATCTATCTTATAATTATCAAATTTCAGGATTTCTGGATTTTAGTGTTCTAGAAGTTTTAGAGGTTTTTGATAATTTTAAATTCATTTCCACTATAAAAACAAACATGATTCAAAACACTGTTACTATAAGATTTTTTTAATTTTTTTTTTGCCAGATTCTTATCATTTTTGATAACGCTAAATTCATTTCCATTATAAAAAATAAACATAATTCAAAACACTTTTATTATAAAATATTTTAAATTTTTGCAACCAAATTCCAACCATTTTTAACTTGAGACAATTCCTCTACCTCCATAAACAACGGCATATACATATACTCTCCATTGATGAACAAGTAACCAAAAAGGTACTAGAAAACTTGACGAGCAAGTAACCAGAAAGTACCGGAAACTTGGCTTCTATACCTAATTTTTTTCATGAATGGTCACATTTGAGGAGCGTTGGCGTAACTATCAGAAGGAACTGAACCAGTGAATTACAACTCATATTAATTAATTGACCTAAAATTAATGATAGATTTGAAGAGGATCAATGTACTGGATAATAATAATGAGGAGGTAAACTCCCATTGAACGAGAGAATTAAACCTTGTATTAGCTATTTGACCTAAAATTAATGAGAGATTTGAAGTAGATTAATGTACTGGAAAACTAATAATAATAAATGGTGTTGTTTCCACTGTTTTCTAACTCTTTGTTAACTTTTTTACTACAATTTCCATTCTGTTTTTCTCTTTTACATTTTATTTTTCTCTTCTGATCAAAGTTTGTATTTTGTTAATGTTTTGTTTTTTTAAGAACTATAAGCTAAAAATACTAAAAATAAGTTGAAATTAAGATTTAAATGGTATGATTTTTATAATTAAAAAATTAAGTTGAAATTAAGATTTAAATGGTATGATTTTTATAATTAAAATTTTTTAATTATGTGAATAAGTATGTTTACATTGAAATAGAACTTTTTAGAATTTTAATTTAACCATTTGAAGTTTTCAATGTAGAAGTTTTTTTTCTGTAAATATAATTAATAGAATTGGGGTAAAATAAATAGTTAAAAAAAAACATTTAAGGAAGTAAAAAATACTAGTTAAGTAATACAATTAAGAATTCAATGTAAGTTTTTCTGTAAATATAATTAATAGAATTGGGGTAAAATAAATAGTTAAAAAAAAACATTTAAGGAAGTAAAAAATACTAGTTAAGTAATACAATTAAGAATTTATGTTATTAAAAGGTTAATAAATTAAAATTTGTATATTTTTAATTTTTATTAAATTATAATTTATCTTAATATTATTAAATGGATAATAGTTTAGAATTTTATTTCTTTTAAATTTATAACAATGTATTTAAATATTGATTTATAAATGTAAAAGCGTTTTTATATACGAATTTTAATTTTTATGTATATAAAATAAATTATATATGTGTGTGAGAGAAATATTTCTATTAAAGTATTTTTTATAATATTTTTACTAATATATAAGTTGAAGGATAAAATTTATTTTCAAATGATAATAAAGATTTAATCTTCATAAAATATTTATAGTAATATACATCAATCAAAAAATAGTTTTGTTTTTTTCTTTTTTAATTAAATTTTTTAATTAAAAAAATATAATTTGAAGTATGATATAAAATAAGTCATGGTTTTCTGGTTTTTTTAGACAGTAGTATTGAAAACTAATAGTATTGTAACAAAGTCTATTTATAAATTAAGCAATTCCATAATGAAATAGAGTCAATCTCTATTTAAATTCCTGTTAAATGTTTTTAAAATATATAGACTTAGTTTAGATATTAACCCTTTTTATTCATAATAATAATTATTATTATTTTAAAATAAAGCTATAATTTAATTAATTTGCATTATATTTTAATTTGATATCTTATAAATATTTACAGTTTATTTAATTTATATAAATGCATCCCACTAGTTAACTGAATTATTTATACATTGAAAAAATTAAGTAATAAAAAATGCAAAACCTTAAATTTTAATAAAAATTACAAAACCTTAAAACATTTTTTTGACATTAAATTTCCATAAAAAATACTAAACCTTAAAACAATTTTTGTTTTCATTTTCTAACTCAACCAAACCACTGATAATTTTTTTTTCAACAATTAGTTCACTATATTACTCTATCAAGGGTTTTCTCCAAGTGCAAGCTGTTCTCTTTCTTTTCATTTTCTAAGTCTACCAAATCATTAATAACTTCGTTCATGGTACAAGAGCTAGAGATGGGTATCAAGAAGTTGGGTGCTGGAAAAGCAAAAGATTTAGTTGAAATCCAAGCACAGTGTCTAAAGTGGGGCTTCAAAATTCTTGCACCTCACATTACAAAAAATTTCAACAACATCCCCACAGGTTGGACAACTAGTATGGCAATACCTCTTTTCAAAAGTGGTGACGTCAATAATCCCTCCAATTATAGGACCATAATGATAAAACCCTTATTTGCAAAGATATTTGGAATCAGCAAGTGGGCATAAGAAAGAGATAAACATACTGAAGGGCAAGAAAATTTTAGACCTAAACATTCCACAGTTGATCATTGTATAACTTTAAGGCACATCATTAAAAAGTTTGGGAAAAAAAGGAAGAATTTTTTTGTTGCTTTGTTGATTTCAGAAAATAAGCTTTTGGGCAGAATGGAGGAATTGGGGTTCCCAGGCATTTGAGAGCAACTGTGCATAAGCTGTATGAAGAGGTAAAAATCAAAATTAGAACTTCAACAAACATTTCTGAAAGTTTTAGAAGCTATATCGAGGTCAAGCAAGGTTGTCCATTGTCTCCTAACCTTTTTGTTTTATATATTGACAAGCTTGAAGAGTGGCTAAATTTGCAAGGGGGTGACGGTATCCATTTGGGCAAGTTCATTATAAAGCTTCTTTTGTACGCAGATGACCTTATATTGATTGCTAAATTTGTTCTTCGTTTGCAAGAGCACTAACTTTCCCTTGAGCATTTTTGTAGAAGGGTGGGACTGCAAGTCAATATTAGCAAAATGAAAGTAGTGGTTTTCTCTAACAAAAGAAAACATAACCAGGGTAAGTTTTACTTTGAAGGCAACATTCTGGAAGAAATTGTAGATTACAAATACCTAGGTATTGACTTCAACAAAAATTTAAGTTGGGATGGTTGTAGAAAGAAAAGAAATTTGGGGGGTTGGAAAGCATTTGATGCTCTTCAAAACAGGTGTAGAGAGGCAGAGCTATGGGGCTGGAAAACCACTAACTTTTTTTGGGCTTCTAGTGATCTCAGTGATTCTCTACAGTTGTGAACTGTGGGCCAACAACACATCCAAGATGCAGTGGAAACAAATTGAGAAAATTCAGAAGCGTTTGATTACAAACAAATTCAAAAATTAAAAGTGCAGTTCCTTATGCTATGTTGTTAAGTGAAACATGGGTTGCTCCTATTGAAGCAAATGAGCAAATGGAAGATGGTAGATGGCCTATGGTTGTGTTTAATGACATATTGTGCAAAATAAAGAAGGCTTGGATGTGGCAAAGTAACAAATGATTTAGTAAATGAGGTATATGCTTGAGCATGTGTCCCACAAATAGTAAACAATTAAGAGATAAAAACTTTTGTTATGGATAAGTTCCACAAACGTACTTGGGAGAAAGAGCTAGGGAGAAAGAATAAGTACTACATTGAAAAGTTTAACCCCACTCATAATTATCAACAAAAAGCGTACATAGAGGCCAATATTTCCTGGAGATCCACAATTATTTGGGCTCAATTAAGGACTAATTCTCATCAACTCAGTTGTGAAACAGGGGCTGGCAAATACCAAAATATTTTTTGGTCTTCGGTAAAAGTGAAGAAAAACATTTCATTTTAGAATGCGAAGCTTATGAAAATTATGCAAATATTATAGCAGGAAGCTTTTGGGATAATCTATTCAGCCAAGAGCTTGTCCAGAAGCTGAAAGCATTTATTATATAACTCCACAGAAAAAAAAACTGAATACAAAAACTAGATGAAATAACAATTTATACCACAAACTACTTTTAGTCTCGTAAACATTAAGTCCATCTAAAATGCTTCTAACCCTCTTAGCTGCGATTCTCTTGCATAATTATTTTTAGTCTCATAAACATTAAGTCCATCTAAAATGCTTCTAACCCTCTTAGCTGCGATTCTCTTGCATAATTATTTTAAATTTAAATATTTGTCTTGGTAGCTGAATTCAGGACGACTATACACTCGCTCCCAATATTTTGAAGATGGTGACTGTTTTTTCAGGTGTATAGTTTCGAATCACGGCTTGCATTCTCCCCTGTGCTGTGAATATTTTATTTTAGACAATAAGATTTTCTTGAAAAGTCCAAGGATATCCGTGCTGTGATTATTTTACTATAATAAGATTCCTTTGGAAAGTCCAAGGATATTCATTTAAATTTTTGTTGTGCGTTTTCCTTTTCTCTTTTACTGTCTCGTTAAATCAAGGAATACAACAAGAAATGAATAAAGAATGGCTGAATATTCTAACCAATATTCTAACCAAAAGGGAGGTAAAATACTTTTGAAGGTTATAAATTATTTAATGTGGTTGGCAGTATATCTATATTATTAGATTTAAATTTGTTTAAATCTAATGGTAAACTCCACTATATCAAATAGTAAGCCCAAGCACATTAAATAGCTATACCCTGAGAAATAATAGTGACCCAATCTGCAGAATTCAATATTGCTTATTAAAATAATGAAACACCGCCCTATCCAGAGCAGCAGCGATATAGCGTACTTTTCGCAGTGCGCAATGAAACTTTGAATCAGACCTAAAATGTTTTAAAATATAATAAATATTTCATTTGAGTCAGATCTAAAATGTTTTAAAATATAATAAATATTAACGAATTAATAAATCAATTCAAGCCATATAATCCAATAAATTGATTTCAATTATATCTATTCTTATAACAAGTGAATTAAAAATAACTTCATATCAAGATAATGTTTATTTATATATACTTTCCAGCACGACCCTTTTTGCTCTATGCAAGAAACCCAATGAAGCCAATCACATTTAATTGAACTGGAGTAGCATTTTGCGAACAATACTGGTTGAAAGAAGATCGAAGTCATTTTGATAATATACATGTTACTGAATTTACTGGCAATGGGTTAGTGGATTTTTCTGGGTTAACTTTTTTTAAATTATTTAGAAATTTATTTAAATTATAAATTTGATCGATAACTTTTATATAATAGAAGTGTTTTAGAAATTTTTCAATATGCTAAATCTAATATATAATAAAAAACCAATTTAAGTAGCACAATACAAAATTTTCCCAAACTTCTAATACTAAAAAAAATCCAAAAAATTAAAAAAAAAAAACAATTTCCAATTTAGACATCAAAAGAACTCATACAAGTACTCTTATATGAGTTTATTTGATGGCGTCAATGTTATGCTGCCAGTTTACAAAGGAGTTGTCTTTAGTGCGACTTTTTGGAGTTTCAGATGCAGGAATCTGGTGAAAAAATTTGAGGTAAAATCTTGGTTTTTGTTATTTAAACTGGTTTTTTGAATCTATATATGGATTCAACACCCTCAAAAACCCCTAGGGCACTTCAATTGTGCAAAATTAGCAATCAAACTTCTCTTTTCAATAAATTCCTACAGGATTTTAGAGAAATTACACCGGAAAAAGCCATTATTGGAAAAAAAATATTTTGAAGTATGATGTTTTTTTAGCTTTTTAATTTTATTTAAAAAAATTAATTAAGTCAAAATAAATTATAAATAAAATATTTTTACTCAAAATGAATTATGGTTTTAAAGGCATATGGTATTCATAAATGATGGTATAGTAACAAAGTTTATTCTAATTTAATATGATGATTAAGTTAAGAGACTTATTCTACATACCAATATGAGTGAAATGTGTGATTCTATATGTGCTCAACCTAACACGTGTCTCTTTTAAAATAAAAATAAAATATATTCTATATAAAAATGAGTTGCCTAAAAAAAATAAAAAAATAAAATAAAATTTAAAAATAAAAAAAAAATTTGACTACGATGATAATGATCTTTTAATATTTTATTTCTATGATCCATAATAAAGGAGAGAAGGGTTCTTAGCTCACCATAGTGTTGTTGACTTAGTAGGTCAAGAAGGTTAGTTCACCATAGTGTTGTTGACTTAGTAGGTCAAGAAGGTTAATTGTATGACAAAGATTTGGAAAATTAGAACGGATGTGAGTAAGAGTAGGGTAGTCCAAGAGAAATTGTTTTTCATCAACTCTTTTAGTATTGCAAAGATGATAGACTTTTTCTTCTCAAGGTGTTTTTCACTTTTAAGTTCACAAGAATTAGGTCTTATCTTGTAGCATTGGTCAAGTTAGAAAGATAATTTGGCTAACAAGATTGGAGTTGATTACTTCCTTATAATACCTTACTTTCCTTTTTCCCTCTAACTCCTTATCATCCCACAAATTATCCTTAAATTTGAAAGTAATAGTATTTTTAATATTATCATTATTCTCCAAGATAATTTTCTCATTTACCCCCAATGGTCTAGGCAACCTTATGCAACATTTGAAAGTAATAGTATTTTTAATATTATCATTATTCTCCAAGAGAATTTCCTCATTTACCCCCATGGTCTAGGCAACCTTATGCAACCTTATGGCAGTCCGGCTAGAAGTGGAGGTAGTGGGGGTTTTGGCTAGAGTTAGAAGCAATTTTGAGGAATCTCTTGACTTTTAAGTTTTAATTATTTAACTATGGTGGTTGGATTAGTTGATATTACAACATACTATGAAGAAGATGTATAAAAAAAGTTCATTCTCTCTCTTAATCATAAATAAAAAAATTTAATATACATATGAAGTAACAAAATTGCACCAAAAAAATTTTAAATTCAAATTTTTTATATTGTGATTTTGTTTTTATTAATAAATTTACAAACAATATTTTTAGAAAAAAGAAACATAATACACATATAACATTTAAAATTATATATAAACATATAAATAGTAGCTATAAATTAATATCCATTTTACCATATAAATTAAAATAATCATTCACAACCATATTTAAATTTAATTAATAAGCACATAAAAACTTAATAATTCTTAATCATGGATATTGACCCACACTTTGCAATGGCTATTATTAACTTGTAAATAGGCTTTGATACAATATCATGGCTTATATAGACTACATTCCCAAAAACCATCACTCATTTCAAAATCAAAAGATTTTATTTTAATTTTACTTTATAACATTTTTAAAATTAAACCTAAAAGAAAAAAGGTATCGGGGAGATGTTGTAGTGGTGTACTAATGATTGTAAACATTAAACTAGAGTTGCACACCACACAAAAATTATTTGTATATTCACATTCAAAACCAAGATACATCACACTAATATAATGCATATGAGATCCAAGAGATTCTGAATTTAGAGAATGTTGTTGAGAAAATATCTCAATAGATTCCAACAATCTTCAAACCACTTTCTAAAATAAATATTATTCCTAACATCCTCCATTAATGTTTATTTGATAAATAACAATATAGAAATCACATATAATGCACATTCAAGTCACATTTATCTGGTAGTATGGTATTGCCTTCATCAACACTTACACTTATTATGGAATCCATCAGACTATGTTTTTTCGCCATCACAACTTTGAGCTTACCACTTGACCCATTTAAGACACAACTTCCTATAACCATCATTGACGTACTTGTAATGATCAACAATATTGATATAATTGGCTCGTCGAGTCTTCCACAAGAAAAGTTGTCAAGTAATTGAATCACTCCATGGACATACCATCATCAGTCAGATACTTAGCTTTCAGCTATCTTTCAGTTTCGAGGAAGACAACTAGATAGTGAATGTATTTAGAAGCTGATTATACAACTTGACATGTTTAACACTCAAGGATATCATATTCTTGGGTTTTTGAGCGCCAAGAACGACAAAATGTAACAATACATAAACATAATTAAACCAATGATATGTTCAAGGGTTTCCAAGTGTTGTCTTTCTAGTTCAATCAAGACTAGTACAATTTTTCAAATTGATAACTACTTCCAAAGATATAATTATTTTTCCTATAACGTTCCAATCATTAAGCAGTTATACAACTTTCAACCATTCAATTTCTTCAATAGAGCAATAGAGATCACAGTAGGAAATGAAATGAGAGACAAAAGACACCAAAATTTAGGCTAGCAACAAGGGAAAAACCCATGAGGGGAAAACCCAAAAATCTTTCCTTATCAGAGAGAATTTAGTTTATCAAATTTACATCAAAATATTTCAAACAAGATTCTAATTTTTCTAACCTCAATAAATGCCAAGTCAAGCCAATCAAAGCAGAGAGAATATAGTCTACGTTGGTTAAACTCAAGTCTGCAACAGAGGGGTTGAATTTTGGCCTGAGTTAGCTAAACAGAAGGGTCGAAATTCAGTCAAAATATCATCCAACAAACCATTATAAAAACTCATTCAAATCCCAAAGATGACATGCGGTCAACGAGCCTAGAAAAAAGATATAAATTTGTTCAAACGGAGTCAATGAACCACATATGAACTTGGCCTCCTAGATCAAACAAATTCTTGGTTAAGCAGAAGCAAATTCTCCCAAGTCAACATTGGTTAAACAGAAGATGAGAGAGTTGGTCAACGTATAGCAAAAATTCTTCTTTCCTCCTTCGCATATGTGAATGAGTCTTTTTTTTTCACATCAAATTGTGTGTGATGATGAGATGTTAAGGTGAAGTCATCGAACTTGTATTTATACATGTGTTTCAAGGATGGTTTTTACCTTGGGGTTAAACCCATTCAAAGAGTGGGATCAGCTTGACCAAGAGAGGCCAACTTTGTCAACATGTAAAATATGAATTTTCTCCTTCATTTTTCCAATGAAAATATCAACCAAAGCTACCAAATTTTCAACACTCGCTCTTAACGAGGAACGTACTTTTCATTCTCTCTCTATCAATACCAATCTCTTCAATGAGTCCATAAGTCTCTAAGCAATAGCCCAAGGGATAAATTAGATGTACAAGTCTCATCATAAGGAAGGATACATATCATCCAACACATCCCATAAGCCAAAACCCAATGGCATCAAGGTTAGTGCCCAATTGACCTTTAAATCGATCAATGAGGCCAAAGTTTCCAACCATAAGAAATTTTTTCTCAATCAAGCACAATGACCCAAGAGAGTACACAGGGTCCTTCTTCCCAACCATAAACAAGGTCTCTCGATCCATGACCCAAGGGAGGAGTCCCTATCTCAATCCCCGACTATATAGTCTCTCAGTCAAATAAGCCAAGCGAGAGAACTCAAAATCAGTTTCCACAACCAAACTAGCCTCTCAGACATCATGACCTAAAGGATCACTTCATGCCTCAAAACCAAACTCCTTGACCAAGCTCATTGCCCTCTCGATCAAATGACCTAAGGGAGTGACAATCTTCCCAACTATAATCTATGGCTTCTTAACTACAACCCAAGGATGATTTTCAATTATATGATGCTATACAATCAATTCTTCCTCTCTCCCAGAGAGGGATTCTCAATAACTTCAGGTTTTTGTCTGAAATAAGAAAATTTCACGTGGGAAAATGATTTTGACAAAACATCAACAAACTTCTCATTAGTAGGGACATATTCGAGCCTCACAAGTCCCCTCTAAACAATATTCTAGATGTAATGACACTCGATCTCAATGTGCTTTGACCTGTCATGAAAAAATGGGTTCTCAAAAAGTTTCACACAACATTGATTAACACAATATAAAATGGTTGATTCCAGAACCTAATCAAATAAGCAAGAAAACAACTTTCAAAGCAACATAACTTCATAACAGGTTGAACATGTGAAAATTTCTAAACATAGAAATCCTACTGCAGTGTCTTGATTTACTTTTCCTACTTGATTCACATTTACAAGTTAATTTTCTGAATTATTCAGTAAAATCAGTAAAGCAAACACAATTGCAGCCTGCACATTTACATATCATTTACTGAATATTACGCACACATGACAAAGTGACACACAGAATTTTTGGACAAATGTCCTCAGAAAAACCCAATGCGAGAAAACCGGTGCAACTAGCTCTAAAGGGTTTTATTATTATGCAGAATCTGAATACAACAATATATGGGCAACAAATGGTTCGCCACACAGATAAATTACATGGCAACAATGCCTCCTTCTCTCAGAGATAGAAAATATGGTTGATTCACGCCCTCAAACGGTATTTACAGAACTCGAGCCCTTTCTGGCCCATTGGAAACCCCAACGATGTCCCTCAGCCCTCTGCGTCAGCCTCTCTAGCCTGCATCAGCCTCTAAGCTGCCCTGGATGGGCCTACGTCACCCTCTCAGGGCTTATGCTGCCCCTGCCCTGCGTTGACTGGACCTGTGTCACCCCTGAAGGGTTGCTGCTACCTCTGCACTTCCTTCTGCGTGGCTCTTGTTGAACTATGTGTCTTTGGATGGCCTATGCGCTGCCTAATACACTGTCTCTTTATCATTGTTGTATTCTTGGCCTTGAATCAGATCATCCCTTTCCAATCTCTGTCCCTGACCGCACTGCAAAATCTGTTCGAAATTCTTAGCAAACCACGCTCTACCAATGTGTGTCTTCTCTAACTGACCCCAAACCCTTCTCTTATAATTTTCTCGTTGGAAAACCAACGACCGTGATCTAATCTCTAATCAACAGCTAAGATTAGAAGTTGCTTGATCTACATCACTTAGAACATTCTCATCACATTTTCAATTTAATTCACTTTAATCTTTTAATTTTCCTAAGTGAGACTTAGGGTCCTTAATTAAAAAGATTACTTATTTGAATAACTATCAAACCAGATGGGATTTCTCCAAATGCTTTCCGAGCCTTGGATATCTCATGTACTCCAAATCCTCCACAAAATTTCGGAGCTAGAGCACATTCGATGCTACCCCAAAATCTAAACATTCCCTCTTAGAGAGGAGTGTGCTCTAGCAATACTTCCATGCTAAAGCATTGCCCTGATCTCTGGCATCGGTCCCTGTGTTGATGCTTGGCCTGCTGCCCTCCATCACTGCACTGTTGCTTCTCTTTGTACTACTACCCATGACTCTGCCACAGTCATTGCCACATTTGTACTACAGCTCCCTCTCAAATTGTTGCATCATGCTACCAATTGTTACATTGTAACTCAGTTGCTGAGAAGTAAGCAACTGAAGGACCCCTGCCCAATCACTAATAGACAAGTCATTCGGGCTGAATCTCATCACTGAAGCGCCCTTGGCTGCTATTCTGCGCTGCCCTCCTGAAGCCACTGTGCTGCTACAACTCTACACTGCATAATCACTGCCTCATTTATGTTGTTGCTTCTACGTTGTTGTTGCCTCTGAATTGCGCTTTTGCCTCTACAACATCCTAGATCTGCCCTCCACTTCATCGTGATCTTCTACACCCACTGCTCTAGTTTGGTCACCTCAAGGATCATGCCTTCCATCTGTAGCTACTCTACATGAGCACTCATGGCTACATCATCATTAGAGCCATCATCTTCTTTAGTTGTCACAGCCTTGGAATTAGCTTCCTTGTCCTTCTTCCTTAGAGGACAAGTGGTGGCGAAGTGTCCAAGTTCACCACACCTGAAGCATCGAATCTTGGATATATCCCTCTTCTTCTTCCCTTGTTGCTTCTTGGATACAAAGGTTGCATCTTCCTCTTCCTCCTTCTTCACTTTGCTAGATTCGGTGTTGGCTTGTCTCTTGGTCATCCAATGGATTTCCTCTTGTCGGAGGATAACCCACATGTCATCCTAGCTTGGAAGGTCTTGTCTACACAAGATGCTTTGGACAAACATTTCCCATTCATTTGAGATTGCATTTAGAGCAGTCCTCACCATGACATCATCCTCCACTTTAACCCCCATGGAAATCAGCTAATCCTGGATCATCTGCACCCTGAAGAGGAAAGAATCTTTTTCCTCCCCCTTATTCATCACAAACAACCTCATCTAGTTCTCCATAAGCATCTTCTTCTGGACGAATTTTCCTTGATACATTGTGGTCAAAGCTGTCCACATAGCATTAGCCATCTTCTTCTCGAAAAAGTGTGGGACCACATGATCCTTGACCCCTTCCATGATAAATCACTTAGCATGAGCCTCTACTTCAATATGCTTCGCGAGAAGAGCAACATCAGTTGGTGTAGCCAAGATGTTCTTTGCATGCTCCCGTAGTGTGTATGCCTCTAGGACCGTTAGGATTATGGCCTTCCAGATAGAAAAGTTGGACAAGCCGTCCAACTATCCTGATCACACAATCCGTACGGCGCCATCTAGCTCAACACAATCTGTCGAAACAAATACTCCTCTCCCTGCTGCTATTGCTACTCTCAACAAAAGCCCAGATCTAGGGTCCTTGGCGAAAAGGCACTCTCTATAGTAATTTCTCCCTCTCACAACTGATTTCTCTCCTCAGAAATCTGCCAAATCCCTCGAATCAGCCCTCTTCGATCACCCTCCCGATTGATCCTCAAATTTCTTTGGCAAAAATCTGCTGAGCGGTCATTCTCCTCTCGCTCTTTTTCGACTTAGTTAGGCACGATTCTGCATCGAAAGAACCTCCACCACACCAGCAACATCTAAAGATTCGAAGCTCCACTTCCAGACTATGACAAATCTGTACAACAACCTCAAAACTGGATAGTGTCTCTCTGGCTGGCTCGCCTCTATGTGACCAGACTGGCTCAGCGCAGCCTCAGCTCAGCCTCTGCGTCACTCAGCTGGGACCGTGTTAGCCCCTGCTTGGCCTCTGTTGGAACTGCGTCCTCCTGGTGTTGTGTTGCCCTCTCTGGAACTCTGCTTCTTTAGCTGTCTTCTCTGCATCAAAAAATTCTTCAGTTGTTTTGCTGGTGATTCAGCTTGATCTATAATGCTTTGATACCATGTGAAAATTTCTAAACATATAAATCCTACTGTAGTGTCTTGATTTACTTTTCCTACTTGATGCACATTTACAAGTTAATTTTCTAAATTATTCAATAAAATTAGCAAAGAAAACACAAATGTAGCCTACACATTAACATATCATTTACTGAACATTACGCACACATGATAAAGTGACAGATTTTTCGGACAAATTTCCCTGGAAAAACCCAATGATGGAAAATTGGTGCAACTAGCTCTAAAGGGTTTTATTATTATGCAGAATCTGAATACAACAATATATGGGCACCAAAATGGTTCACCACACAGATAAATTACACTACAGTAGTACCTCTTTCTCTCGGAGACAGAAAATATGGCTGACACACACCCTCAAATGGGATTTACAGAACTTGAGCCCTTTCTAGCCCACCGAAAACCCCAACAATGTCCCTCATCCCTCTGCGTCAACCTCTTTGGCCTGCATCAACTTTTGCGCTGCCCTAGATGGGCCTGCGTCACCCTCTAAGGGCTTACACTGCCCTGATTGGGCATGCATCACCCCTGAAGGGTTGTTGCTACCTCTGCGTTGTCTTATGTGTGGCTCTAGATGAACTGCGTATCTCTGGCTGGCCTCTGTGTTGCCGGTACACTGCCTCTCTACCACTATTGTATTCTTTTCCTAGGATCAAATCATCCCTTGCCAATCTCTGCCCCTCACCACACTACAAACTCTCTTCTAAATTCTTAGAAAACCACACCCTAGAATTTTGGCTTAACTTCAGTGCTCTGCCAATGTGTGTCTTCTCCAAGTGACCCCAAGCCCTTCTCTTATACTTTTCTCATTGGCAAACCAACGTTTGTGATCTAATCTCTAATCAACGGCTAAGATTAGAAGCTGCTTGATCCATTTCACTTAGAAAATTCTCATTACATGTTTAATTTAATTTACTTTAATATTTTAATTTTCCTAACTTAGGGTCCTTGATTAAAAAGATTACTTATTTGAATAACTATCAAACCATATGGAATTTCTCCAAACACTTTATGGGTCTTGAAGATCTCATGTACTCCAGCCCTTCCACAAAATTTTGGAGCTAGAGCACATCTGATGCTACCCCAAAATCTCAACAGAACATGCATTTATATACTTAGCTTCAGTCGTGCTAAGAGCAACAAAAGTTTTCTTTTTACTAGACCATGAAATCATAGTAGAGTCCAAGTTAAAAAAAAACATTAGATAAATTATGAGGTCTAAAATGGGCACCTTAAAGAATGTTATAAAATAATAGTGGAAATAATAAAATAATATGATATTACATCATCAAATTTTAGACAGAAAAAGAAAAAACTACTTTTTGCGCTGGTATTTTCAACTTATCTCCCTACAGTTTAACTCGAATTTCGAGTAGGAGCACTCATTGGATGTGAAATTTAATTACTCATACAAGGAGTACCCATGTTGCATACTTTCGGTGGACCCTATTATACGAAAACTGATAAATACATGAAAAGATGTGTTTGCAATCATGTTTTTCATGTATTTCTCATTTTTCATGTAGCAGGTTCCACCAGAAGTATACAACATGGATACTCCTTGGATGAAGAATTAAATTTTGCATCCAAAAAGTGCTTATGCTCGAAACTTGTGTAAAACCGTGGGAAGATAAGTTGAAAATACGAGTTGAAAAAGTAGTTTTTACTTTTTTACTCCAAAAATGGTATTACATAGGGGATTATTCACCATGTCAAATTTGTCACCATAGGAGTGTCCATGGACTTGCATTCCATCATGCCAAGTTTCTAAGGGATCTTAATAGTGTGCTTGCCTTGTCCAACAAATATTCCATCAAGCTTTTGCTAAATTTCCAATCCCAAATAGTAATGCATAAGACCAAGATCATTCATCTCAAATTTAGAAATCAACTCCCTCTTACATTGGATAATGAGAACTTCAACCCCTATAAAAAAAAAAAATTTATCTACATACAACAACCAAATCAACGGTTCATCTTCAACAACTTTGAAGAAAATTTTTGGATCAACATCTCTCTTTTTGAAACCAAGGCTCAACAAATATTTATTAATATGAGAGTACCATGCACGAGGAGCCTACTTAAGCCATACAAGGCTTTTTTCAATTTGTAGACATGTGTTTCTCTATCATGGACCTCAAAGCCTTGAGGTTGTTGAATATAAACTTCCTCTTCAATGACTCCATTCAGAAAGGTGGTCTTGACATCCATTCGATGTGATTTTCAACATGGAATTGAAGTAAGATAAATGGCATATCTAATAGAAGCATACGTGTAAATATGAGAAAACATGTCTTCATAATCCTCCCCTTTTTTTGGGAGAATATTCAGGCCACAAATTGTGTCATGTACTTCTCAATACTTCCATTAATTGCATGTTTGATTTTGTAGATCCATTTGGAAGACACAACAGATTTCCCTTTGGGCCTTGGCACACTTTCCCAAACATCCTTCTTCAATACAATATGGTAGTCTTCAATCATAACATCTTTTCCAAATGGATGCTTAGCTGCTTCTTCATAGGTGTATGGCTCACACTCAATTATTTTACACATTATGGATACATAACCTAAATACTTCTTCCACTTCTTGCTTTCCCTGAAGGTCCCACGAGGTGCAACATGTCATTTAGCTCCAATTTTATTTCAAGCCAGGCAGGTCTGTTTCTATTCCCAGGTATAATGACTCCTAGCAAGTCAAAAAATTCATGTTTATCATCAGATTCTTCATGAGGATCTTGTTCCATAGGTGCAGGTTCTTTAGATTTCAATTCCACATTCTTTGGAGCCACTTGCATCTCATCATGAGAGTCCAAGTGTGAACCCTTGTACTTCCAAAAAGCATCATCCTCATAAAAAATAGCATCCCTACAAGTTTCAATAGAACGTTTTCCTAGCACATAGACCTTGAAGGCCTTGATTTTTCATTATAGCCAACAAACGTTCCCTTCTTCCCGGAAGGTTCCAACTTTGTCCTTTTCTCCTTGGGCACATGAACATAAACAAGACAACCAAAAATTCTCAAGTGTTCAACATTGGGTCTCTTACCTGTGAAGACTTCTTTAGGAGTCTTGTAATCCAATATTCGGTGAGGGCATCTATTTTGAACATAAACAATTATCCTCAAAGCTTCTCCCCATAGAAACATCAACAACTCTTGATCATGAAGCATGGATTTGGAGGCTTCCATAATAGTCCTATTCTTCCTTTTTGGAAACCCCATTTTTTTGACGGTAGTAAGGAACCATCGTCTCCCTCTTAATTCCATCATCCCTCCAGAAGGTGACCAATTCCTTGGATACATACTCTCCTCCATTGTCAGACCTTAAAGTCTTGACCCTTCTTCCTGTAGCATTTTCAACTTGTGCTTTGAATTCTTGAAACTTCTCAAATAATTTATCTTTGTATTTCAATAAATAAATCTATGTTTTACAAGATTAATCATTAATGAAAGTGACATAGTACAAATGACCACCCAAGGACATGTCATAGGTCCACAAACATCAGAATGCACAAGATCCAAGATTCATTTAGATCTACTATTGATCCAGGTGGATATTGGTGGTCACCCGCCTATTCCACTTGGGGCTCCACCATTGTCTATTTCAGTTTTTCAGTTTCGGCACGGTTTACTATTTTTAGCAGTTTTTCAGGTCCTAAACTTCCGGAGCCGTTTTGAGGCCCTAAACGACATTTTTTGGGAAAACGAAGAGCAACATTGGTCTCGTTCCAAATTTGTATTCCTCGGATAGATCTTTCTAACGAGATATGGTACGCATCAAACGGAGATCGTATGCCAAAGTTACGCCCCTGGGAAGTTGAAACACCAATTTACCCAAACGGGGCCCATAGTTTTGGCGCTTCATCTCCTAGGGTTAGGGTTTTGGCTGTTTAGGATTTCCCATTGTTTATAAATGATAAATAGGCCCTCAAGCTTCATTGTAACTCAGTTCAGAGGCCTGTAGCCGCCACATCTCTTCTCAGAGATAGCTACCAGCGCCCTAGCTAGTTTTATTTCCATTCTGTCTGTAAGCAAATTTCAGTTCTTTGATATTAATGAAATGAAGTGTTATTTCCGCTGCATCTCTGTATTTATGTTTATATGTTTATTTTGTTGCGTTCCTACATAAATCTGGATCAGTGGTATCAGAGCGGTCTGCTTTTTCTCGATCCTTCTTTGCATGTCCCCAACGAGGTCGGGGTATAAGGAGCTAGGGCTTGATCTGGTGGAACCTTTGCAAGATCGGCCTCGCAAACCTCGACGGACGCCCATGGGGGATGAAAAGAAAGATGAGGGAGCAGGAGATCCTATCAAAATATTGCTCGAGGAGGCCCTCGAAAGACAAAGGAACGTGATGATGGATAACTTTGCTCAGATCCTTCAACGGCTACCCACCGACGGCGCATCTGCATCCAGCAACCACTCTGGAGGCGCGACTCCTTTTAAGGTACTAGTAAATTTTGACATTCCCATATTTGAGGGTCAAATAGACGCAGATGCCGTAGATAGATGGTTGAATCTGTTAGAAGGATATTTCTCGGTTCATGAATTTTCAGACCGGGAGAAGATTGTTTTTGCACTCCTCAAAGCTACCCCCCATGTTAAGGACTGGTGGGAAACCTACTGTGAGAACAAGGACCAGACAGAACCCTCTCTGTTCTCGGTCGTACCAACTTAGAATTCTTTCCGAGACGCCGTCAAGGAACAGTACTATCCCGTGGGGAGCTATGAGGACAAGTACATACAATGGACCACGCTGCGACAACAAAGGGATCAAGATATTGCATTCCATGAAATTTGGCTTCGTTTGTTCCATACCACTGCGCACAAAGTTGGGTATCAAAGATTCGAGCTGCTCCAGGTACTAGTATCACGAGGCATGCGCACAAATACATTCGGGGAGGAAATGGGTTCCTTGACATCTCTCGGCAGTACGGCATGGGTATGCGCGAATTGACGAGGAATTCAAACAGAAGAAATGAGACTTTGGATCTGCGAATCAAAAGCAAGGGAAAGGTGCTCCCAAACCACAGAACAAAGGACAGAGCCAAGGCATGGCAACTCAAGACAACTTGTCAAAGCCATAAACAAAGAACAACACCGCAAAGCCAAAGAAGGACACGGGGAAGTGGTGTGAGTTCCATAAGAGCTCCACTCACAACACAAGTGAGTGTCGGGCCAAGCAGTCGCTGGTGGCCGAGATGAGGGCTTCTAAGTCAAATGCATGCTCCAACTCTGAATCAGAACCTGAAAAGGGTAATGACAAAGGGAAATAGATTATTGATGCAGAGCCCAACACCACCGTTGCCACCACAAAGATCCCGAAGGAGGAGCCGCCGGAAGATCCGGAGGAGGAACGTCTCTTCCTCCCATATGTGGGTAAAGGGCTCCCCGGTATAGTTCATTGTCGACAATGGAGCCAAAAAGAACCTCATTTCAGCGAGGCCGTCGAAGCGGTTGGGCTTGCGGCCACAACACACCCAACAACCATACACCATTGGGTGGCTTCACCAAGGACGGGATCTCCGCGTTAGCCAGCAGTGTCGCCTTCCCTATAGCATCAAGCCTTTCATGGATGAGGTATTGTGTGACTTTGCTCCTATTGATGTTTCTAATGTATTATTAGGCCAACCATACTTGTTGAAGCGACATGCTGTGTATGAGTCCCGGCCTCGTGTTGTTATTGTTACTTTGGGAAATAAGTTGTACAGGATACCAGAGGTACCACCTCCTACCGCTATCTCTTTGGTTACTGCAAAACAATGCAGTAAGCTCATTTCCCAAACCAGGAAATTCATTTTCCTGATGATCCGCCCCCAGGGCAAGAAGAAGACTATGGCCATGACCTCCAGACAGGGCTCCTCTGCACAACAACAACAAATGGATAAGGTTGTGGAGGAGTACGGGGACATATTCACCTCACCCACAGGGGTTCCTCTGCACTGTCAGGTCAAGCACCCGATTGACCTGACCCCAGGTGCGCCGCTACCTAATGGACCGATCTATCGGCGCTCTGTTCTGGAGAATGATGAAATCAAGAGGCAGATTCAGGAGCTGTTGCAGAAAGGTCACATCAGACCAAGTTCATCGCCCTGTGGGAGCCCGATCGTGTTGGTACAGAGGAAGGATGGGACGTGGAGACTCTGTATTGACTATCGGGCGCTGAACAAGATCACTGTCCGGAATAGGTACCCAATCCCACGGATTGATGACCTTCTGGACCAACTCCAAGGTGCAAAATATTTCAGTAAGATCGACCTGAAGTCTGGGTATCACCCGGTACCAATTGAACCCTCTGATGTGTGGAAGACTGCCTTCAAAGCTAAGGAAGGCCTTTTTGAATGGCTGGTCATGCCTTTCGGGTTGACGAATGCTCCCGCAACCTTCATGAGGATGATGGACGACATCTTGCGGCCATTCACCGACTCATTCGTAGTGGTGTACTTGGATGACATTCTGATCTTCAGCAAGACTTGGGAAGAGCACCTTCATCACATCCGACAAGTCCTCCAAACACTGCGGCAACACAAGTTGTGTGCCAATTTGGAGAAGTGCACGTTTGGCATGACCCAGGTTCAATATCTGGGATACATTATTGATGAAAGGGGGGTGCATGTGGATCCGGCCAAGATCCAAGTCATTCGGGATTGGCCAGCCCCAACCACTATAACAGAGCTTCGCAGCTTTCTGGGTCTTGCTAATTTCTATCGGAGGTTCGTGCTGGGATTCTCTCATATCACTTGGCCCTTGAGTCAAGTCACCAAGGGAGGAGCGAGAGAAAATTTTTTTTGGTCGGAACCTCAACAGAAGGCGTTCACAGAACTGAAAAATCGCCTCTGTTCTGCCCCAGTGCTCACTTTACCAGACTTGCAACAGCCATTTGAGATCGAGAAAGATGCCTCTGACTATGCTATTGGGGCAGTTCTTACTCAACAGGGACATCCAGTGGCATTTCACAGTGAGACATTGTCTGACACAATTCGCAAGTACCCCACATATGACAAAGAAATGTACTCCATTGTGCAAGCTTGTCGACAATGGAAGCACTACATTTTGGGGAAGGAAACAATCATCCACACAGACCACAGGCCCCTGCAGTTCATACAGACACAAGGGAAGTTGCAGAATGATCGCCATCAGAAGTGGTCTACATATTTGCAACAGTTTCATTTGAACATCAAGTATAAGAAGAGTAGCACCAATCATGTTGCAGACTGCCTCAGCCGACCACCGATCGTGGCGCTCACCACTGTGCTCAACTCTTGTGGGCACGAGACTTCTGATTGGCCGCTTCTCTATGAGAGTGACCCAGAATTCGACCAAACTTACAAGGCACTCTTGGGGGGTACGCAAGTTCCAAATTTTCACCTCCAAGATGCACTTTTATGTCACATGGGACACCTTTGTGTTCCTTCAAGCGAACGTGCCAAGATGATATGGGAAGCACACTACAGTCGAGTCGCTGGGCATTTCGGGGTCGAGAAAACAGTAGCAATCCTGCAGAAGTATTTCTATTGGCCGAACCTTCGAAAGGATGTCGAGAAGCACATCAGATCCTGCACTGCTTGTGCCATTGCCAAACCGACCATCAAGAAGCAAGGCCTATATGCTCCTCTACCTACCCCTAGTCGACCTTGGGAATCCATCTCCATGGATTACATGTCGGGCCTGCCTTCTACTAAGCAGGGAAATGACTGTGTTTTTGTGGTCGTCGATAGATTCTCAAAGATGGCCATTATGGCGGCCTGCAAGAAGAATATCACAGCAGAAGCCACTGCTAAACTCTTCTTTGAACGAGTGTGGGTGCACTTTGGGATCCCACAGTCTATCATATCAGATCGGGATAGCAGGTTCCTCAGCACATTTTGGTCCAGCCTCTGGTCGATGTTGGATACCAAGCTCACGAAGTCCACAGCTTTCCATCCCCAAACAGATGGCCAGACAGAGGTCGTCAACAGAATGATTGTACACATTCTGCGCATGTACAATTCAAAGCATCCACGCACATGGGACGAGAGCCTCCCCTATGTACAACATAGTTATAATCGGGCTCTTCACAGTTCAATCGGCCATAGCCCCTTTCAGGTGGGCTTGGGATTCCAGCCACTATGTCCCATTGACGTAGCCATGCCATTTGCAGCTGCTCAGGCCAATTCAGCTCATGTCCAGTCTGAAGTTGACAAAGCCAGTAGCTTCATCGAGCGCATTCAACACATCTGCCAACAAGTTCATGATATATTGGACAGAGCCAATGCCAAGTACAAGCAACGCCATGATCAACGCCGGGTGCCACACAACTTCCAGGTGGGTGACAAAGTATGGCTACATTTGCAGAAGGAGCGCCTCACTGGACCCCACCGCAAGCTTCGCCTGCTCCGATACGGGTCTTACACCATCACCAAGGCTGTAGGGAACAATGCATTCGAGCTCAGTATTCCACCATTCCTTGGTCTGCACCCAGTCTTCAATGTGGATCGCCTTCGTCCTTACTTCCCACCTCTACTGGACACCTCGGACATTGCAGAACAACTCACACCAACTAAGTTAAATCCAGACTGCATGGAACAGGCCACCACATGAAAATCAAGAACACTCGCCAGCAAAAGATCCAACTATATCGGGTTGTCAAAGCTGGCCAACTTGTCAAAGCTGGCCAACTCCTGCACCAAGGAAAGTGTTTCACCAGGGACCAGTTATTTCCTCACTCCATGGAGGAACCGCATATCCGGAGACCATTGCTTCTAAGAGGAGAATGATCCAGTGGATATTGGTGGTCTCGCCTATACCACTTGGGGCTCCACCATTGTCTATTTCAGTTTTTCAGTTTCGGCATAGTTTACTATTTTTAGCAGTTTTTCGGGTCCTAAACTTCTGGAGCCGTTTTGAGGCCCTAAACGACGTTTTTTGGGAGAACGGAGAGCAACATGGGTCCACGGACCATATTGCTCATTTCAAATTTGTAGTTCTCGGATAGATCTTTCTAACAAGGTATGGTACGCGTCAAACGGAGATCGTATGCCAAAGTTACGCCCCTGGGAAGTTGAAACACCAATTTACCCAAACGGGGCCCATAGTTTTGGCGCTTCATCTCCTAGGGTTAGGGTTTTGGCTGTTTAGGATTTCCCATTGTTTCTAAATGATAAGTAGGCCCTCAAGCCTCATTGTAACTCAGTTCAGAGGCCTGTAGCCGCCACATCTCTTCTCAGAGATAGCTACCAGCGCCCTAGCTAGTTTTATTTCCATTCTGTCTGTAAGCAAATTTCAGTTCTTTGATATTAATGAAATGAAGTGTTATTTCTGCTGCATCTCTGTATTTATGTTTATATGTTTATTCTGTTGCGTTCCTGCATAAATCCGGATCAACTATCACTACTAGTACATCATCCTCATTAGAGGAAATTATAGCCTAAAAGTGGCCTCCTAAGGAAAAATAATAAAATAAGAGTTGTGAATTTTGGAGGGAAAAGAAGAAATATACTTTTTTTTTAAAATTATATTTTTGGCTTATTTCCTTATACGTTTACTCAAACTTCAAGTGTAGACACTTGCTATATGCATAATTAAATTCCACATCTACCGAGTACCCATTATGCATACTTTTAATAACACCCACATTAATAAAAAATGCAGATACATTAAAAAAACATTTTGAACATGCCTTTTTAATCTATCTGCAATTTTTATCAATTTGGGTCTTCTCAAAAGTATGCATAATGGGTACTTCTTGGATGTGGAATTTAATTCTACATCCAATGATTGTCTACACTTGAAATTCGAGTAAACCTATAAAGAGATAAGCAGAAATACAATTAAAAAAATAGTTTTTCTTATTTTCTCTCCAAAATATTAACATGTACCACTGTTTAAATTTAAAGTATTTTGATTGGTTTACATATTATGACATGGAAATTACATGAAAATTTCATGGGCACTTTTAGGCTAAAATTTCCTCTAATGTTGACATTTTTCCCAATAGCACTTTCTTTGCAAAATTCATCATGCTCAGTCTTGCTTTCAGGTACACCTTTAACAAAATATTTCAGTCTATACAAGGCTTTATAATGAACACAAGCACACCTTCGATGCCACAACTCACAAAGACCAGTGGTGTTGTGCAACAAGGCTTGAATAGACCAACGAAGGAGACAATATAGGCCTCCAGTTCACACACCAATGACGTTGGAAGATTCAAAGGAGAAGTCCCTCTTCCATACTAGAACTTGTCCATTAACGAAAGCAATTCTATATCCTTTGCCTTCAAGAGATGAAATGGACAAAAAATTCATTTTCAAACTAGGAACATATAAAATATTATTAATATATACATTACCTCTCAATTCCAATTGGAAGGACGGTGAGAAAATTCCTTTGGCTTTGTATTTGTCATTGTCTCCAAGCTCAACTCTTTGAGCTATCTTCTTTTCAACCAATTTAGAGAGATGCTCATGAATTCTAGTCATGTTCCTAGACACACCACTTTCCACTAACCATATTTCATCATGACCTGTAATGGAGCCTGTAAAAGAAAAACAAAATGAGTATTCATCATTTGAATCTCTCTTTATAGGCCTCCTCTTATGAGATAGTTCATTTAGATCAGCGGTAGGAGCATGATGCTTCCCTTTCATTTTTTGATCATCATCCCTTTGAGGGAAGTTACTTTGATAATGACCATATGCTTGACAATGATAACATTGAACATTTGTTATATCTCTTCTATTTCGAGAGGGAGGAGGAGGTCTTCTTTGTGGAGCAGGTCCATTTCTTGGATTAGGTCTCGAATTAGGTCTTCTACCTAAACTTATGTGAAATCTTCCAAAATTAGTTCTTCTAATTAAACCTTTGTTACTCTTTGAGTGGGTTGGAAAACCTTGAGAATCTTCACCTAGATTTGAAATCTTGCCTCTGGATAGGAGCCTTGCTTCTTCTTTAGTGCAAGTAGCCAATAGCTTATCAAAAGAAGGATCATTTTCTCTACCACTAATGCTTGCTACAAAAGGATCTCAAGGTTCAAGAAAACCACCCAGCAACCACAACTACCAATTCCTTGTCGGATACTTCTTCATCAAGAGCCTTGAGTTGATCTCCTATTTGAGATATTATTACAAAGTAATGATGCCACAGTATCTTTCTTTGTCATCGTGATCTCATGAAGTTGACCCCTTAGACTTATAGATTGATTGATGTTGCTGATAGTGTACAATCCAACGAGGGTATCATATATCTCCTTGGAATTTTTGTGATAAAAAATATAGGGAATTAGATGACCCCTAACAAATTCCACAATGATGCTCCTAGCTAAGATACCATCTTCCTAAAACTTGTCTTTTATTTCTTTGTCAGCTGGTTCAGTAACTTTTCCCAACACAATACCCAAGACCTTTCTCCTTGCAAGCACTAGGTTAATTATATCCTTCCATGCCCTATAATTTGTAGCTCCTTAAAACTTGTTCTTTCTCTTCATGAAGGAATTCATAACGAAGATGATGAATCTGACCAACCAAAAATAAAAAGATGTAGAATCCTAAAGCCTTACAGTGCTCTTAATATTCTTCGAGGTGCTTTTCAAGGTGATCTCAATGCTCTTTCTCTTCAACAAAGCTCTGAATCCATATTGAATTTCTAGTGCAATCAATACTAGTACAATTTTTCAAATTGAAAACTACTTCCAATGATACAATTATTCTTCTTATAACATTCCAATCATTAAGAAGTTATACATGAAAAATTTCAACCATTCACTTTGTTCAATAAAGCAATAAAGATCATAGTAAACAATGAAACAAGAGGCAAGAGACACCAAAATTTAGGCTAGCAACCAGGGAAAATCCATTAAGGGAAAACTCAACAATCTTTCCTTATGAGGGAGAATTGAGTTTATCAAATATATGTCAAAATATTTGAAACAAGATTCCAATTTTTCTTACCTCAATAAATGCTAAGTCAAACTAGTCAAAGGAGAGATAATACAATCAAGTTTGAAATAGAAGGGCCGATTTTTGGCCTAAGGTAGCTAAACATAAGGGTCAAAATTTTGTCAAAATACCAGTCAATGAACCACTGTGAAAACTTAGTCAAGTCTCAGAGTTGACCCGCGGTCAACGAGCCCAAAAAAGAGATATAAATTCGATCAAATAGAGTCAATGAACCACGGATGAACACAACCTCCCAAATGAATCAAAGTCTCGGTCAAACAAAAGCAAATTCTCCCAAGTCAATGTTGGTCAAATAAAAAATGAGATAGTTGGTCAACGCAAAACAAAATTTCTTATTTCCTCCATCACACATTTGAATGAGTCTTTTTGTTTTAGATCAAATTGTGTGTGATGATGAGGTGCCAATGTAAGGTCATCGAACTTGTATTTATATATGTGTTTGGAGGAGGGTTTTGACTTTGGGGTCAAACCCATTGAAAGAGTGAAGCCGACTTCACCAAGAGAGGCCAACCTGATTAACATGTAAAATATGAATTTTCTCCTTCTTTTTTCCAATGAAAATACTGATCGAAGCTACCAAATTTTCAACACCAAGAACAATCCATTTAGATTATGTTACATAGTTCAATGATTACTTCTGCACCTTCAATTTACAAACCAAAAACAAATATAACAGATTTTCCATCGATCAAAATCATATACAACTAATTGCAATTGCCACTTCTTTCACCACATAATAAAACTACAAATAGAATCAATAATAAAATGTTGCAAAACATCCTAAAAATCCAATCAGCAACCCAACTTAATTTCCTCATCTAACACTAAACATATCACACAAAAATCCATGATTCAAATTAAGATGCCCTTTTTCATTTTATAAAACTCCTGCCATTAATATTTTGTTGTGTTATGTCTTCCGAATCTGTTGCATCAAAACTTTTGTTAAACCATGATGCCATGGATCCAGAAGACGAAAAGGACAACAAGATGCCCTTTTCATCTTTCTCTTTTCAGCCTTCAGCTTTTGAGAATTTTTTATGATTGCATTTGCGAAAGAATTATGGAATTGCAAATAACAACGAATCTCAAATCTTTATCCCCGTTCCCGTTTTGTACATAACCAAGATATCACTGTCGTCCATGATTACACATCTTGCCCATTTTCTCAAGCATTGCTCGGTTCTCAAAGCACATATGTTTTTAGACATTCCAATGGAAACTCATCAACTTTGAAAATAACTTATGCATTTTCTTCATGTTTTGAATATGGGTGAAATGTTGCTAATATGGCTGCCAAATGTCAATCAAAATCTTATGAGCTACGCGTTTTGAGATTTCAAATGGGGGTGGAGTATCTGAAATTCGGTGACAGAAGATGATGCCTGCAAATTTATGTAAGTCCACATATATCTTCTACGTATAAGTCCACATATATCTTCTATGTAAGTCCACATATATCTTCTCATGAAGCTGTCTTCTTCAGAAGGCGGTTCAGCAGGGACACACTATGGGTTTCTCCTTCTCCAATACGGTTGCTTGCACGCACTCACTGTTTGTTGATGATTTGCTACTATTTGGTCATATCCACAGGGATCATTGGCTCTATGTCCACCATATATTCATCCATTTTGAGTCAGCTACAGGGCTGGCCATCAACAAGCACAAGTCCTTTATTATTTATGAACATGGAGACCAAGGGGATTTGGCTTACATTGTTGATATATTGGGTATGGAGTTAAGAGAAGCTTCTTTGGGTTTCACTTACTTGGGTTTCAACATCAAACCATGCGGCTACAAGATCCGGGACTGGATGTGGCTCATTGACAAGTTCAGAAGGAGGATGTTCAGATGGACGCACAGGTGGTTGTCTATGGGGGGGCGACTCATAATGATACAAGTTGTTCTATCCCAAATGATGGTATATTGGGGTCATCTTTATTACTTTCCAGATGGTATTATCAGACTTATAAACTCCATTATTGCAAAATTCCTATGGGGCGGGGCGCAGATGCCACCAAAAATTCACCTATGCAAATTACAGAAACTATGCAGGCCAAAGGACCATGATGGATGGGGAATTCTAGATACGAGAAACTTCAACAAAGCACTGCTCATCAAGTCGTTCTGGAGAGCGCTGGGCAGTGATGGCATCTGGAATGAGGTTATCAGATGTAAATATATTGTGGGTGACATATATCATCAGATCCTTACCACTCAAATCTCATTCCCACGATGCATATCTGTCATATGGGGTAGTTTTAAAAAGGTTAGCAGGCATATGGCGGACAGGGTAGCTTGGATTTTCTGTGACGGTAGACGTATTCCTCTATCTCATATGAAGGTTATTGGTTTTTCTCCTCAGCACGGACCATCTCCACAACTTGTTCACAGGCTTGCTCATCGTGGCATTATATATCTTACACAGACTATTTGTGAATGGTCATACGGGGCCCCTATATTTAAATCGGCTGCTCAATTGGATTTAAGAGCTCCGGAAGATGATGAATGGGAGTTCCTTAGGGACAGACTTCGGGCCACGGGTCTATGCTGGGATGCGGGAGGTGATAAGATTGTTTGGGATGGCCCCACGAAGAATGGAATTCCGGTGGTCAGGGACATATACAGGTATATCAACATGGCTTCATACCTGGAACAACTTAGCAGATCTTTCTATAGGTTTTGGCGGAGGAATATCCCTACGAAGATTATACTCTTTGGCTGGTTAGTGTGGAAAGACAAGGTCTTGACTGGGAATAATTTGATGAAAAGGGGATATTCTGGCCCTTTCAGATGCCATATTTGCTTATTGGATTCTGAATCCACAGTTCATCTTTTCTTCAGATGTCCTGTTATTATCAATATATGGAGACTCTTCTCTGTACATTTCATGGGTCCCATATGGTCTCCGGTTGATTTCATATCTGTCGTTTCGGATTGGGACAAATTAAAAGGGAAATTTAGATATCTCCCCTTTTTCTTTTTATGGGAGGTTTGGCTTGGTAGAAATAGAGTGATCTTCGAAAATATACCCTTTCAGATTCCATGTATTTATTCTGCTATTACTAAATGGATGGAAGATAGCCCTACTATTACTAGGCCTATTCAGGACTGTTCCATTCGCATTCGGCCACATGAGGTGGATATCCCAGCAGTCTACTTTGATGGTGCTTGCATGAATGGGATCATGGGATGTGGCACATGGATTAAGATATCTCAAAGGGAAAGGGTTCATATTCATTTTAATGCTGGAGAGGGTACCAACAACAAAGCGGAAATCATTGCTCTTTGGGGAGGCCTACGTTTTTCCATCTACTTACAGCTAAAGGATATTCATGTTTATGGTGATTCTATGATTGCTATTGGATGGATCTCTAATCCACAAGCTCTCGTTCCTACTGGACTTCAAGGCTGGGTTTCTCGGGTTCGGCGTTTATGGACAATGCTCAACAAGCCTGCTATCTGTCACATTTACAGGGAGAACAATACAAGGGCAGATGGCCTCTCAAAGATGGGTTTAAATACTGATTTCGGTACCATGCAGGTTCAGCGCTTTCGAGATGGTCTCATTTTCTAGGAAACTACTATTGCCATTCCATAAAATCGGTTCTAGTATTATATTTTGGTTTTTTGAATATCTATTTGCGGCGGTGTAGTCTTCATATGCAGGTTTATGTTTTTATTTACACTTCCTTCAGGCGAGCGTGGGCTATTTATCTATATCTCTTCTACAGGCGAGCGTGAAAAGAATACACAGACCGGCTATATGCATAGGTCAAATACACTGGGAGAATGACCAGTTTCTGTTTACACATATTATTATTATCTTGTTTTCTCCTGGTATGAGTATTCCATACAAGAGCCGACCATGCCTATCCCATCTGTTCGCGATTATTCTCTTGCACAGGGGTGATTATGTGGATTTTATCAAGCGAGCGTGCAATTTCTTTCAAGCGAGCCGGTCTTATATTCTGCTAGGGACTGCAATGATGTTGCCATTATCACTTCTTTCTGATTTGTCCCTTCTTTCCTTTTCACATGAAAGCCATATGCATATTCTTGCTGTTCCTTATTTTCCTATTATGGCTTTATTTTGGTTCGATGTCTTCCGTTCTATCTGTCTACTTTTGTCATTGCCATATATTTTGGTATTTCATTTACTGTTTATATCTTTTGTTAATCAGTCCTATCATTACCAATTTCCTCCTCCTGCTCGCTTCTTTAGCTGAGCATTTGATTTGGACGGCATTCGTTCTATGTTGGGGTGGCCATTCTATTGGCTGCCTTTGGTTGGTTATCTCGCTGTTTTTACATGCTGGAGATGTATTTGATTATGTACTGTTTTATATTTATATATAACATCATTTTTTTCTTCTGAAAAAAAGTCCAATGCTCTTTCCAGAAACAATTAAAATACACTCTTGAATAGAAGCAAATTGAAATGAAGCGTAGAAACATGATAAAGTGGAGGGGTGAGCAGACTGAAGGGTCTGCCCAATGGGATTGACAAATGCAGCATCACCATCATGTTTCTAAAAAATGGACCAGCCATATCGCTACTCTTCTCCGTTATAATTTTATTTTTGTTTTGGCGGAGCCAAAGTGGTCGTGTTTCTTATCACACAGATATTTACATCGACCTTGACTTGGAGCATATGTGCTTTGATTTCCTGTTCAGAAATTGTGACTTGATTCGTCTACTAATTCTCTCTTTGGTCTTCATTGATCTATAGAAATTCTGGTAAGATTATGAAAAATTGCGGCAAAGTTTTTTGAAAATCTAGGTTTTAGTAGTTAAATTTCAGTAGTTTGAGTACCCGAAAGGTTTTTAATGGCAATGAATCCATTTTCACCATCAAAAATGGAATTCAAACACTTCAACTAACTGATATTTTGAAGCAATAGTAGACAACTCTTTGATTTGGTTACTTCCTGATTTGATCTCCTTCCATGCAACAACTAGATCAAATAAAATAATTAACACATTAGCATAAAACTCACAAGTGCATGGTTGAAAAATTAGAAATCATTCACACTTAAAACTAAACTCTCACATGTTCTATGCTACCATATATATATAGAAGATTAACATTGCTAAAATTACATGATCATGGCCTCTCTCATGACACTCATGAGAGAGTTAGAACTTGCTATGATGCCATGACAGAAAAATAGAATTGCACACCATACAAAAACTATTAGTATATTCACATTCAAAATCAAGATACATCATACTAATATAGTGCATATGAGATCCAACAAACTTTGAATTAGGGGAATTTTGTTGAGAAAATATCTCAATAAATTCTAACAATCCTCAAACCATTCTCTAAAATAAGCATTATTCCTAACAAACATTTATATGGGGCTCAATAAAAAATGATAAAAGATTAAAATAATATATAGCCCACAATTGGGGAATAATAAAAAGTTAAAGTAATATATAGCCCACAATTAGGGAGTTGTTGTAGTGCCCCTAAACAAGTCTAAATATTTAAATATTGGTTAAATTAACAAAAAAAAAATTCAAAAGTAATAAAAATAACAAAATTCATTTTTCTATTGTAATTTTGTTTTTATTGATATAATTATAAATAATATTTTAGATAACAGAAAATCATAATATACATATCACATTAAAAAAATATAACATATAAATAGTAAATTATGATCCATTATATCATATAAATTAAAATAATGGGCAGATACCATGACTTATAAATACTACATGCCCAAAACCCATAAATTATGTGAAAATCAAAATATTTTATAAATATTTTCTTTTAATTTTATTTTATAACATTTTTTAAATTAAATCTAAAAGCAAAAAGGTACAGGGCAGATGTTGTATTGATGTAAATGTTTACAAACATTTACATGTGGGCTCAATTAAAGAATAATAAGAGGTTAAAAGTAATTTAGAGACACTCTCCAACCCAATACAGTAGAGATGTTGTTAATGTCCTACAAACATTTTGACTTGGTCAAAATAAATTAAAAACTAAAATAAAATTAAAAATTAAAACTAAGAAAAATATAAAATCAATAATTATAATTATCATTGCCATTAATAATAAAACAAGTCTAGATCCATCTTAACTCCTGATCTATTCACCCGCAATAGCTACATCCATCTTAACTCGATTTACCAGATGCAAAACATCTTTTAAAATGAAAAGAGATTTGATCATTGTCAATTCTTAATAAATCTAGAGTTAAGAAATAGATTTAGAGATAGATAAAGTAATTAAAAATAAAAATAAAAAATCTTATATTTTCTCTTAAGTATTAAAAAATGTATAATTCTTATTCTTTAAAAAAAAAAATCAACACATGACTTAAAAAAAATTGTAACATGAATATTATATTGAATATAAAAATTGGAAATTACATCATGAAACGGACACTCATATACAAATTGGAAATTACACCATGAAACATAGTCATTGTCTGTCTCTAAGGAGACCTCACCATATTAACCAAAAAAGAATCCTCCTGATGGAAGACTAAGATACTAAAAATAAATAAAGATAATACAAAAAAACTCATTACATATGGAGTTCTGACCTGAGATTGACCTGAGATTTATTAGCTCTAAAGAGTAACAACGGAAGCATATAAAGCAAATACATGAGAAACTATTATGAAGGCTTTGAGTTAGAAACCAAAATCTGAACATATGCTTTAGCCTTCTCGTTTGTTGTGCTTCCTATAAGAGAAAGCAAAGTTTTTTTTTTTTTTTTTTAATATGTGCTCTAATCTGCAATCCATGATGTTCAGGTGGTTGTGGAGGAACTCAACGGAGTGGAGAACATCATCCCTATGTTCATTTTGTTAAACCGATGTACGCCCCCATAATGAACTTCATCTGCAAGTATAAAACAATGGTCTGCATATACTGGTTGAAACACCCTATGGTGTTCCCTGTGTCAAGGATCCAACCAGCCCATTCAACCAACACTTTAGTTTCAGAGAGGGAGGATCTACGACAGGGAGCCTCATTCTTTTCTTTAGCAATTTCTTCCTAAATTGGATTTGGAGTAAAATCCTTGTGGCGTCCTACGAAGTCTTGTACACGTTAGTTCCTATGATATTTCCCCCTTTGGGCCCTCTCTTGATAATATGCTCCCCATGGAATCTTTCCTGATATTAATTCGTCACAATGTTGTTGACACATACGAAGTGCAAGTTTCTAGTGATGTAACCACAATGTGCTAAAAATATACCATGTTCTGAACAGAGAGTTCCATAGATTAACTTCCAACCATGCATTATCAACTAAGATAGAGTTGTATATACTTCCAGGTTGCTTACTTTTCTAGAATACAAGGTCTCACAATGCACTCTTCGAGCAAGAGCGGCCTAAGAGTCAAAAGTATCCCACAGTTCTAGTGAATAGGTTTTGAATCATCTCTAAGAAATGCAGACCCAAATTGAAACCTATCCAACCTCCAACTACTCGTCAGCAAAGTCCAAACAATTCCCAAGAAACCTGGACTTTAGCCCAAACTGATAGCACAGTGACCCAATAGGTTTTATCCTCGCAGAGGGTGCTATGATATCCTTTTCATTACCCAAAACAATACACAACCAACATCACCAAAAAAAATAAAATATAATTATACATAAAAAAAAAAATGGTTTTTCTCACCATGAAAACGGGAGGCCTTCCCTGTTGGTTTCCAACCTTTATGACCACAAGAAATAGCCATAATAGAGTAAATTCCCCCTTAATCAAGGTTAATGGAGTATAATCTCCTTTCAACAACATGCACAGAAAAACTAGGCTTGAAATATTTAATATGATTGTGGCTTATGGGAGCATAAACTCTCCCCCTATAAATAGAGTACACGAAGCTTTTATGATAAGAAACAAACAACCCCTCCACACTCGAGTACAAAAAAATAGTGAGTTTGAGAGTGAGATAACATGATTCAAAATTATACTCCACCTCATTCTCAGTGTTAATATATATATAGAGAGATATATGAACTATGAATATATTAAGAAGTAAGTACTGAGATGGATTAAATTTATCGAGATGCAAATATTTTTTCAAGTTTTGCACTATAAAAGTAGTTTACATATAGTGCTAGATCTATGGTTAAAATGGATATACTGGTGTTTGAGCTAAAAATATCCATAGTAAAGTGGGGGTGAATCTCCATGATTAAGAATATTGCTCATATATATATTTTTTATAATTCATAATAATAATAATACTAATAATTATGTGGATATGGCTCATGTGGTGTAGAGCAGTCAGTGATGGAGTGCATTGTTAAGGCTGGTTAAAAACCCGTGGGTGATTAGAATTAGTCTAAACTACCAAAAAAAATAAAAAATTGTGGATATGTCTTCCATCTTCAATATCATCTACATATTCTTGAACTGAAATTATCCTTTAAAGATGAATACAATCTATATTAAGGATATACACGTCTTTGGAGGTGAATGAATTCCAATGGAGCCCCAAAATTAAGCAAAAAGTGTTGTAAATATCACATACTTCAAAATATAATCCTTGATTACAACATATTTACTCCTTGACTAGCAAGCCCCCCACCATTTTTTTTTTTTTTTTTTTTTTTTTGGTACATAGGATTCATGCTTAGTCCACTAAGAGATGGAGGAATGTTCGAGTTCTTAATATCATTTACTACTTGTAGACAAATCAAGAAGTTGTAGAGGGCCCCATAGCCATTATCCATCGAAGCAAATTGAAAAAATGTCTATATGGAGGTGCAGAAGTGGGGAAATAACTCCTCTTTTGCATATCTTGGGTTGAAGGTGGTTGGAGGTCACCTTGTCTCTATGTTATTATAACTACTCATATATCTCAATCAAAATGTTTACATATCCTTATGCAGAGAAGTAGCTTACCATAGAATCGGTAGCTTACCATGGAATCAAAATAGACATTGTGTAAGGAAAAAGCGTTGTGAAGGAAAACAAGTGTGCGAAGCAAGGAATAACAACTTTGTTCAAAAAAGTTCTGCACATCCATATACATTCTCCCACACTACATATCAATAAATTAATTAGTTTTTTTGGCTTATTAAAAATTTGGGGCATGAAAATTTTGGGTTACGTGTATATGGTGTGCAGAATAATAACTTATATCCCAAAACTAGCAAATGTAGCAAGATGCTATTGTTACCAAAATAAGTGACAGATGGTAGTACAACACACTAATGATATGAGACTTAGTTATTCGTTTTCACCACAAATTAAATTATAGTGTATCGTTTAGGGCTAGCGGAGAGTGTGACATAACAAAATTTGTAAGATAATAAAGTGAGAAAATTTAAGGATGGAAAATTATCTTGAAGTTTAAGAACAAGGGTGAATCTCAATAGTCCCTAATATGCAAAATATAAAATACTTATTGATTTATTTGTAAAATTATTCATATTTATAATGATTTAATATATACTCTATATATAATGTTATGTATATTTTATTAATTATTAGTTAGATATAGTTATCTTAGGTTTTATTAAGTGAAAGGGCATGATCAAAGATCATGCCTCTTCACCAAGGGACACCATGAGGCTATATTTAAACCTTTGGTGATTCCCCATTGTAATCATATCTCATATCTCATCTTTTATCAATAATAATATATACTTATTCAAGTTTACCAGATTTTTTACACTCCATTGGTATCGGAGCCATCGCTCTTCGGGATCTGTGTGATCACCCAGAATTAAGGAATTACAAAAAAATTCCAGATTGCAGATTTTTTATCAAGTGTTGGTGGTAGCATTTGTTTAAAACTTTTACAAATTCCCCCTCACTCTTGGCCTTACGACCCTCACTTCCTCTCCCATCACACAAGCCCCGGCCCTCTCCAACGCTTTTCCCTTACGATTTCCAACCCCCTCACGCTCTCGCACAGCTCAAGTAGCACCAGAGTTCTAAAGTTACTCGACTAAGGTTCAAGTGCCTTTCCAACAATCCAACAAATCTGAGCCACAGTTGAATTACATCTACTCCACAGTAGCTGTCAAGTGACTGTCCATGTCCAAGGGTGTAAAAAACAGGTCCGAGGCCTAATTTTGGTCTGCAGCAGAGATTCGAGCCCTAATTCTGGGCTGCAACAAAAAATCCGAGCCCTAATTTTGGGTTGCAATAGGCCTGAGGATTTTTTTTTTCTGATATTACATCTCCTTGTCACAGATTTTAACCCATACAAATCCTTCAAACCATCTTTGATGTTCTGCATTGTCTTCTATTACCTCAGATTTGAGTTCTGTGTTTTTCTCTGAATTAATCACCGCCACTTAACAGCCACGGGCAATCGCTTCACTCAATCCGTTCCACCAACAACACCAATGCCGCATTGACGCACTGACCATCCTCTACGCATAGCCACAGTCATAGATTGTTATGTGCGATTGATCGGTTCCTCGACTGGTGCGTCTGGTCCACGCTGTCGTCATTGTCACTGCTTCGATCCGGGTGTTTTCGTCGTTGACCGTTTCTTCCGCTGCATAAATATATATCAATATATTTCCGCGGCACAGTGGAACGATACATCATACGATACACCATTTAAATGATACAACGTTTTAAAAATACGGGTTACGGTAGAGTGCTTTAAAATACGGGTGACAACGTTAAATACGGGTGACGGGTCTAGTTTTTTTAAACGAACGGGTTCTGTGATATTATAATCATAGATAGATAACCTAACGTTTAAATTTTGCACCGACTGGATAAATAACAATCGGTCACCTCGTCCGCCAACTTCTCCGCTTACTCTCGGGCCCGACAACTCATCCCCACAATTCCGCCGTTTTCTACACACTCCGCCCAAAGAAAAAAACTTACGTTAAAAAAAAATCAATAATCGTGAAACAGTGTGTGACTTCTGAGCATCGTTATATTAAAAAAAAAAATCGATTTGTTTTAAGAAACAGTGTGTCTTTTCAAAACGAAACTGGCACATTTAAAAAAAAAAAAACGATTTTTTTAATTATATAAAATATATAATATATAGTTAAATTGATATATATATATATATATATATATATATATATATATATATATATTATAATTATATAATTCATTTATATATTATATAATTCTCATTTAATAATTATATATATATATATATATATATATAATAATTATATATATTATATAATTTTTAATTAAAAATTATATATATATATAATAATTATATAGTTAAATATATATATATATATATTATTAATTAATTAATTAATTAATTTTTAAAAAAAAAGGGGAAAAGAAAAACTGGCAGAAAAATATTTCCCACTTCATACATATTCAGTATGTCTTTATCAATGATGACGGTTGATCAGATAAAAAGGCAAATATGGCTAAAACAAATGGAGGCTAAGGACAATGAGAACAAAATATTGCAGAAATTTAATGCCATCATGGACAAGTTAGATCTAATGCAAAAACCAATAGTTCCTAACATGGAACAAAATCAACAAAACAATTCCGCAGATTCAGGGAACTCAGAAGAGCATCAGGAAAAAACCGATTCTCCACATCACCATGAAGATACAGATGTTTATAAACAACAAAATGTTCCATCCCCAGAATTTAACGGAACATGTGAAGCGACAAACACATCCAAAGCCACTGATATAGCGCCAGAAGCTGTTGAGGCCTTCGGTGATGAAGCACATATGGTTGTTAAGAAGGAAGCGTTTGATGATGAAAAGAAGTTGCATCGAACGATAATTGTTGGTAACTTACCTCTGAATCTAAAAAGGAATCACAAAAAATCACCAGAAGAACAAGGAATAGTTAGGAAACATGAAAAAGTATTCCAAGATCTACCCATAAAAGTGCCTCCCGATAGGAAAATCAAACATCCAATAGAAGTCAAGACAGGATCCAACTCTGTCGATATCAGATCTTTTCACTATCCACATCACCAACAGATGGAGCTCGAGAATATGCTTCACGATCTTTTTAAAATGTGGGAAGCAAGAGCTCACCGCTCAAGAAAACCAGGCGTTCGTCAACATTGTCCATCGTTACATATGCTTTGAGGACAAAGCATCTTTAAGAGAGGGGCAATGCTATGTATATTTTATTAATTATTAGTTAGATATAGTTATCTTAGGTTTTATTAAGTGAAAGGGCATGATCAAAGATCATGCCTCTTCACCAAGGGACACCATGAGGCTATATTTAAAGCTTCGGTGATTCCCCATTGTAATCATATCTCATATCTCATCTTTTATCAATAATAATATATACTTATTCAAGTTTACCAGAGTTTTTACACTCCATATAATGTTGTGATTTTTAAGTTAAAATAATTTTATATTGTAAAATTTGGGCAAATCATTTTTATAAAAAATGGAAATTGGCTAATATTTTTTTTGGAAAAATCATGAAAAATTAGCCCACCCAAATATTAGCCCCTAAAATTATCCATGATAACAAACTTTATGTTGTTTAACTGAAGAATTAGTGTGGGTGTTTATATGATTAATACATGTCACTATTACAATGAGTAAACAAAGTGTGTGACCCCATATTGTTTGTACACGTCAAGAGTTAAAAAAGCTCATAATATACTGGTAAAATCATAATATTTGCAATGAGATCATTAATCAACGAAATCTTTGTAATGACAACAGGTAGCATACAAATTATTGAAAGCATTTAGTACCAAAACATGTGAAAAAGGTAGTGTACAAATGGTTGAAAGCATTTAGTACCAAAACATGTGAGAAAGGACAATTATGCAGGGCAGCCATATGTGGAAAAGTTGTGTCGAAATAGAAATGTTTGTGGAGGTACGAGAACATGTAGCGATGGATAATAGCTACAGTGCAGATGAATACACACACGTATTAAAAAGTTAATTAAGACTTATTTGTACCATTAATAGAATTTAATCTAACGCATTGTGTAATGATTACTAGTTGTAAACATATCAAGAATATCATATCTATCAATATTATAAAAATAGTATTTTCGACATTTATTCAGGGAATCGACGTGTAATCAACACATCATTCATCTGCTTAATTTCATTTATTACTTCTAAAAAATTCAAGAAGATGCACAGGGATTTGTATCTAGTATCCATTGTAGCATTTGAAATGATGTGTGAATTGACTCTGCACACTTATTGTGCACATTGCCTCGTTTTGTGGCAACGTTTTGGAGAAATGTTACATAGATTCAATCAACCTCCCATGGCATAGATTAGTGGATATAAAAATCAATTAATCAAAACTTAATTTTGTGACTAACAAAAACGTCATTGTTAGTAACTGCAACTTTATTCAACATTTATTTGGTGAATCGACACACAACCAGGGAATT
The DNA here is from genome assembly GCA_034641835.2 of Pinus albicaulis. Lineage (NCBI taxonomy): Eukaryota > Viridiplantae > Streptophyta > Pinopsida > Pinales > Pinaceae > Pinus > Pinus albicaulis. Next base: position 999,180,564 of record CM076582.1, read on the forward strand.
TCTAATTAATGCTTAATCTTATGATTAACAAAGCTCCCTTCCTAGTAAGTGTAAGCATTTATTCAGTGAATCAACGTGCAATTAGGGCATAGTATCTTCTTTAACGCAATATGTAATGAGTATTGTTTGTTCATAAATCAAGAATATTGTATCCGTCGATATTATAAAATAATTTTTTCGACATTTATTCAGCAAATCAACCCATAATCAGGAGATCTCTTGAGTGCTTAATATTATTTATTGGCCGTAAAAAATCAAGAATGTCTAATGACTCTGCAACGAGTATCCGTTCTAGCAGATTGTAAGCATGTGCTCAAGAGGGATATGTGCGGGAGAACATTTGTTCCCTCATTTCTTCACCTCTGCATACATTACCCCTCCGCACATATCAACTTCCTGCAATGAATATTAGTAGATATTAAATAACTAATTGAGGATTAATTCTATGATTAATAGATATATTTTCATATCTTATTGGCAAGTACTATAAAAATCATAAGTATTTGTACCAGAGTAATGGTAAAACCATTATATATTTAAAGCTTATGTGAATAAAATCCCATTGAATTTTGTTAGTAAGAATAAATTGTAACATGTTGCTCTTGTCTAAAAGTTATCCATGTCATAATGAATGTGGGAACACAAGCCAACAAAATATGGACCCTTGTTCAAAGTCTGGAAGTTAAATGGAAGACGAAGCTTAAGTATTCTTATTTCAGCGTTGTATAAAGTAGCATGGAACAATATACATCACTGAGTAAACCCATTACCTATACGACATCTTTTGGCTTGAGGGGTATTGAACTAGGTTTAGATTTTATGGATAAACCAACATACCCTCCAACTACTAGCCCTTTCAGCAGTGATCTGTTTACGCAAGCCAAAGTCTCACCCGAAGCAGTATGGGGGGGTGATGGAACCGGGTTTCCACACCCTGAGGGAGAAATTAATGAAGTGGTCCTTTGCAAAAATCAGATACAAGGTAAATAGATGTGTGCAACGATATACAATAGAATCACAGAGAATGTGCAATCCTTAATAGAATAGCACAGAGTTGTTGTTTGCCTTAGCACAGATAAACAAAACAGAACCAGAACCAGATCCAAATCTTAAACAATGGAAATAATTAAGCAGAACTATCAACCACTAATAAGCATTCATAATGATAACAAATATCTTTGCGCAATAATCAATAAGTAAGATAGATAATACGATCTTAAGAGAACATAAGCAATAAACTACTGAGATGAATAACACAATAAAATTTGCCAAAAACTGTCCTTTCTATTAGATTCAGATCTCTTAATCAATACATCAACTTTCCCTTACAAAACCCTTCCGCGCACATAGCCAACGGAGTCTGCACACAACCAGGACAAGGTCTCCACGTACATAGCCAGCAGGAGCCTCTTAACCCAACCCAAACAACCCTTATGGACACATAAACTTATCAAAACATCAATATCACGAACTTAGATTTTCTAACTACCTTTCCTAGACTCGATCTACTTATTTATAGTCGCCTAACGTGCAACTACTATGGTCTCAAACCATGGTTTGAGGCCCACAATTTACCCTTAAGCCCATTTACATCAAAATTGGGGACTTTGACCCACCCCAAAGCCCCTTCACTCCCTTTGCACAGCACACACATACAAAATTATACAAAATGATTTCGAAAATTGTGCCTCAGGGGACCCCACTCCAACATGCCCCCAACACAAACATGTGACTCGTCCGGAGTCACTAAGGTGCCTGCGCCTTGATCTTAGCCTAAAGTGCGCTCATAGAAGTTTTGAGAGGGAGCACTAATTCCAAACCTTTTGCTGCGGAAACCTATGCTTGTTGAACTAATTTTTCAGTGATGGGCCCTTCAGCGGCCATCTCAATGGTGCACTGAGTCCGTTGGATGGCCTTTAATGTGCTATCTAGCGTCCGCAAAAGCTGAAGTGCTTCCTCTGCCCATAGTTGCATGCGTTCCTTCAGTATTTGGCCCTTTCGAAGAAGATTGACAGTCTCTGTCTGAATTGTTCTACACTCTTGCAAATGAACGAGGCGATGTGTGAGAACCAATGTGGGTGCCACTGTCCTGATTTCTTCAAATTGCTGCTATTTCTGGTGGATTGTGTCGTGCAGATGTTGCACTACCAGATCATTTTGGACATATGTCCAAACACTCGTAGCTTCTTTAAGCAAATTTTCACATTGGGTGACCGCGACAGCAATACTATCTCGTGCTTGTTTAACTTCTGCTGCTCTCTGCGCGCGAACCTCTGGTGGTGTTTCTGGCTGCAACTTGGTCTGAAAGTATGCAATTTTATGTTCATACATTTTTCTCACTATTCACACCTCCGCGCACGTTGCTTTCACCGTAGCAGCCAATCCGTCTAATTTCTCTGCAGGCGTAGTTGTGGCCAGGACAGCTGGAATATATTGACACACTTGGTGAATTTTGGCCTCCAACGTAGCGCGATGGGTTTCTGCTTCTCGGCAAGATGCTTCTGCTTTTTGTTGTTGGTGGTGCACTTACTCGACCTGATGTTGTGCATCCCTTATTTGCATATCCGCGGTAGCTTCTCTGTACTAGAGCTCGCCCACGATCATCGAATGCATAAGGCGTAGTTTTCCTACAGGAAACACCGAAATATTAACATGAACATCACCTGATCCTCTAAATTGGAGACGCTAATTGGCATTCATCTGAATAGCTAGTAGGGGGATGTGAACAAAAAATCCATCCCCAGAGGCTGGTATGGAAACGTCTAGAGGTTGTGCGCTCATGACTTGCGCATTGGTTCAACTCGCCTGAATCACGCTCCCTTGAATCTAGCTCTCCTGTACTTTTAGTTCCTACAATCCCACTTGTACAGGTTCTTACGCAAACTTGTATTGAACTTCCATGTCTGTCCAACGATCCTTAGTCGTAGACGTGACAGTGTTGGTTATTTCGTTAAAGTCGTCCTATGTCAGCGTCAGGACCCCCTGCCCTTCCTTTTTGGAACCTTTCTTCTTTTTGCACAACCCTCCAATGGCCTCAGAGCCGCGCTTGGTTCCGTTAAACGTTTCAACTCCTCTTGTCTTGTTTGGCGCAGATCCATTTTTTTCAGGCACTTTTGTTGTTTCGACAGTCTCGCTAGTTGTTGTAGGGGTTGCTTCCTTTTCTATTTCTTTCTCTGTGACCTTCTCAGTCACTTTCTCTAGAACCGTCTCAGTGGTTTTCTCAGTGGATTTCTCTATTGATTTTCTTGTCAGAGTGTGCGCCTTCGTTGGGGTAGGTGGTGTCAACCAGGCCGGTGGCCATTCTACTGTCACTCTCACGAAATCATTTTCTATCACCAAATATGGTAGCTCATACCATACTCCCTCTACGGCTCATATGAAATGATTGCTAGTTATTTTTGTGCTAGTATCATTTCCAGATATAAAATTCTCTTTTCTTTGGTTTGCTTATTCATCAAGAGTTTATCCATGAGCATGTGATTGTCAATTCAATTTACTTGGTGAAATTTGGTGTTTGTCATAAACTTAAAAGCATAATTTTAAATGACTGAAAAACAACAAATATAAGCAAAACAAACACACACAACAGAGCTCAATACACATAATTTTTTTGAAGGAGTTCACCCCTCCTGGGCTACATCTCCTTGGTCCAACTTCATAGTGTGGGTCTTTGTATTAGCTTCAAGTGTGCTCAAATTGTTGTTACAAGCTTCAAATGCTATTGGAACCTATTACAATGAGTTTAAAACATCAAAATCTACCAGAAATGACTATTTGTTTGCTCAATTTGGATTATAGATGTTCTAGCAATGCCTCCAACACCTGGTGGCCCTAACCTTCAAAAATCTTCAAATGCATAAAAACGCCTGTAGATGACCTTTTTGCCTCTGCAACCTGCGTCATTGAGTTCCTAGCATGTAAATTAGCTAAAAATTTCTCTTTCTGAGCTCTGTTTGGGCAAATATTGCCTCAGTTATGGCAAAAAATGTTTTTCCCCCAATTTCTCCACCATTTTTGAAAGACTACGAGTTAAAATTCTATTTTTGGCAATTCCACCTAATTCGGCGCCTCCGCTATTTCCGTCGACAAATTAATCTCGCATTAAATTAAGGATAAGAGCATCTTAACTTAAGATAAGCGCAGTTTAAATATTCATTAGCGCTAAGAGCAATTTTCAAACTAATCATAGATTAATTACATGTAATACAGATTTAATACACGTATTAGTGCTAAGACATATTTTAAACTTCCCACCGGTTTCTGTTGGAGCTCTTGGTTTAGGGCGCTTGGGTGTATGGGAAGGGGGATGGCCCCCGCCGGACCTCCATTTAATGGCGCGATGAGATTCAAATATGGGCGCGTTCACATTCCTTTCAAGGCCCATGCAAGTGGCACATTGGCAAAGTGATGGCTATGTGGGATTAGAGGTCTTGGGTTCAAAACCTGACCCCACGCTATGGTTTTTACCATATCATATAATATAACGTGGCCTTTGCAAATACATAACTCCACGGACTTTGCAACATTTGATTTATACGTTGACTTTGGTATAATTGAATGTGGAGTTTGATTATTGCAATGTGGATTGATATTTGATTTAAATGATATTTAATTATAATATAATAAAACATATATAATATATATAGTATTTAATATAATATATATAATATTAATTATATATAGTATTTAATATAATATATATAATATGTCAAAAAAAACATATAATAAATTATATTATATAATATATATAAATATAAATATAATAATATATATAATATTTAAATCATAATTAAATAATAAATAAATAAAAACACAATTTCCACGTTAGATAATATTAGGAAATTTACCCCACATACACCAAATTGGAGAATTAGAAAGTGCCACTTATCACACCCGCATTGGTAGAAACTTGAAGAATATTCCCAAGATATTCCTTTTTTCTCACTGGGCTGCCACATCATCCGTGTACCCGTTCTGCCCATTTTTTTACCTTTTTTGGAAAGCGAACAACAAGCCATAACTTACTCATACGAACTTGGATTTTGATGAAACGAGTTGCGTTGGAATCCTAGTGACGAGCTCCGCATTATCATCCTAGTCTGAAGAATTTCTGAGCACTTTGAATTTTTAGCTAAAATACTGATCCCTGATCAATGATGCCCTTTGCATGGATATGAATATTATGGAAGGTAGCCTTGAAATCTGTTACAATCTTGTACTAATCATATAAGGTAGGTGATAGTCGCAGCTTTGACTGCACCGCTTAGTTCAAGGTAGCATCATACAGAACCCATAAAATTTTATTTTCTTTTGTGCACACTGGATCTGAGGAGTTCCACAAGGTAGCGTAGCGCGTAGCTTCACACATCTTAGGCTCAATGGCTAGGAACTGTGTGTCTTTCGAGGTTTTCCATCAAATTAGCGCGATCAATAGTAACAACCAAGCATATTGGAAAGGCTTGCCATCTTCCTGAGCCTCACACACATTTTCTAAAAATTCTTTACACAGGTAATTCCACCAATTGTAAATCATGCCTTTTTCACAGCATCCTGCAAGCACAATCACATGCGTAGGCACCTCCTTGGGTCTACACTTACGCATCATCTTGTAGGCTAAGATGATCGTACCAAAATGCACTGCGGGGTCATTAATTTCCTCCACTACAAAACCATGGGTCTTCCTTGTGACATTATACTTCTTCTTAATTTGTTCTACCACGGATTTCTCCTGCGCTTTACCACCAAAGTCAACAATAGGGTCGGTCCCCTTAGTAGGTAGACCCATGATTCTGTGGATTAATTTAGCGTCAATAGGAATGTGCTCTCCCAACCAGAGCGCGTCATCATGAATTAAGGCCAGCAACTGTTTGACACAAATATTATTTATGGGGTTGCACCAAAAATGAGGGATCTGCAGCAAATTGAGAAGGCTTGCCTTATGCAGACCTACTACTCCCCCTTTTGGCTCGAGGCGCACAATGCCTCCTTCATAAGTGACATGATCTAAGTATAGCTGAGGCGTGAGCTCTAGGAACTTCTCGACATCCCTGATGTCCCAATCGTCAAATATTAGATGCGATATCTTTGCGAACATGACCCCTTCCATTGAGACATTCTCAAGGATCAAGGGTATTTGGATACCCGCACACACCTTGTCCAGATCCTTAGGCGCTTTTACAGATGTTTTGCACCGTGAAATATAGCCTGAAAACTGCGAGAATGGGGCCACTTCGACCACATCCTCGTCTTCTTCTTCAATGGTTTTTGGGACTTCAGTCATGGGTATTTTCATCTTCTCTCTCACTGACGGGCGTGGCCTTGGGGTCTTCTCTCGGGGATATCTATGCATTCCAGAGGATTTCCCCTTATTAGTTTTGGATGGCGCAAGTGTTTCCATAATGGGCACTTCATGCGCAGCAGGGTCATCACCGGGTCTTGTGGCTGCCATCTTGTCAGGAATTGTGTAACCTAGCCCTGCTCAGCGTAACACGTCCTCAAACCCTGGATCCAAACTAGACATAGACACAACAAATGCGATGGCAATCAAAGAGCTCTACGCAAAAAAATCACTTAGAAAGAAAAGGGAACTATTGCGACCCCATAGGTCATATTTATACTTGTGGCACATCTTCAACGACTCCTTGTGCATTAATGAGGCTCCATTACTAAAAAAATGGTCCCAAATTTGGAAAAATCCCTTTATTAAATGCATCCTAAACGCTCCCAAAAAACGGTAATAAATCTATCTTATCCAGTTTTACTGTTCCAATGACTAGTTTTTGACACCTTTGCGCCCCAGTCAACCTACTCACGCAGATATCGCACACGCGTCGCACCTTACCCCGCATTCGCCATCCCATATACACAGGTCTTATACTCTGGCCATATAGTCATTTGTTAGGCACAGGTTCATCCAGGTATGGCTTAGACAACTTCCATTGACATACCCAGGAAGGTATTCACCGCTCAGTGTGGCTAGGTGCACTGCTCCTCCATCAGCGATTTCCTTAACAACAAAGGGCCCTAGCCAATGCATCTTCAATTTTCCTGGGTGGCGCACAAACTTGCTATCATATAGTAATACCAAATCATTCTCCTTGAACACCTTTTTCCTGATATTCCTGTTATGCCAGGATTTTTTGCGCACCTTTTGAACCTGCTGGTGATAATTTGCAATAAAATGATCTTCTTCCAGAGCAACCAACTACGACAACCAGTCTTCCAGAGCATCTTCTTCAGCCATATTGGTAAATGTTGCAATGCGCAAACTAGGAACAATGAACTCCATGTGCAACATAACCTCTTGCCCATATACCATCCCGAAAGGTGTTCTTCCAGTCAAATTCTTGCAAGTATTCCTATATGCCCAGAGAAATGCAGGGAACTTCGCATCTCAATAATTTATGTTAGCATTACATACCTTAGTGAGCGCGGTCTCCAAGATCTTATTGAAAGTTTCAACTACACCATTTTCCTGAGGATGATAGGGAGAGCTCTTATGATGACGCATCTTGAAATCTTCTGTAAATTCTTCAATGGTGTCATTCACAAAATGTGTACCCTGAACGCTTATCAGAATCTTAAAACAACCAAACCGGGTCACTACCCTACAAGAAAAAGACTGTCTAGTGGATGTTTTTGAGGAACCCCACAGAAAAATACCCCATACATCCATTTCTAGCGGAGGTTACTAGAGGAGGTTGGTGGGCGGAGGGTTTTGCGGATGTTTTCCGCTCGGTGCACTTATCATTAAACGTCACCCCAGTGCTCTGGAATACCGAAAGCAACAGTGTGCACAAAAACATTGGCACACCGGACACTGTGCACTCCGTACACACCCGCCCAGTGCATCGTTTTATTCTATAGCACAGGTGCGACACAACTCTTCCACGCCAATGCATTATAAAACACCGCGCTAAAACCGAAACCGCTCGGTGTGATAGAAAGAAACCAAACCAGTGCATCATAAAACAATGCACCAAAACACAAACCGACCGGTGCGTTTGTAAGAAACAGAACCTGTGCACCTATAAACCATGTGCACCGATAAAGGGTTAAATTTTAAAAAAAAAAAAAACGGCAAAAAGCTTGGATTTTTCATTTTCCAGTGCTCCTGAGCTCTCAATTACTGGTGCACGCTCTACCATAGAACACACTGGTGCACACAAAACATTGTGACACAGGACATCGTGCGTGACGTACACACCCACCTGGGGTGTCCTATTACGGTCACACATCGGTGCTTCAGTACTCTTCCGTGCCAGTGCATCATAAAACACCGTGCCAAAACAAAACGTGTCGGTGCGTTCTTATCCAAGAGCACCAATGCACCTATAAAACTCACGCACCAGAATAGTGTTAAATAAAAAAAATTAAGGACAAAAAACTGGTGCTTTACGACTATTCCGCATCGGGGCTTTACAAATATTCTGCATCGATGCATCAACAAAACGTCGCGCCAAAAAAAAAACATCCCGGTGCAGTGTTAGGGAACTGCCCCGGTGCATTATAAACAACGCACCAAATCTGACACCGCCCGGTGCGGTTTTAAGCAAGCGTACCGGTGCGCCTATAAAACCCCATGCACCGGAACAGGGTTAAATAAAAAAAAAAAAAAAATTATGGCCAAAAAACCACATTTTTCACTTTCCTCAGTGCTCCAGAGCTCTCAAGCACCAGTGCAATTTCCCCTTCTCTAAGCCGCCCTGAAATCGGTGCGCTCATTGCACCCATTGCACACACTGCTACTCTGCATTGGCCACCAATCTCCAGCTTGCATTTTGAAAAACAGTGGGCAAATTTTCTTTTGCAAATTTTACAGCCAATATGCCTCCTCGATGGTGAAATGTACATGCATTTTTCTAGTTTTTCCATAATTAAGCCTTTTAGCAGATTCGAATTTGAAATAACCATTAAAAAATTAAAAAAAATATCGCGCAGTGCGCTTGAGCTGTTAGGCTTGCACCGGATAGCAGTGTTGCCTGAAAATTTACAAAACGGTATCCGCATCGTTTCCAGGGTGGTACCAAAAGCCGCCCCACATAATTTTAAATTAAAAAAATTAAAATGCGGTGCACTCATTTAACCAAGTGCACCGTCAATCATGGGAATCCCAGTGCGATGCGTTGACGCAATTATCCGCCCCGGTGTATGTCAGTGCACCGCATTCTGCATTCCGAGAGGGTCAATGGTGCAGCTAGGTAAAATACCGGACCGTCGACTATGTAATTGTCACGAATTCGGTGCGCTTACACGACTATACACTCCATGGCGTATATTTCATTCAGCGCCCCGCTATTCTGAACTAAGATATAGTCAACGGTGCTTAAAAAATAGACAGCTGCACCGAGGCCGGTGCATTGTATTTCATTAGGGGCACTAGCACCAGTGCGCTACAAACTTAATTCGCACTGCCATCGGTGCATGACTGTTTTTATGGTGCACTGACTGGTCTGTTTTTTTTTTTTTCAAAATATATATATATGCCTAAAGACATGTCTGTTTTAATACAAAAAATATATTTAACATGTCAATGATTCAGAGAGAAGAGGAGGAACAACAACAACAACAAGCTGAATAGTATGACATGATTCACCAATGGGAGGTCCAATAGAGGGAAAGAGATGCATACCCTCGCCCTATTACAGCAGATACCAAGGGGATCCTTAGGCAGGTAGGCCTCCTCAAGTTCTATGAGGAGGCTACTTCCCTGAAGGCCCATAGTGTGTTTTTGAGATATCTTATCCGCAGGTGGAATGCCCACCAACAGGCTTTCTAGGTTGGTCCTAACCAGTGGTACACACCCACTGAGGAGGATATTTATTTTATTACAAGACTATCGAGGAGAGGGGTGGATTTTCCCTCATTCCCAGACGTGTCATCTATTTGTGTAGCAGGGGGTCAGTTAGTTTACTCCCAGAGATACATTGGAGCACATATATTGTCTCCTTCAGAGTTTCAGGTACCTGGAGGTCAGTTACGTATAGGTGCATTTGGTAGACAGGACGTGCAGTGCCTTTCACTTATTATTTCGACCATTTTTCACAACACCAGTGACGGGAAACAATTTAGTTTCTCGCTTTTTAATTATGTTGATTCTTTAATACAACAACCACGACTTGTCAGGTGGTCTGCCATTTTTTTGTGGCAGTTTTGTATGGCCTTAGATAGATGTCGTGATCATGCACAAGGGAGGGTCACCTTCCCTTTTGCTTCAGAGCTTTTTTGTAAAATTTTTGAGAGTTTTCCAGTGATGAGACCTAGTTTTGTTTGACAGCCTCGTAGGCTGGTGTTCAAGGCCCGGATGCACAAGTGGGGGTAGATGATGCCCAAGAGGGGAGACACTATGTTTCTAGCCAGGATATCACATGATGCACTGGACTTACTAGCCAGTGTTGACGCGCTGCATCCCTTCATTATGGTCCCATGTCCTTATGCTAGATTAGATTAGTGAGGGTGTCCCAACATCCTCTTCACAGATGATGAGCCTCTAGATGATAGAGGTAATATTACTTTTTTATTTATATTTATTCTAACATGTTCTTTAACTTGTTTTTATGAAATTGTGTAATGAAATTGTCTAATTATTATTGTGTACTTGTATATATTTTGTAGACATTGGCTCTTTTGATGGCGAGGAGATGTCGGATCCACCACATGATCTAGGTGTGGATCCTGATGACGATCAGGACATGGCCGATGCCGAGGATGATCATGATCAGGATGAGGCTAGTGCAGTAGAGAGACATGCTCCTACTCATGGTGCACCGGTACCGCCTTTTGCTAGGCGCGGTCGACCTGAGGCTAAATATAGGATGGATTTGGGCAACCAACTATGTGCATTGATTTTTGATGCGAGCATCATGCCCGCTCATTACAGAGACATATAGGTTGATGATAGGCTGTTACGGATGTGGAGAGGCATGTCACGTGACATGTACGACCTGATGCGGCATGTCGTAGGAGCTACAACAGCTGTTACGCGACTAGGGAGGAATGTCCGTAGCTATAGGCATAGTCGAGCCGCGGCATGTGATGGACAGTCCACGAGCAGCGACTCACATGCATCTCATGATCGTTCACCTCACGCTGCGCCTGATGAGCATGAGGCTCCACTAGCAGCATCTAGCAGTCATCATGGACATGAGGCTGGACCATCGGCCATGTCCAGTGAGCAGCCTGGAGCATCCACCAGTGCTAATCATGATCATGAGCAGGCACCTAGACCATCGACCGTCGAGGCTACACTATTAACTAAGCAGGCCTCCACTACTACTGCTTATATTGATGTTGTACTACCACCAGCTGATGCATCCATCAGTACTAGTGATAATGATCATGAGCAGGCTCGACCATCGACCGTCGAGGCTACACCCTTTACTGAGCAGGCCTCCACTTGTCCTATTATTGATGTTGTTATACTACCACCAGCTAATCCATGACATTTATATTACAATTGTATATTTTTAACATTATTCAGTTATATATATATATATATATATATATATATATATATATATATATATATATATATATATATATATAGATATATGGTCCATGTATTTTATGTTCATGTTGCGGTTGTACATAATTTTCATGTTGATGATCATCATGATGTGGCGCATATTGTTAGTATGATGTTAGATATGTTGATTTAATGTTTAGCTTTTGGATAGATGTGTATATGTGATAGGCACATGAGTTATTTGACATTATATTGAGATGTATATTTGATGTTTGTGTTGTGATGATGTTAATATATAATGTTAATTTGATGTTTGAATGTGTTTTTCAGTCGAATATGATGTTTGTACGATGGTTATCATGATCGTGATGATGTTTATTAATTAATTTAACATTAAATGACCATGATATTTATTAAATATTATGTCGTGATTGTAATTGAAATCGAAATTTTAATTGTATGTAAAATTGTAAAATTGTATTTGTGTTTGTACTAATTGTAATTTTAACTGTAATTATATGTAAAATATTTATTAATGTAAAATTTTAATTGTAATTGTAATATTTAATATATTGTGAAATGATTGTAACTGTATATATGAAAATTTGTAAAATTGTAATTGTAATTGTAATTGTATGTAAAATTCTAAAATTGTAATTGTAATTGTAATTGTAATTTTAATTGAATTGTATGTAAAATATTTATAAAATTGTAATTGTAATTGTAAATGTAATTCTATGTAAAATTGTAAATGTAATTGTATTTAAAATTCTAAAATTGTAATTGTATTTGTAATTGTAATTTTAATTGAATTGTATGTAAAATATTTGTAAAATTGTAATTGTAATTGTAAATGTAATTCTATGTAAAATTGTAAATGTAATTGTATGTAAAATTAAAATTGTAATTCTAATTCTAATCGTAATTCATGTATGTGAAATTAATGTAAAATTGTAATTGTATGTAAAATATTTGTAAAATTTTAATTCTATTAATGTGAAAATTTTAATTGTATTAATGTGAAATGATTTTATTAAAATGTTTAAATTTGGAAATTTGGAAATAATTGTAAAATAACAAATCTAGAATAATATGAATTTTTGTAACATAATAAAGTTTAGAAAATAATGAAAATAAATTCATATAATTTAGAATTATCATTATTTTATTATGATCTTACATATAAAAAAAAAAGAACTTTATACAGTCTGGTGCACTTATCATCATAACACGCATCGGTGTGTCATATTACGAAGACACACCGGTGCTTCACAACTCTTCTACACCGGTAACGAATAAACGCAAATAAAAAAAACGCAACTCTATTTACTTTAAGTGAAAAAAAGCGGCAATTTGAAAAATGGGTGGCAAAATATTTTCGAAAATCTAATTTCATAAAATAATTCTTTAAATACTAAACACTTTTCATTATTTCACTATTTTTGCTAAAATTTTCAGCCAGATATTTGCAGGAGACAGACCTAGAGCAAGATAGCATGAGGGCACTGTGGAGCAGCGAAATGCGTTCGAATAGAAGTATTCAGACAATCAGAAATGAAACCTCTAGTGATTCAAACCCTATATCATAGAATTTCAAACCATCTCGTAATTAAATTTGATTATTTTTTTTACTTTTTTCTTTTTCTGCAGTTTTATCCATTTTCACCCTAAACCCTTCATTTTTTTTGTTTTTGCCTTTTCTTTTCCTTGTTTCTATGATTTTAGAATTAGGGTTTTTCATTTTAGATTGACGTCCAACCCACGGGATGACTTGCATAGTCGGATCCCTATCCATTCAACCATTGTATGAATTTTTGGAAAAAATGGATTTTTCTTTATCGGTGCGGCCTGCGTACGCTACCGCACTGGTGCGCTGTATTATACAGCACACCGTGCAGGTACTGTGTAGTAAAAAAATTGAAAACATTTTTTCTAAATCCATTCGTCATATCTAAAATAGAGCTCCGGTGCTCCATTTAATGAGGATAGTACCGTACGGTGTATTACACCGTTTTTGCGGTGTGTTTATAATACCCCACGCACCATACAGTCTATTACCATGTTTTTGCAGTGCGTTTATAATACCCAACGCATCGTACGGTCTATTCTACTGTTTTGCGATGCATTTTTAATATCCCCATGCACCGGCTGCGGTGCGTACCTCATGAAAGGCCCACCGGTGTCTTGAGATTTATTTTCTACCCGAAAAGTTGAGAATTTATTTATAAATATATTACTAAATGATATGGTACATGTTTCAGATTGATAAAGAAATGACTGACAAGAGATCAAGTAACAAAAATATTTTTAACACATCAAGAAAAACAAAAAAGACAAGTTCTTTGTAAATTATTTATAAAAAAATATTATTTTTGAACTATATGTAAGTCTAACTAATATGTATTGTTTACTGTGTATCATGCAGAACCACAAAATGACGAAGCTCGATATGATTATTTATAATCTAGGACCAGAAGAGCGTAAAAATTTAATGGAAAAATTGCAAAAGGATGAATCAGGTGAATGAAAAAATACTATCGATCCAATATGAGTTTCTTTTTTTAATTATCATTAATAATATACTTAAAATTATTAGATAACATGTGTCAAACAGTCTACTAATTTATATATGTTTAATGTTTTACAGGGACCGAAAACTCAGAAAATGAATGGTGTTCTAAGAGAAGAAAAAAAAATAGAACATGCAAATGAAAATGAATTGCTCCTTAGCTCATCTGGAGTGGTGTTGGAAATTAACGAAAGGGGGGAAAACATTTACAAAAGTTTGAGGGATCTAGTGGAATGAATGTATAGATGTTCTTTCCACTTACAATACAAAAATCAATCCAATGATTCCAAGAACCAAATTTCATCTAAACTACAGGAAGAGTTTCCAAATAATTAGTCAATGAGACATGTCAGACTTTTAATAGAAAAAATGTACAACAACGAAAAAGAATGAATGAAAAAGAAATATTCCTTTAAATGCTTGTCTATAATTATTTAAAAATATCACTTTTGTTATATTTATTTTTCACATATCAATATAAAAATTAAATATTTTATTGTCATGTTACATTTTCAGGAAGATTATGAAAATCTCAAAAGATGAACGAGTTGATATCAGAAATATGCCAGTAGGAATGTCCAAAAAGGTGTATAAGAAGATGGTCAAAGAAATGGACAAAATTGCATCACAAGAGGAGCCATCTCAACAACAACGTGCTTCAAATGTAATATGTAATCATTGAATTTTTCGATCATTAGTTAAAATAAATAAACAATTTAGCATTAAATATTAATTTTCAAGAATTTTCTTGCAGAAAAAAAAATAAAATGGAACCCATTCAACACATAAAATAGGACGACAAGGAAGAAAAGGGTTGATCTTTAAGTTTGTGAGTAACTGTTACTTCCTTATAACAACTTAACAAGATTTCATTTTTGTATTTTTTAAGTTGCTTTACAAAAATCGTCATTGAATGTCTTCAAACAGTTGCTAACATACAAAGAAGAACTATCAGACGAATTGATTGAAATTGGGTTAAATATGGGTTGTGAGTATACGTTGGCATATCAGTATTTAATTGTGGAATTTATAAACATATATCGATCTTGTTTTACTTAGCTCCGTCTATACTTAATAGAATAAAAACATCTTTTATATTAAATATATGATTTTTTATGGGGTATAAAACTTGTAGGAAACAAAGTATGGAACTGCGCCAACAAATGAAATTTTGAAAGATGGCATGTACATGGTTTTGAAAAAATGTGTATAGCTTATGAGTCAATTGTTGCTATGATATGTTATTTTTCTTTTCAATTTACATTGATGTATATTATTTAATAATGCAATTTTCATTATTCTCACCAATGTATATACACTCATTTCAGTTTATTTTTGTGTTTGTATATGGAAGGTGAAGAAGAAGAAAACAATCAATGCTGTGAACAAAACATTCCTGAAAATAACCCAAGTCATGGAAGTAGCTCTAGCAGTGACAACAGTTAAGCAAAGAATGATGATCACTATGTTTGCATATCAAAGCAAGACATTTTATTTTTTGAAATATGTCTATGAAATCAGACATTTTGTTTAATGTAATAGACATAGTGTCCCAATTGAAGCACAAAGGGATACGAATAACTGTCCCATTTTGTATGATAAAGATTGTCTTATATATATATATGTGTGTGTGTGTGTGTGTGTGTGTGTTTTAATTTATTCTATTGCATTCTCCATTGTCGTTTTCAAATGCACTAATAAAAATTTATTTCATATGAATATTGTTATAAGATAAATATGTGCCGAATTTTGATGAATAATGAATTTTTAAAAACCACAACAATTCATATATGATATAACAAAATAATCCAAACAACACATTCAAATGGATTAATAAAAATGTAATTAATATGAATATTGTTATAAGATGTGTCGACTTTTGATGAATAATAAATTTAAAATAATTACAATAATTGGATTGTCACAAGTCGATGTTTCTAAAAAAACAAAATGAAAACCGGTGCGTTTATGTGTCTATACGCACCGGTGCCGTTGTACGATATATGGGCACCACACAAATACCGATACTAGTTATAAATATCAGTGAATTTTTGTGATATTGCGTACCGAGGCGTTTATGTATCTATAAGCACTGGTGCATTTTTACGATCAATGGGCATCGCACGAATACCAATACCAATTATAAATCTCGGTGCCTTTCTGTGATACGATGCACCGGTGCATCATAAAGGTATACACACCAGTGCGTTGATATAACCTATGGGCACCGCACAAATCCCAAGACCAATTAGAACGGCCCCGTGCATTGTATGACCAACACTATGCCCACTGCAGTTTTACACCTAAATGTCCTGGTGCATTCGTTCGACTGAGACAGCCCCGGGGTGCCGTCTTCATGTACGCATCGGTGCGTTAAATCCAGAGTAGCGCACCGATGAAAAAACATCGGTAATAACCTCCGGCCACCCATTTTTTTTATTTGTGTTGAATTTCCATTAAAAGCTCTGCCAAAACCTCCATAACCATAAACGGATGTTGTAGAAAATATGTTTTGGACAATTTTGGCCAATTTTATAACACTAAAAACCTCCTTTATAATCTCTGCTAGAGGGTCTTTTTCTTGTAGTGCTATATTCTCAAAAATAAATTGTGCGGCTGTATCAGCAGTATAATCCGTCACTGGTTTGGTTTCAGCCCATCGGGTTACATAATCTGTCGCAGTGATCATGTAGTGCGCACCACTCTTCCTTCCTAGAGGATTAATAGGTCCCACAAAATATATAGCCCATCTCTCAAAATTTTGCTCTATAGACTTAAAGCTTTGCTTCTTTGACATTTGAGTCACCTGCATATATATTCTCAAGCTTGTACCATACATTTTTGGTGGTTTTACAACCCAACACCTTATGATAAGGAGATTCAATAAGTCCACTGATAATAATATTCTTTGCTTTTGCATCATTTACCAAATTCTTTTTACCTTGTTCATCCGCAGTTGATGTAAATTAATTTTGAACAGTGTCCCATACTTTGTAACCTTCCGCCAAGAGATAGACCTCCATTCTTCCTTTCCAGAGTGCATAATTATTTTCATTGAACAAAGGTACAACATTCTTTGTATGGTCCATGACCTCCTTCCAGTTGTTAAACTGCTATTGAAGGAACCAAGCTCCGATACCAATTGTTGGAAATACTGAGAGAGGGGGGGGGTGAATCAGTATTCCTTTCAATTAGAGCATTAGTTAATCTTCAATCATTATCAGTGTTTGTACAATGATAGCAGTAAACAAAAGGAACACAAATGCACATAGTTTTTAATATGGAAACCCTCTCCGGGACAAAAACCACTTGAATGCTTTTCTAATAATTCTTTAATATTCAACTCCAATTGAAAATAAAGCTCCAACTTCCTAGAATCTAGAAAATCATTCTTCTCCAGCTCCCACTAGATGGACGCTCCAACACCTGAGATTCTTCAGTAGTCAACTGAATGGATGCCTCAACACCCAATGAGCTACAACTCACCCTAGTGCCATCCTAGTGCCACCCTACCATCCTAAATTTTTCAAGGCTTGAACCTTTTGGTGACTTCATGCACTAGCCTAGCACCACCCTACCACCCTATAGAAGAATAAAACAAGAATGGACTCTCGTACCAAGGAAAATGGTCCACTTTACAATGATATAAAATGATGTAGAAGAAAAAAACACACTAGACCATAACCCCAACTATGACACAACCACCTAATGATGATCCCAGACCTCCCAACACCGCCTCTTCAACTCTTGGCAGATAGACACTCGTACAATTTTTACAATGATGCATTTAGTACAATGATACCTTTACAATGACTGTATGTAGTGCTGCCCACTTGAAGACTTCATGTGTTGAACTTCTTGTTGATGTTTTTCACCTTGATTGCTACTCTTTTCATGCTACCCTCTGTTGCACCTTGCTTTTCTTGCTGCCCTAGAAAGTATGGTCCTTTGCAACCCTTGACAACACATGATCTAGCTTTTTCTTGCCTTCTAGGATCTCAATATTAAATCTGGTGTATCTTTGTTATTTCAGCTCCCCAATATGTGATTTTCCGTTATGTAGTAGTACTCTGAGTCTTCTTGCCAATGCCACAGGTCTGATCCAATTTGGATTCTTCAAGGGAGAGTTATGCCCAATCTCTCACAATTACCTAATTATGGACTGTTTCAGTAGAGCGAACTTGTACGGCGTGCCACATGTATTTGTTTCTTCATTCAGCTATGAAATTCATCTAGAGAAAACTACAGTCTGTGCACTATCTACCACATTTTACAGAATTCCATTCTGATACTCAGAGAGAGAGTTATGAATATTTTCCCAATGTCACTTCTTTGAGATGAAGTTCAGGAGCCTGCAAAACAATGACTTCCATAGATCATACCTCTGAAAATGTTGTGCACCTTGATCTGAAATTTTTACAGAAGCTTCCTCAAGATTTTGAATTCACCTCATAAAAATTTCAGCTTCTGAACCTTCGTGGAAAAAAATTTACAGCGAAAATTCCACGATGACATGTTTTAGGTAGCGAAATCAGTACATAAGGAGGATATGAGGATCACAATTTATATAAATGCTTAGGTTGAGAGGGGCTTCAACAAGTGAATGTGGGAGGGATTTTATGAGTTTAAAAATTATTAATTATTGACTTTTCAATGACCCATGCCACAACCCCATGGAGTTTTAGCCCACTAACTGGGGTTACAAACTTCAAACATGAATATGTCTCAAACCGTGAAGAATTACATGGTGTGCCATATATCAACGGAAATATGTCGACAAGTAGAAACCATCAAAAGCATTCTTGACCCAGAATATAGTAATTTGGTAGGTAAAAATTCCCATGCAATATTGGGGTAGCCCCTGGTGCTGCTTGGGTTGACATCAATGACAACCACTGATCAACAGAGGTCATGGGTTCGACCCTCCCTCCGCCCATCCTACATACATTTTGGCCATTTAAAATGCGCACCACTGAACCTTGGTTGAAAAATTTGGTAAACGATGAATATATGCGGAATTTTGGAATAAGCTTTATGGACTTTCGATATAGTTGTCACCGTTTAATTATATGTGCTCTGAATTTGCAATGTATTTTCCCAAACTTTAGAACATTCATAAAATGCACCCCACATTAAACTTGCCCATATATGAAATATGAACCCATAGTTTCAGACCTTGGGATTTAAAATTTAATTCGAA
Source organism: Pinus albicaulis (assembly GCA_034641835.2). Lineage (NCBI taxonomy): Eukaryota > Viridiplantae > Streptophyta > Pinopsida > Pinales > Pinaceae > Pinus > Pinus albicaulis. Next base: position 999,199,797 of record CM076582.1, read on the forward strand.
ACTTAGGACTAATAAACCATAGGTTTAATAATACCACCATTGAAATTCGAACCAGAAATTGGAGAGGGGTCCACCAGGGGGGGCATGTGGCAGCCCCTGGTTGGGTTATCCTCCCACATAAAAAGAAATCAAATTCAACCTTAGGAGGACCTTAGGAGGACATTAGGAAAATTCCACCTTCTCAAACCAAACCTAGTGAATCCTGTAGTGACACTTGTCACAGTCCCATTGGGAAAATACTGAAGAAGATTCTCTGCATGCTGACTAGATTGTCATGTCATAAACTTGTACCTGTTTTGCAGTTTTTTTAAAAAAATTGCATGTTTTGAACGACAATCAACAGACTATAACTTCTTTATCTGAACTTGGTTTTTGACGAAATGAGTTGCCTTGGATTCCTGGCGACAAGCCAGTCGCTGTTGTTCTGTTTTGGTGCAATTCTAAGCACTTTTAATTTTGAGAAAAATTTTGGCCCTGATCGAGATTCCGATCATTTAAAATGAAAAACTCAACACACACACACACACACACACATATATACATGGTCTTAATGTGCAACATAATCGCACTCCAGAAGGGTAGGCAAAGAACTCTATAAAGAAAAAGTGTGTGAAGCTCCTAAGCGATGAAATGAAGTTTTGGGGGGGTCAAACCTTTATATATATTTTTCCACACGTGTGACCCACTCGCACCTCAAGATGAAATTAAGCACAGGATAATGCAACAGGATTCAAATAAAAAACTAGAGTTGAAAAGTGCACTTGCATTGGTAAATCAATGTGTGCTAAGCTTACGAATTGTAATTACAATTTTACTTAGGTAGAATTAAAGCAAGCTTAAGATGAGCAGAAACACTTCGAAAAAAATAGAGCTTGATCTTCTGAGAAATTGGCGGGGGCTCCAAAATTAGAGGAGGTAGAAAATTTTGGTGGGTTGGTGCAGCAACTACAACAAGACCTTGTAAAATATTTGACAATGATTTCGTTTTTTATATTAGAGACACAAGATTTGAAAAAGGAAAATTAATTCCAAGATGCGGTGGTAAATGCAAAGGGGGACTCCCCATGGTAGAAGATTAATGAGAGACGAGACCCCTCGACCAACTGTGTTAAATGATGACGCACGGTGGTAGCCAACATGTGTCTCTTAGTTTTTTTTTTATATTAGTGAGCTAATTCCTCGGCTCTAATCCTAATGAGCTCCTATGGGAATTTTCTACGACTTTTTTGGATGCCAAAAAATACTCCAAAAAAATTCTGGTAGGAGCATTCAAATTTTGCAAATAAAAAGCCCATCTAATTCATTACTTTAACTTCATGGAAATAACCTTAAAATTAACACTACCATTTCATTGTCACTAGGGATTTACAATACCATCTCATAAAACAAACCCTCTAAGCACCCAAAACGAAACAACCCATTAAATAAAGGGTAAACCTCTATACATAATCGCCATATATAAACATTTTCCCTTCACTTAACCAGAGATTTCAATGGCCCTAACTTCAGGCTTAGGTTGAGGCTTCTTGGGTACAATGAAAAATAACACGATGTTTTCCATCAAAGTATTCACCTCATCTACCTTGGTATTTTCTAGCAGCCGTAAACACCGCAGAATTTCCCATAGGAGCACTCAATTTGGTCCCACTTGTTGTTATTTTTTTCTTCTTCTTTATTGTGTTCACCGCTTATATTTAAAACTTGGTTATCTTCCACCTCAATCTTTACCTCCTCTTTCCTCAGACCTTCCAAAAAGAAAAAGGTAAATCCTAAGTGCAATACAATTATAATAACAAATCTCAACAAATATCAACACAAGAAATAGAAACCCTCTTATAGAAATGATGAATGCCAAGATGATCAGCTTTGAAGATCTGCGCTTCAGGAGTTTCCTTCTGGTCAAGCTAAGTGTTGGAAATGGTTGTTTCATTGTCCCTTGGGAAGTGTGTTGTATCTCTGAAGAATGGAGAATTATCCCATTTAAAAGGGTCCCTTATGTCCATTGAGAATGGATCGAAAAAGTTGGATTAGCTGCCAAAGAGACGAGGAACGAGAGACATGGTTAGTGGTAATAATGTCCACCTTGAAAACAAATGATATTATCAACTCTATAAACAAATTATACTATCGACTCTCAAAACAAATTCAAATGTTCCATCTCATCCTAGAATAACTACCTTGTAGACCATGTTGTGCCAGACTCGACGACTTAATCATCGATAAAGTTCTTATTAGTTTTCCCCTACTACCGCAAAGCTTTTTTTGTGTCGTCAAATATGAAAAAATGCCTCCTGGCAAGACCAATAACATGACCATGCTCATTTTATAGAAGTCGAAGTTATTTTTTCGAGATATCAATTGACTTGTGGCATTTGCACTTGGCTTCTAAACACAACTAAATTCTTCTATTTGGAAAAAAAGAAAAATTCATTGGAATTTTATGCCTATAAATAAACTACATTAGATATTAATATTGTGGAAAAAACTGTGTTAGGAATACAATGAGAAAAATTATAGATTGTCAAAAGCTAGAGCCCCAAAACTGTTAATGTTTACATGACATGACAACATCTATTCTATAATTTTAATTTTTTATTTCATTTCATTTCATATTTATAGAATTTGACCAAAAAAGACAAAATAAAATATTACATCTTTTCTATCCTAAACAAAAAAAACAAGACAAGGCATTACATCTTTTCTATATTAAACTCGTGAAAAACTAATCATAATATCCCAACAAAATAATAAAAATAAAAAACCATTACACGTAAAAAAAAGTTTAACATTACTCGCTTATTATAATATGATTCCAAAAACTTGATCATGCTTTTCCGGTCAACAGGTTTATTAATTTCATGTTCTTGAGGATTGAGAGCAACGCATTTCCAAAAGAAGGGTCCTAAAGAGTATGTTAAAATGCTTAATATGGAAAGATCTTAATAGAGTACCTATGCAAAAAAAAATATATTAACAAGTTCACACTCACACAAGGAAACCCAAATGGATTACCTTGAAGCTTATTATCACTCGAAGCTAGTATGGTGTAATCGTAATTGAGTAACAATAAAATTTATATGGGTAATATGGTGAACTTAGATTAGATGGTTGAAAATAAATTTTAAATATTTAAATAATTAATTTGGTTAGGCACAATATTTGTCAAGGTTTTATCAACGGGGTATATTTTTTTTGATGTTTAATATTAGGAAAGTTGAAATAATCGATAATTTTAAATTTTTTTTATTGGTATCAACAAACTCACAATTAAACTTTATAATTTTTTTTCTATTAAATTATTTAATTTTGGGAAATATTCCTACTTATAAAGTAGAATAAAATTATTGATTAATTAACAAAATTATTGCTACTTTTTTATAGGACAATTAAGTGATTGGCACAATGAGATGTTATCCCCTCCATCAAGCTTTAAATCTTAAGAAAGGACATCTTTGGCCCATTCTCATGGAGATCTTAGGCCTCACCCAGATTACCATCGAGTTTTTGATTCACCATTGTAAAAAACAAAATCAAATTGTCACCTTGCCTTCCTACAATCCCCACTTATTCATCAATAAAAGCTCCAATTATATGAGCCTCCGTACAATTCCCACTTCTTCATCAATAAAAGCTCCAATTATATGATTGGTTAGCAAAGAAACATAACAAATTATAAAAAGAAAATCTTTCAACAATAGGAAAGTCTAAGAAATGTATTTGGTAAAAAAAACGTCAAATCATTTCCTTTATTGAATTAATACTAACATAGATTCGGCCAAGAGGGTTAGTTTAGTTGGTCATTAAGATGTCATGGGTTCAATCCTCTCGATACCCTTGGGGTCCCACTATGGTTAAGCCAACACGATGTGATCCCTTAGTGTGGATCAAATCTCTTTGAATCCTCTGAATTCTCTTGAGGTTTCAAATCTCTTTGAAACCTCTTTTAAAGTGCAAAAAGGCGCACATTTATAAATATTTGATCCCTCTTCACATTTAATAAATATAAAATTAAAATAGAATTATACTAATTATATTAATATCTTATACCATATTAAAAATATTTAATAATACATTTTGTTATCATCTTTATTAATTTTTATTACAATATTTTCTGTTATAATATCAATCATATCTATATATACGCTGATAATATCATATCAATATATATTATTAATTTTATTTGTATCATATTTACTGACTATTTTTTGTAAGTCAAAATTCTATTTATTCTTTAAAAAAGATGTACATTGAGAGTAGCAGCAAAAAACAGGTGGTCTCACCCCGACCAGGTTTGTTGACCACCACATACAACATATGAGAAAAGAACAAAAAGGAAACGAAGGACATTGTCCATAACATAGAAGTCTAAAGGCACCAGAAGACAAGTAAAAGAAAAAGAACACTTGTAGTCATGCTAGTCATCCGATGTGATGGAGGTTGGGTTGTCGAGGGTTGTCCTAGGGGGAGGTAGAGGTCGAAATGAGCATTGGGCATGCTCCTCGAAATGAGCCATCCAGGACTCCAGCTTCTCCACCTTCTCCGATAGAAGGTTCTGTCCTCTCCAAACCACCACAATACGTTCTCGAGCGTGGCACTGAAAGTAGTGCATTTTTTCCAAGGTAGCTACCAGTTTAGCATGTTCCTCCCGTCAAATTTGTTTCGTAGTTTCCAAATGCTCCAGCAGGGATTGTATCAATTCTCTACAATTTTCCAGACAACAATGTTGAATGACTCTTGAACGAGGAACCGAAGACCCTACACCCCCTCGTCGTCTCATGTCATTGTGACGTCATGCTCCGCACCTCGATGGTGTTTGCAGCGATTGACCCCCGCAGCCCTTCGCCGAGTCGCCACACCCACGACCACGCTGCGAACAAGCCACCATCCACCGAGAGCATCCCGTCATCTTGCCGCCCTGACGAGCCCCACACACCTACACCCTGAGCTCCATGATCTGCAATTGATTTTTTGGGTCCCCTCGTCCACCCAAGTAGGGATTTGCAGGGAGGGAGGATCACCCTCTTCTCGGAGCTGGGTGCATTGTCATTGGACCAATGGCTTCACTATCAATGCAAAAGATTGTAGCGTAAACACTACTAGAAACCCTCCTGGCACACCCGTCCCACACCACCAGGCTCGACACTCCCGGTTTAGAAACCACTAGCCTCCCACACAAGGTTGCAAACTTGCACCACCAGCCACCACACAACATTGCACTACTGTAAGAAATCTGCCACCCTAGGCTCGAACACAGAGAGATACTGCAATTTGAATAATTCGAACGCAGGAGGGTCGGAGGAAACACAAAATTTCCCAAAATGCCTCGAAGAACTCCCCCAACCACACCAGCGGCAAGCGAAGACTTCAATCTCCAAGACCAACGCTCCCTTCACCCCAAAAGACACATAAAACCTCACACAGAATATCACAACCACCCAATTACTAGCCCAGGATCCAAAAGAAGAGAACCACCTACAAAACCGCCACCACTCCCAGGAGCAATGTTGCATGCGCGGCTACTCCAGCCATCGAAGGACCAGTAACCCGAAACACCAATGCCCATATCAACCAGAAGCACCAGAAGGCCGACGCCACCCAGGAACCACAATCGACATCCACATACAAACTCAAAATACCACCCCTAAAACAGGAAAGTTACCAAATTGCAAAGCCAATTTCCTGGGAGAGAACAATGTTTCCATGGGTGCCACCCTTCCCATTGAAACTGACGACGCTTCCTTCGCCGACGAGCAAAGAAATAGGTGAGAGCATGAAGCCAAAACGAAACACAAATGAAATCCCCAACCATAATCCTCAAACTTAGAATGATGTCTCCTGAGCTGCTCAAGGTGCTAAGGGTAAAAATGCAAAGGTGGGTTACACTTTCATGAGAAATGCGTTAAGAAATTTCATTTTCGCCACAATTCAGCCAAATTTTTGAAATTAATTAGGCCAAAGTGTTTTTTTCGTTAACATCGACGGCGTATTGACAACGTGGGTAAACAGATTTTTGGTCGGGGATGGTAAAACTAGCAACAACAGTTCGGCCGAACTCATATTCTAGCCGAACTTTTTCTTATAAATATAGCGGCCCTTAGACCGCAACAAGTTTTAATTACCATTGCGCTGCTCTGTTCTGTTTGTCTCGCTGTTGCAGGGGTGAGGAGGGGAGAAAGCAAAGGTGAGAACCTGTGTTATTTTTATGCGCTTTTTTTTTTGCGAATTTTTTGTGTTTGCGGGTGTGTTTGCAAGTTTTCTCTGATCTACGCCTTTGGCAGTTCACGTTCTCGTTGTCTGCTCGCCATCTGTGCTATCGTTGTCTGCTTATTGTCTACTTGTCGTGCGCATTCTCGATCTCTGTGAATTTCCAGGTATTTCTGCACTCCAAACTGAAATGTCATGGCCATTGATCAATTAATTTAGAAGATAGCTAACACCTGAATCACTATCAATCCCTTATACTGATGATAGATGCTCTGTCCCTTATACTGATGATACAGTTCATATATTAATCCACTGATCATTTATTCAAATTAATCACATGAGACTTTTCATTAACTAAGGTCAGACCTATTGTATTGAGTTAAACCGCTACAGTTCCCTTTTAGTGCATTATATATAACACTTATATTTCCTCTTTGTTGTATCTCCATCGATCCTGACTTTGCCTATAAGTTTTAGATGTTGATCCATGAGTCCAATTAATATGATCAATGATTTGACTTTCAGAGTTGACGATAATGCCAAATCTTTCAACCTGCAAGTCATCAAAATAAAAAGAAAAAGAATATCAAGTTTCAGTTCATATGATACCTATTTATCATTATGCTAAGTAGTAAACAGTAAGGTGCTTATTTTTCCCCCTTTTTCTATTCACTCAGTATAAATTAGAGATAGTTTTAATATTGAATGGAAAAACTACAGGCCTGTCAGTGAGATATTTATTTTTCTAACAGGTAGCTCCCACCTTCAATGCTTTGCATGGGTTTGATTTTGATATCAGATTGAAGTTACTAAATCCCAAGTAAATCGACCGATTCACATCTTAGCTCATAAACTATAAAATACTTTATCAAATACATTTTATTGTTTTCTCAATAAATAAAATTACACTATTTTGATTTCAACGTGTTTTAAGTTTTTATGATTTTTTCTTTTTATTCACATATTCTGGAAACTAGAAATAATTTATCAGTTAGAATTAGGGGAAATTTTAAGGATGGAAGTTTATCTTAAAGTTTAGAAACCTTGGCAAATCTTACTAGTCCCGAATATGTAAATTGTAAAAATTTTGATGTTATTTTTGTGAAAATATTTAAGTTTCTAATTATTTTATAATAGTATATATACAATTTTGTCGATTTTTAGGGTAAAATAATTTTATACTATAAATTTTGGGTGAATAAATTTTCAAAAAAATGGAAATTGACAAATCTATTTTTTGGAAAAAACATGGAAAATTAGCCCATTTGCAAATATTAGCCCCTAAAATTTTCCCTGGTTAGAATGGGTCGATTGGGGTAATGGTTAAGAATATGTCTTTCCTCGTAAAAAATTCAATTAACTCACATGCACAAAAATTACCAGCATGATAGAAAAGTTGGGTTTGCCTTAGTAGTTCTCTAAAGGCAGTGTTATCAGTTTATAAAACTTTGAGGAATGAGAGCTCAATACAAATCCTGTGCAAGTGTTATATCCGCTTAACTTGTACAGGGTTTGTATTGACCAATAATTCCAAAAAGTCCTTGTTTTCATTTCATTTGGATTCTGCAATGATGATAATCCTCATGTATTGCATCAGATTATTAAATTTGGTATCGCCATTATTTCTTTATTTAGGTATTTTTAGGTCATTGTGGATCAGTAAAAGATATCTTATGGAGATTCCCACGTTTAGAAAATATGTTGAATATATTACAGAAATGATACCTTTAACACATTATTTGAACATAAAATTCGTAAGTTCAAGCAATATATTAGCTATCCAGATGGCTTCAGTTGAATATTTAGGTTTTCCTCCATCCGGAACAAGTTTGACAATATATTGTTTAGATGGTATGTGTGATAAAAATGATGCAGCAAATTTGCAAAACTGTTGTGTATTCAATATGAAGTGTATTTGGAAAAAAGGGAAATGTTTCATGGATGCATTAAATTTGTTTACTTGCATCCAAAACTAATATAACACAAACTTCAATCATTTGGATGTGCATGATTCCTTAGACATATTTTACTTCATTATCATTTATTACCATGTAAAAGGTTCAATTATTTGAACATGTATGATACCATATTCATAAAGTACTTTTGGGTTTTTTTTATCATTATCATGTGTACTCTTTAATATTGGCATTTTTTGAATTTGTTACGATTTTTTTTATCGTTATCATATGTACTCTTTAAGATGGGTGTTTTTTTAGTTTGTTTTTTTAAATGGTTGTGGTTTATATGTAAAATGTAATGATAAGAAGGATAATGAATAATGAATTAAGTAAATTCAAAAATAAATTGTTGTGTTTTTTGATTTAACAAATTCAAGAATAAATTATTGTATTTTTTGAATTAGCTATCAAAGTTGAAGAAGTTTCCTCTAGAAAGAACAAAAATTTGGCAGGGAACAATTTGATGCGCTCAATCAAGCAAATGAAGAAGCAAAAAACTTTGAGGATCAACTACACCAAGAGATCCAATTGGTCAACTCCCAATGCCTATGTTTTGAGGATCAAAATGACATGCTTCCCCACAAAGATGTTCCAACTCAAGAAAATTTAGTACTAAGAATGAGGCTTCATAATAAGAGACAAAAACACCAAGAACCATTAGGGAGCTTTGATTTATGGATTTGAAATGAAAAAATATGTTGGCTCCTTATGATTTGCAAGATTGGCAAGAACAAACACTGCAGGGGCCACATCAGAACCACTTTGGAATCCTAGGACCTAGCCTTCCTGGATTCAGAGAGGGATCTCTCTATATATGTGTTTTCAGATGATATTTATTTATGCTTTTGTTTTATGACATTAGGCTAGTTATGAAGTTCTAAGGACTTGTTTGTTTGGTTGAATTAATTGATAGATTGACAGAGCTGTGATGTGATTAATTGAAGGGATGTTTCAACTGAATAGATAGACTGCTAGAAAACATTGATCCATTGGGCTATGGAGTCATAAAAGGATTTAATTGTTCATCAAATCTACAAGGGTTTTCATAGGGCAAGCTAACTATATCAAGTGGATCTCTTAGATTAGGTTGTGATATGAAACTATAATAAGTTGTGAAGGTAGCAAAGCTATAGTTAATTAAGAATCTTTTAGCTCTACTTAGACAAGAAAAACATTTTAAGGTAACTGTTTGAGACAAACCAAAGGACATGGCATACCATAGAATTCTTTGGATAGACTTTAATAAGAAAACCTTTAAGACAACAATCCAGAAATCCTAAGACTACTTTCAGACAAAAGAAAACATATAAGATAACAATGAGAGAAATTGAAGAGCAAATTGAAGTCTATATTCTTTAACTCAACACTCAAAATAACCTTCGAAGCAACATTTTGAGGCAGACCAGAGGACAGGGCACACCATAGACTTCCCTGGTTTAGACTCTACTAAGTATACTTTAAAGAAAACCCTTAAAAACAATATCTCAAGCCGTACCTAAGAACATGGGCTCACCATAAACTTCCCTGGTTTCACTCTATTGAATTGTTTCTAAGACAACAAGCTAGATGGAACTGGAAGGCAATTAAGAATCCTCCAATCAAACCTTGCAGAAGAAAACATAAAGATAAAGAATGCAGATAGAAATAGGGTGCTACAGCAGCATATCCTACTCTAAAATTTAGGTTCTTTATCAGAGAAATATGGACAGAATGAAAAACATGAGAAAAACAATGACAAATGAGGAAAACTTCACCATTAACATCGCTCAAGAATCTTGTGAACGTGCTTGTATTACTAATGATCAAACCAGTTACATTACTCCATGTACAATAGGTCTCTGCAACTCAGAGCTTTCTCTAATCCAGCCTATCAATCCTCAACTAGCTCAGCGGCAGAAATTAGTCAAATAACCACCAACTAACCAACACTAAAAATGAAACTCAAATGCAGTATTTATCTGCAAATGAGGAGGTGGTGTTAAGCTAGGGTTTAGAATGTCATTTATTACATAGTTAATGATTTTTTACCTTTGAGACCATGCAAGGCCCAAGGCAAAAATATCTGAACGTGTTTCTCTGAAATAATAACTCCTAACTTAACTTCTGAGTTAATTTCTGTGAAATGTTTGACTTTAAGGATTTTTCAATAACTTTGCAATAAATGCTGGTAGATGAAAAATATCTCTGACTGTTTTGTAATAATTGTTTGATGTTTTATTGAAAGAAAAACATGTTGTAAGTGGCAAAATATCATTTGAAGAAGTAACTGCTTGGACTTTAGTCATTCAAATGTGTTTCTGGGCTTAATTTGCCTTTGGTTTATCACTAAAACTCTGTTTTAGGCTTTTAAACTCTGATTTATCCTTCCACAGAGTTTTCTCTTTTTATTCTGCCTTTAACTTTGCGTTTAGGATTTTAATCCTTTTGATTAACTTTTAACCTTTTATTCTTTTCCTCTGCATGTCTTCATTATCTTTAAGCTCTGCTTTTGTGGCTAATCCTTCATAATTTTGTCTTTGATCTGTCTTTTAGCCCTTTAATCTTGTCTTTGGCTTTGTTACGGTCCTTTCACTGATTGTATCCTTACTGTGCTTCTGTTCTTGTGTTTGTCTTCTACGCAGGTATGCATTTCTTTTGTGTTGGAGGGTTAAATATCCATCGATGATCAAACTTGAAATAGGGCCCCTGGTCCTTCTAAATTTGAATTAAATCTCTGGATCGTCACCCAGAACTTCATTCATTGTTTCTGGACCATTAGAATGATTTTATTTGCATTTCCGCCATTCAACCTGCACACTAAAACAAACAATTAGCTTTAAAACCATGCAGGGAGGGATTACTGCTTTTCCTGAGGTTTTCGAGCTGCCAGAGGGAAAAAATGGTGAATTGGGGTCTTGGTTCCATAGGCGAAACCAGCACGGAATTCAAACGGAAGATGCGGTTTGAATTGGGGCGCGAAAAGGAGGAGCGGTTTTTGAAAACTGGAAGGTGGTTTTCGCATGAGTTTAGGGGCGATAATGGTTTTTGGGGCGGGCGGGCGATATGGTTCAGCGACTGTCGCGTGGCAAGGTGAAACCGCCCATATCGCAATGTTTAAAAACATTAAACCTAACGCTTTTTATTTGCAATATGCGTTGTGGACTGTCGGATCTCGAGGGCGGAGATTGATGGTAGTCGCAAGAGCTGGAGTGGCGAGTAGGTGCAGCGGTGGGGTCCGGACGTGGGGTGACGTAACATGCTTCTTTGTCGTGTAGCAGGGCTCAAATATATGCGGGGTTTGTTTATACAGTGGTGGGTTTATTTAAAAAGGCGGGCCCGAGTTTTTTTTTTTTTTAAATAAGCGAAGGCGCTTATTTGTAAGAGAAGGGGGAAGGTTATATGGGCGTGAGGCTTAAGGGAAAGGGGCTTAGGGTGAAGAAAAATAGAATCAGGGTTAAAAAACCTTTAAATAGAGGGTTTAGACGTTTATATAGGGTCAGGTTAGTAAGACCAAAGAGTCGGGGTTTATACATTAAAAACAGAGTTTAATATATAATAAAAAGAGTCCCGATAGGTCAATTTAACATTTAAAAACAAATGCAAAAGGGACTTTTTGCATTGTTTTGGTGCAAATAGGAATAAAATGATGAAGAAGTGGGTTTTGAAGGGTTTTTAGAGAGGGAATGAGTGAATGAGACTTTATAAAGGGAGGAAGAGTGAAAATGAGGTAAAACAACCCAGAAATGAGTCTTTTTAGAGCAGCGAGGTGTCCTTGAAAGGGGCAGGGATGAAACATAGTGAAAATGGTTGATTTTGGATAATCAAAGCAGTGATATTTCTAAAGATAGCTGATAGACAAATAATGTTATCTTTAGTTGCTTGTAGAACATCCACAGTGACCTAGTGAACTTCGTAAAATACAGGAGGATAACAAAATAGAGGGTGAAAAAACTCATAGAAGAGTAGGTTCCCCCATAGTAAAGATGTTAGAAGTGCACAAGTAGAGAGGGATAAAGAGTTAGGCTCTCAAAGGTCATTGGAAGAGGCCTTTCAAAAATCCCTTAAACAAACCCAAAACAAGGACTCATACACATAGAAGACACACCTTTGAAAACAAAGAAAAAGAAAGAAGGTGATATTATACTTGAAAAAAAGGTTGAATAAGATAAGTGTTAAAGAAAAACACAGATCCCTCCTGTCCTTTGACAAAAGGTAGGAAAGAGCACAAATAAAGAAACTCAAACTCTCATAAATATCCAAGATTATTTGATTTAATGGGAGTGTATTTTAATCATGCTTTATCATGCTTTATTTTTCTACCAGTTTGAGTAAATGACCTAATATTTGTATTTATCCGATCACCTAGTTTTTTTTCCTTCTATTGGCAGATAGCACTCAAAGCCCAAACCAAATATTTCTCTTTAGAAAAAAAGAAAATTCAATGGAATTTAATGCCTTTAAATAGGTTACGTTAGAGAAAAATACCATGGAAAAAACCACGGGTTAAGAATACCGTGATAAAAACCATATGTTGTCAACCCATGGTGCCCAAAAAGGTAAATTGACTATTTTACCTAAATTTTATTTTAATTATCACCTTTAGTTTTTTTATGTAATGTACATATCATTTCTGCAATAAATTTAAGGCAAACTTTAAGGCTAACCATGTAGATGTCATTTATCCCATAAACTTTAAGGAAAACCGTGTACATGTCATTTCTCCCATAAACTTTAATTTAATATATTCTTAAGGAAAATGCAAGTGTTTTTGAAAACGATGTACATGTCATTTCTTCATTTCTCCCATAAAATTTAAGGCATTTGCTAGTGTTTTGGGAACCATATACCTGTCATTTCTATGTCATTACATTTCTCCCATAAACTTAAGGCAAACCATTTTCATGTCATTTCTCGCATAAATTTTAAGACATTTACTAGTGTTTTGGGAACCATATACATGTTATTTCTATGTTATTACTCCCATAAATTTTAAGGGAAAACATGTACATGTCATTTTTCCCATAAACTTAAAGCAAACTTTAAGGCTAACCATGTATATGTCATTTCTCCCATAAAATTTAAGGCATTTGCTAGTGTTTTGGGAACCATATACATGTTATTTCTATGTCATTACTCCTATAAACTTTAAAGCAAACTTTAAGGCAAACCATGTACATGTCATTTCTCCCATAAACTTAAGGCAAACCATTTTCATGTCATTTCTCTCATAAACTTTAAGGCATTTGCTAGTGTTTTGGGAACCATATACATGTCATTTCTATGTTATTACTCCCATAAACTTTAAAACAAGCTTTAAGGAAAACCATGTACATGACATTTCTCCCATAAACTTAAGACAAACCATGTACATGACATTTCTCCCATAAACTCAAGGCAAAGTTTAAGACAAACCATGTACATGTCATTTCTCCATAAACTTTAAGGCATTTGCTAGTGCTATGGGAACCATGTACATTTCATTTCTATGTCATTTCTCCCATAAACTTTAGGGCAAACTTTAAGGCACCCATGTACATGTCATTTCTCCCATAAACTCACGGCAAACTTTAAGGCATGTCATTTCTCGCATAAACTTTAAGGCAAACCATGTACATATCATTTCTTCCATAAACTCAAGACAAACTTTAAGACATGTCATTTCTAGATGTCATTTCTCCCATAAACTTTAAGGCAAACCATGTACATGTCATTTCTCTAAACTCAAGGCAAACTTTATGGCAAATCATGTACGTCTTTTCTCCCATAAACTTTAATGCAAACCATGTACATGCCATTTCTCCCATAAACTTTAATTTAATATATTTTTAAGGAAATCATTTCTCCCATAAACTTTAAGACATTTGCTAGTGTTTTGGGAATCATGTACATGTCATTTCTATGTAATTTCTCCCATAAGCTTTAAGGCAAACCTTAAGGCAAACCATGTACTCCCATAAACTTAAGGCTTGTCATTCTCCCATAAACTTTAATTTAATATATTTTTAATTAAAATGCTAGTGTTTTTGAAAACCATGTACATGTCATTTCTCCCATAAATTTTAAGGCATTTGCTAGAGTTTTAGGAATCATATACATGTTATTTCTATGTCATTACTCCCATAAACTTTAAGACAAATTTAAGGCAAACCATACACATGTCATTTCTCCCATAAACTTTAATTTAACATATTTTTAAGGAAAATGCTAGTGTTTTTGGAAACCATGTACATGTCAGTTCTCCCATAAATTTTAAAGCTTCTAGGCGAAAATATCTTACTGATAAATTTATGAATTGAGTAAATCATTTTTCCATTCAACATTAGGACCTACTGATAAATTAAGAGAAAAATTTACCTATTGAGGAATTGAGTAAATCATTTTTCCATTCAACATTAGGACCTACCCATAAATTAAAAGAGAAGTTTACCTACTGATAAGTTGAGAGAGAAGTTGAGTGACATGAAGTTCTAGGTACTAGTGAAATTCAAACGGCCCAATCGATGCCACTGAGAATTGCCCAGGTGAGGCCCACATAGTTGAAATTTAAAGAGCTAATAGTGTTCTCGATGTGTGGCAGAGGTTGGGTGCTCAGGCCCTCCGACAACACGGATTCAAGGTGACCCACCCAATTCATTCGCCTCTAGTGTTTCCTCTACGATCCATCTTGAACAGACTTAACCGTGACCACACTTAGCAGAAATGTTGCCAACATAATTACATAAATACAAGGGAATCACACGAATATACTAATTAAATATATTATTGCATATAGAACTGAAGAACATATTTATATTGGAGTTGTCTTTAGTGCGACATTTTGGAGTTTCCAGTGTCGGAATCTGGTGAAACAATTTGAGGTAAAATCTTGATTTCTATTATTTAAACTGATTTTTTGACTGCATATATAGATTCAACACCCTAAAAAACCCCTAGGACACTTCGATTGTGCAAAGTTACCCATCAAACTTCTATTTTCAATGAATGCCTGTCGGATTTTAGAGAAATTAGACCAGAAAAATCCACCCGAAAAACCTTCAAAAAGTTGCACTAAAGACAACTCTATTTATATTCATTTCTTCAATCACCTCACTCTGTTCTCATACCTATTTTTTTTAACACAAAAAACGGTATGCCAAATCATGATAATGACTCTACATAGCAGAATAAAATTCAAAACTTCAAAATAATTTATCGGTAATTGATTATTTAATCATTTAAGAGTAAAATCTAACAATTTTTTAAATGGACAATTTTGGGATTTATAAATATGATTAATAATGTAGTTTGATTCCATTGCCAAAGTGAAAAATCAAAACCCTAATAGAATGTTCAATAATTAATAAACGTAATACCAATTATTATTATAATAACCAATTAATAAATATAATTGTATTTATTATAAGAATAGTCAGTAAATATGTTTTTGATGGGGTGATGGACCAAGTGCATGGGGCAACTAGTGGCTCATGATGATCAACAACTGGCACCCAGGTCGAGGGTCGTCGCCCCACCCTCTCATTTCACTTGGCATACAAGGGAGGGTAATGGTATTCGTGTGGATTTCTTTCAATCTTCAATTTCCGTGAAAACCTGAAAATTGATGGCAACTAAATCCCACGTAAACTAACTAATCTACACCTCATGAATATATGTACTTCACATATATAGAGATGTGTGACAATATTAGGTTTCAACTGTGTGTTTCACTTGGGCAATTTTCAATGGCATCAATCTCGGTTGTTTTACTCAATTCACAATTCATCAATGAGATGCTTTCCTCTCCATCCTCAACTCTCATGAAGTTTAAACCCGAAACTTGATGAGAACTAAATATCACATAAACCAACTAACCTACACCTCATGAATATATATGTACATGGTCATCAATCTGGGTTGTTTTACTCAATTCTCAATTCATCGATGAGATGTTTTCCTCTCCATCCTCTAACTCCCATGAAGTTTAAACTTGAAACTTGATGGAAACTAAATATCACATAAACCACCTAATCTACACCTCATGAATATATATGTACTTCATATATATAAAAATGTGTGACAATATTTCTTGCACTGAACTTCCATACAAGTCCTTATAGGTCCTTCATGTGTATAGATATGTGCCACTATATTTCTTCCACTGAATTGCAAAACACCTCTAAACACACCAAAAAAAAAAAAATTGAGTTTAGAATTCACTTTCTATATATATTTTATGTGTTAATATATATATATATATATATATATATATATATATATATATATAGTGTTAATAAGAATGTTAGAGAAACTTAAGTCTCAAGTTTAGGAATAGCTATGGTAAAGAAAGCATCATAACCGCAGTCATATTCTTCATTTATTTAAATGGGTTAAATGGTTGAATTCAAAAGTTATTAAAGATGGCCCTTGTGGCCAACAAGGTCATTTTTGTGACACTGCACAAGAATATCTGCAAGAAAGTAGGTTTTTACATTCCATAAACAACGTTTGTAGGTCATCGCATTTCCTATTAGCGAACTAATTCCATATATTAAAATAACATTGAAGGACACTCCACCATCGTGTGTTTTTGAATCTGAGGACATTACACCATCAGGTACTCCTACATATATGGATTATGGGCAAGCATTCTCGACTGCACAACGTTTGCACCATTCTGTACAGACTATACCATGTATAATAAACTGTACATCATTCTGTACAGAGTATTCCATGCATAATAAACTTTACATCTCCGCATGAATGACATATATTGAAGTAACAGCTTACCCTAAAATACATGAACAATGCAGTTATAGAAAAGTATGATGAAATTATTCCTAAGCTTGGAAAAGCAAGTTCAATCATCAAGCCAGTCCAAATTAAAGATCTCTTGAACCTCATCAATGGTGAGGTTATGAAGGGTAGCTGCTTTGATGGATGACCACGCTTCGTGCTCCTTGTCGTTATCAGATATGACTACACGTTTTAAAGATCTTGGTAATACTGTAGGGACTTTCTTCAATCCTGAGCACTCCCTGATATCCAACGATTCTAGCTTTGATAGCTGATCAAATTCAGTGGGAAGGTCCTGCAAACGCCTGCAATGTGAAATATCTAAATATTCTAGTTGCCCAAGTTTGCAAATGGAAAGTGGCAGCCTTGACAGGCTTGGACAGGCAGACAATCTCAGCACCAGAAGTGACTTTAACCATCCCATGTTATCAGGTAAGTTTTGGATAAGATGACAATTAGTAACAGACAACCTCTGGAGGGAAGTTAAATTGCATAATTTGACTGGTAATTCCCCCAAATCACTGCAGTGATCGATATTAATTTCTATAATGTTTGGAAAGTTAAAGGGCCCAAGTTCCATATCCATTAGAGTGTTATTCCCAAGGCCCTCACATAAGCACATGGACAACTTTTCCAACTTCTCACAGAACCTACAGTTCTCATACAGGGGAGAAGGAATAATCAACTTATGAAGAAACAGAGACCTAATTTGAACAGGTGAAGAAAATCTTGGCACCCCACTAATATTTGCACGCATGGAATTGTAATTGTATACTATAAGAACTTTCAGTTTTGGCGTCCTATGTAAAAATGTTGGAAGACAGTATTGATTTGCGGAAAAGAAAAACGCCAAAGCTTCCACCTCTCGAAAATGAATTTGACACCAATCTTGTTCTTGCATTGAACCTGCAGGTCCCAGAAAGATAAAATTCAATGTATGATGCTGATTAAAATGCTTATCAAACACCTTAGTAAACTTGGTAAATTAGTAAATTGAATTCAAAATTATTCAATGTTTCGTATGGAAAGGGAAAGAAAGCAGGTTTCATTAGCAAACATACCTGTGTAAATTGAAATAAACTGAGCGCGAGATGCCTGATCTTTGAGAGTAGTTAGCCATTCTGTGGGAATTTTATCCTCTTTGGAAGGCATGAAGAGCCTCTTAGGAGAGATAATGTTATCCTGGCTTGCCAGGTACAAGGCTAAATCCCGCATTACATCATGTTGAGAAAAGGAGAGTTCAGCAGCACAGTTGTAATTGATGGCCTCACTCCTAAGCCAATAAAACCTTGTGTTAACCAAACCAATCATGGTATCTCAAAAGCCCCCTTTTATCTCTAGTTGATACTAACATATTTATTTATCTTACCCTCCTGGTTCTGTTTCTAAAATTTCTTTCTTGTATACAATTTAGCTTATGTTTATAAGCCTCAAGTTTTCTGGGCTGTTCATGATTTATAGAAGGATGCCAAAGCCCAAAAGCAGAAGAATTAAAGTTAAGAAGCATACATGAAGAGCCCGAAACAATAATCAAAGTAAATGATTAGGCAGGGATAAATCATAAAAGTAAACATGTTCTACAGAAACATACATGAAAACGCCAAAACAATAATCAAAACAAATTCATATGCAGCAGTAAAAGTAAACAGGTTCCACAGTACATACCCTGGATATCCTGTGAGATTCAGGAGATTTCGACTTGCAAGTTCTAGCAAGACGTCGAAAGCATCTGTCCATTCCATATGGCGAACATATACCCAAATGTCCAATAATGTTTCCACTCAAAGCCCCAACCAAATATTTCTCTTTAGAAAAAAATAAAATTCAATGGAATTTAATGCCTTTAAATAGGTTACATTAGAGAAAAACACCATGGAAAAAACCACGGGTTAAGAATATCGTGATAAAAACTATATGTTGTCAATCCATGGTGCCCAAAAAGGTAAATTGACTATTTTACCTAAATTTTATTTTAATTATCAACTTTAGTTTTTTTTATGTAATGTACATATCATTTCTGCGATAAATTTAAGACAAACTTTAAGGCTAACCATGTACATGTCATTTATCCATAAACTTTAAGGAAAACCGTGTACATGTCATTTCTCCCATAAACTTTAATTTAATATATTCTTAAGAAAAATGCAAGTGTTTTTGAAAACCATGTACATGTCATTTCTTCATTTCGTCCATAAAATTTAAGGCATTTTCTAGTGTTTTGGGAACCCATATATCTGTCATTTCTTCCATAAACTTAAGGCAAACTTTAAGGCAAACCATTTTCATGTCATTTCTCGCATAAATTTTAAGCGATTTACTAGTGTTTTGGGAACCATATACATGTTATTTCTATGTTATTACTCCCATAAATTTTAAAGCAAAACATGTACATGTCATTTCTCCCATAAACTTAAGGCAAACCATGTACATGTCATTTCTCCCATAAACTTAAGGCAAACTTTAAAGCTAACCATGTATATGTTATTTCTCCCATAAAATTTAAGGCATTTGCTAGTGTTTTGAGAACCATATACATGTCATTTCTATGTCATTACTCCCATAAACTTTAAGGCAGACCATGTACATGTCATTTCTCCCATAAATTTAAGGCAAACTTTAAGGCAAACCATTTTCATGTCATTTCTCTCATAAACTTTAAGACATTTGCTAGTGTTTTGGGAAACATATACATGTCATTTCTATGTTATTACTCCCATAAACTTTAAGACAAGCTTTAAGGAAAACCATGTACATGACATTTTTCCCATAAACTTAAGACAAACCATGTACATGACATTTCTCTCATAAACTTAAGGCAAACTTTAAGACAAACCATGTACATGTCATTTCTCCCATAAACTTAAGGCTAACCATGTACATGTCATTTCTCCCATAAACTTTAAGGAATTTGCTAGTGTTATGGGAACCATGTACATTTCATTTCTATGTCATTTCTCCCATAAACTTTAAGGCACCCATGTACATGTCATTTCTCCCATAAACTCAAGGCAAACTTTAAGGCATCTCATTTCTATGTCATTTCTCCCATAAACTTTAAGGCAAACCATGTACATATCATTTCTTCCATAAACTCAAGACAAACTTTAAGGCATGTCATTTCTCCCATAAACTTTAAAGCAAACCATGTACATGTCATTTCTCTAAACTCAAGGCAAACTTTAAGACAAATCATGTACGTTTTTTCTCCCATAAACTTTAATGCAAACCATGTACATGTCATTTCTCCCATAAACTTTAATTTAATATATTTTTAAGAAAATCATTTCTCCCATAAACTTTAAGACATTTGCTAGTGTTTTGGGAATCATGTACATGTCATTTCTATGTAATTTCTCCCATAAACTTTAAGGCAAACCATGCACATGTCATTTCTCCCATAAACTTAAGGCTTGTCATTCTTCCATAAACTTTAATTTAATATATTTTTAATTAAAATGCTAGTGTTTTTGAAAACCATGTACATGTCATTTCTCCCATAAATTTTAAGGCATTTGCTAGAGTTTTAGGAATCATATACATGTCATTTTTATGTCATTACTCCCATAAACTTTAAGACAAATTTAAGGCAAACATCCACATGTCATTTCTCCCATAAAATTTAATTTAATATATTTTTAAGGAAAATGCTAGTGTTTTTGGAAACCATGTACATGTCATTTCTCCCATAAATTTTAAAGCTTCTAGGCGAAAATATCTTACTGATAAATTTATGAATTGAGTAAATCATTTTTCCATTCAACATTAGGACCTACTCATAAATTAAGAGAGAAATTTACCTATTGAGGAATTGAGTAAATCATTTTTCCATTCAACATTAGGACCTATTCATAAATTAAAAGAGAAGTTTACCTACTGATAAGTTGAGAGAGAAGTTGAGCAACAGGAAGTTCTGGGTACTAGTGAAATTCAAACGGCCCAATCGATGCCACTGAAAATTGCCCAGGGGAGGCCCACGTAGTTGAAACTTAAAGAGCTAATAGTGTTCTCGATGTGTGGCAAAGGTTGGGTGCTCAGGCCCTCTGGCAACACGAATTTAAGGTGACCCACCCAATTCATTCGCCTCCAGTGTTTCCTCTACGATCCATCTTGAACAGGCTTAACCATGACCACACTTAGCAGAAATGTTGCCAACATAATTACATAAATACAAGGGAATCACACGAATATACTAATTAAATATATTATTTCATATAGAACTGAAGAACATATTTATATTGGAGTTGTCTTTAGTGCGACTTTTTGGAGTTTCCAGTGTTGGAATCCGGTGAAACAATTTGAGGTAAAATCTTGATTTCTATTATTTAGACTGATTTTTTGACTGCATATATAGATTCAACACCCTAAAAAACCCCTAGGACACTTCGATTGTGCAAAGTTACCCATCAAACTTCTGTTTTCAATGAACCCCTATCGGATTTTAGAGAAATTAGACCAGAAAAATCCACCCAAAAAACCTTCAAAAAGTGGCATAAAGACAACTCGATTTATATTCATTTCTTCAATCACCTCACTCTGTTCTCATACCTATTTTTTTTAACACAAAAAGCGGTATGCCAAAACATGATAATGACTCTACATAGCAGAATAAAATCCAAAACTTCAAAATAATTTATCAGTAATTGACTATTTAATCATTTAAGAGTAAAATCTAACACTTTTTTAAATGGACAATTTTGGGATCTATAAATATGATTAATAATGTAGTTTGATTCCATTGCCAAAGTGCAAAATCAAAACCCTAATAGAATGTTTAATAATTAATAAACGTAATACCAATTATTATTATAATAACCAATTAATAAATATAATTGTATTTATTATAAGAATAGTCAGTAAATATGTTTTTTGATGGGGTGGATGGGGCAACTAGTGGCTCATGATGATCAACAACTCGAACCCAGGTCGTCGCCTCGCCCTCTCATTTCACTTGGAATACGAGGGAGGGTAATGGTATTTGTGTGGATTTCTTTCAATCTTCAATTTCCATGAAAACCTGAAAATTGATGGCAACTAAATCCCACGTAAACTAACTAATCTACACCTCATGAATATATATGTACCTCACATATATAGAGATGTGTGATAGTATTAGGTTTCAACTGTGTGTTTCACCTGGGCAATTTTCAATGGCATCAATTTGGGTTGTTTTACTCAATTCACAATTCATCAGTGAGATGCTTTCCTCTCCCTCCTCAACTCTCATGAAGTTTAAACCTGAAACTTGATGGGAACTAAATATCACATGAACCAACTAACCTACACCTCATGAATATATATGTACATAATCATCAATCTGGGTTGTTTTACTCAATTCTCATTCATCGGTGAGATGTTTTCCTCTCCATCCTCTAACTCCCATGAAGTTTAAACTTGAAACTTGATGGAAACTAAATATCACATAAACCACCTAATCTACACCTCATAAATATATATGTACTTCATATATATATAAATGTGTGACAATATTTCTTGCACTGAACTTCCATATAAGTCTTTATTGGTCCTTCATGTGTATAGATATGTGCCACTATATTTCTTCCACTGAATTGTAAAACCCCTCTAAACACATCATATAAATAAATAAAAAATTGAGTTTAGAATTCACTTTCTATATATATTTTATGTGTTAATATATATATATATATATTGTGTTAATAAGAATGTTAGAGAAACTTAAGTTTCAAGTTTAGGAATAGCTATGGTAAGGAAAGCATCATAACCGCAGTCATATTCTTCATTTATTTAAATGGGTTAAATGGTTGAATTCAAAAGTTATTAAAGATGGCCCTTGTGGCCAACAAAGTCATTTTTGTGACGCTGCACAAGAATATCTGCAAGAAAGTAGGGTTTTACATTCCATAAACAACGTTTGTAGGTCATCGCATTTCCTATTAGCGAACTAATTCCATATATTAAAATAACATTGAAGGAGATTCCACCATCGTGTGTTTTTGAATCTGAGGACATTACACCATCAGGTACTCCTGCATACATGGATTATGGGCAAGCATTCTCGACTGCACAACGTTTGCACCATTCTGTACAGACTATACCATGTATAACAAACTGTACAGAGTATTCCATGCATAATAAACTTTACATCTCCGCATGAATGACATATATTGAAGTAACAGCTTACCTAAAATACATGAACAACGCAGTTATAGAAAAGTATGATGAAATTATTCCTAAGCTTGGAAAACCAAGCTCAATCATCAAGCCAGTCAAATTAAAGATCTCTTGAACCTCATCAATGGTGAGGTTATGAAGGGTAGCTGCTTTGATGGATGACCACGCTTCGTGCTCCTTGTCGTTATCAGATATGACTACACGTTTTAAAGATCTTGGTAATACTGTAGGGACTTTCTTCAATCCTGAGCACTCCCTGATATCCAACGATTCTAGCTTTGATAGCTGATCAAATTCAGTGGGAAGGTCCTGCAAACGCCTGCAATGTGAAATATCTAAATATTCTAGTTGCCCAAGTTTGCAAATGGAAAGTGGCAGCCTTGACAGGCTTGGACAGGCAGACAATCTCAGCACCAGAAGTGACTTTAACCATCCCATGTTATCAGGTAAGTTTTGGATAAGATGACAATTAGTAACAGACAACCTCTGGATGGAAGTTAAATTGCATAATTTGACTGGTAATTCCCCCAAATCACTGCAGTGATCGATATTAATTTCTATAATGTTTGGAAAGTTAAAGGGCCCAAGTTCCATATCCATTAGAGTGTTATTCCCAAGGCCCTCACATAAGCACATGGACAACTTTTCCAACTTCTCACAGAACCTACAGTTCTCATACAGGGGAGAAGGAATAATCAACTTATGAAGAAACAGAGACCTAATTTGAACAGGTGAAGAAAATCTTGGCACCCCACTAATATTTGCACGCATGGAATTGTAATTGTATACTATAAGAACTTTCAGTTTTGGCGTCCTATGTAAAAATGTTGGAAGACAGTATTGATTTGCGGAAAAGAATTTGACACCAATCTTGTTCTTGCATTGCACCTGCAGGTCCCAGAAAGATAAAATTCAATGTATGATGCTGATTAAAATGCTTATCAAAACCTTAGTAAACTTGGAAAATTAGTAAATTGAATTCAAAATTATTCAATGTTTCGTATGGAAAGGGAAAGAAAGCAGGTTTCATGAGCAGACATACCTGTGTAAATTGAAATAAACTGAGCGCGAGATGCCTGATCTTTGAGAGTAGTTAGCCATTCTGTGGGAATTTTATCCTCTTTGGAAGGCATGAAGAGCCTCTTAGGAGAGATAATGTTATCCTGGCTTGCCAGATACAAGGCTAAATCCCGCATTACATCATGTTGAGAAAAGGAGAGTTCAGCAGCACAGTTGTAATTGATGGCCTCACTCCTAACCCAATAAAACCTTGTGTTAACCAAACCAATCATGGTATCTCAAAAGCCCCCTTTTATCTCTAGTTGATACTAACATATTTATTTATCTTACCCTCCTGGTTCTGTTTCTAAAATTTCTTTCTTGTATCCAATTTAGCTTATGTTTATAAGCCTCAAGTTTTCTGGGCTGTTCATGATTTATAGAAGGATGCCAAAGCCCAAAAGCAGAAGAATTAAAGCATACATGAAGAGCCCGAAACAATAATCAAAGCAAATGATTAGGCAGGGATAAATCATAAAAGTAAACATGTTCTACAGAAACATACATGAAAACGCCAAAACAATAATCAAAACAAATTCATATGCAGCAGTAAAAGTAAACAGGTTCCACAGTACATACCCTGGATATCCTGTGAGATTCAGGAGATTTCGACTTGCAAGTTCTAGCAAGACGTCGAAAGCATCTGTCCAGTCCATATGGCGAACATATACCCAAATGTCCAATAATGTTTCCACGCTGAACTTTCTACCTTTGGGAAAAGCCCCCAAATCCAAAAAGCACTGTTTATGTTTATCATCAAGCACATCTATACTCGTTTCCAAGCGTTTAAGAAGACTCTCCTTGTGATATTCTGATATAGGTTCTGATTTTGAAAGTTTTCTCTGAGCATTGCTCCAAATTGGCCTGGGCCTACCGCGCAAAGAGCTTCCAATGACATTGAGGGCAAGAGGTAAGCCCTTACACTCTGCTGCAACCTATAACTATAGTGTTAGTTGTCTGCATAGATCATGACTTAAAACACTTGCTGTAGCTACAACATTAAAGGCATTTATTTTTAGGTCGTAAATTTGGGTATTGATTGCAAAATTGGCATTTAGGTAAAAGATGAGTAAGATGGAGAAAAGGTTTAAGGCATATGAGATAATGGATAGTATGTATAATTCATACCTGTTTAACCAGAACCTCATTTTCTGTTGTTGGAATCGAACTCTTATCAAAGGCCCAGAAGCAGAAAAGAGACAGAGCACTAGCATCCTCCAACAGAGGCATCTTATACAAACGAGTAGTATCTGTAATTCTAATGGTGGAATTTTGTCTGGTTGTGATAATTGTCTTGTATCCTCTTGCTTCAAACAACAGGTGTTCCAGAGTTGATGTCGACCAGACATCATCCAAAACCACCAAAGTCGTCCGATATATTCTTGACCTAAGTTTTTTCTGCAATTGTTCATGTGCGTCCTCTATGCTCTGGAATTCAGGCCTTCGGCCATCAATTATCTTATCCCACATCGTCTCTAACAGGCCCTTTACATTTGGATTAGATCGTTTCACTGGAACGAAAACTATATTGCTGAAAGAATCTGAAAATCGGAAAGAGAATAAACATTACAAACTAAGGCCATGACAACATAATATGGATGTTTGGAGAACAGATTTAGGAAGACTGGAAATATGGTTACCTTTGACTTGGGCATTGTTGCAAAGGGCTGATGCCAGAGTGGTTTTGCCGCTCCCACCCATCCCTGTTATTCCAAGGCGATCAACGTCATCCTGCAATAGAATTTGTTTGGCGGCATTGATACAAGTCTGTAACCCAACTACAAAATCTGGCATATCCGGGACTTCCTTTACGGGCTGTTCAGCGATTTTAGCCACCTCGAATTGTTTGCGAAGATCATTGACGTCTGCACTTAGTTTCTCCAAAAAACCGGCAATTTTGGGCGAACCTTGAACTTCAATCAAATCCTTGATTTTCTCCTGAAACTCTCGAACCCTCCTTCCGTATCGCCACTTTCTGTATATATCACAGACGTGTAAATTGTCTCCTTCGTTCACAAGGCTTAAGCCTTCTTGCAGGACGGCTTGAAATTCTCTGAGCTGACTGTATCTGTGCGTTGATGAATCTGAATCGGAAATAACCTCGATAGCATCATCAATGTCGCGCTTTAACAACATAAGCTTGTCCTTCAGCTCTTTGCCCCATGTTTTGCTAGAATAGATGACCTGAATTACTCCTATCAACTCTGTGAAAAAAAAATCCATGCCCTGTCCCGGAATTGATACTACCAGATTTTCTTGAACATCTGATACTACCAGATTTTGGTACGGAGTTCTGTAAATCTATGTTATAATTATCACACTTCGAGATTTTGGGATTTTAGGGGTTTTAGAAGTTTTAAAGATTTTTGATAATTTTAAATTTATTTTCACAGTAAAAACAAATTTTTTAATTTTTTTTGGTCAGATTCTTATCATTTTTAATAGTGCTAAATTCATTTTCTTTATAAAAAGTAAACATGATTCAAAACACTTTTATTATAAATTTTTTAAAGTCAAATGTAACCAGAAAACTTGACGAGCAAGTAACCGGAAAGTACCGGAAACTTGGCTTCTATACCTAATTTTTGTCATGAATGGGCACATTTGAGTGGCGTTGGCGTAACCATCAGAAGGAACTGAACCAGTTAATTACAACTCATATTAATTAATTAACCTAAAATTAATGATAGATTTGAAGAGTATCAATGTACTGGATAATAATAATAAGGAGGAGGTAAACTCCCATTGAACCAGTGAATTAAAGCTCGTATTAGCTATTTGACCTAAAACTAATGAGAGTTTTGAAGTAGATTAATGTACTGGAAAATTAATAATAATAAATGGAGTTGTTTCCACGGTTTTCTAACTCTTTGTTAACTTTGTTACTGCAATTTCCATTCTATTTTTCTCTTTTACATTTTATTTTTCTCTTCTGATCATAGTTTGTATTTTGTTAATTCTTTATTTATTTAAAAGAACTTTAAGCCAAAAAATACAAAAAAAATCAGTTGAAATTAAGATTTAAATGGTATGATTTTTATAATTAAATTTTTTAATTATGTGAATAAGTATGTTTACAAGCTTTTTAGAATTTTAATTTAACTATTTGAAGTTTTCAATGTAGAAGTATTTTTCTGAAAATATAATTAATAGAACTGAGGTAAAATAAATAATTAAAAAAACCATTTAACGAAGTAAAAAATACTAGTTAAATAATAGAATTAAAAATTTATGTTATTAAAAAGGTAATAAATTAGAATTTTTATATTTTTAATTTTTATTAAATTATAATTTATATTAATATTAATTTTATTTCTTGTGAATTTATCCAAAGTTTAAATTTATAACAATATATTTAAATATTAATTTATAAATGTAAAAGCGTTTTTATATATAACTTTTAATTTTTATGTATATAAATTAAATTATATATGTGTGTGGGGAAATATTTCTATTAAAGTATTTTTTATAATAGTTTTTCTAATATACATAAGTCAAAGGATAAAATTTATTTTCGAATGATAATAGAGATTTAATCTTCATAAAATATTCATAGTAATCTACACAAATCAAAAATAAAATTTATCTTTAAAATAGTTTTTTTGTTTTTGTTTTTTTAATTAGATTCTTTAATTAAAAAAATATAATTTGAAGTATCATATTAAATAAGTCATAGTTTTATGGTTTTCTAGACATTAGTATTGAAAACTAGTAGTATTGTAACAAAGTCCATTTATAAATTAAGCAATTCCATAATGAAATGGGGTCAATCTCTATTTAAATTCTTGTTAGATGTTTGTAAAATATATAGATTTAGTTTAGATATTAATTCTTTTTATTCATAATAATAATAATAATAATAATTTTAAATAAAGCTATATTTTAATTAATTTGTATTATATTTTAATCTGGCATCTTATAAATATTTACAATTTATTTAATTTATAGGAATGCAGCCCACTAGTTAACTGAATTATTGATACCTTGAAGAAATTAAATAATAAAAAATGCAAAACCTTAAAACATTTTTTTTGACATTAAATTTCGATAAAAAATACTAAACCTTAAAAAAAAAATTGTTTTCATTTTCTAACTCGACCAAACCACCATTATTATTATTATTATTATTTATTTATTTAGTATTGTTGTTATTATTATTATTATTATTATTATTATTATTATTATTTTTCCTAGTTCACGATATTACTCTATTAAGGGTTTTCTCCAGGTGCAAGCAGTTCTCTTTCTTTTCATTTTCTAAGTCTACCAAATCATTAATAATTCCGTTCATGATACAAGAGCTAGAGATGGGTATCAAGAAGTTGGGTGTTGGAAAAGCAAAAGACTTAGTTGAACTCCAAACATAGTGTCTAAAGTGGGGCTTAAAAATTATTGCACCTCACATTACAAAAAATTTCAACAACATCCAACTAGTATGGCAATACCTCTTTTTCAAAAGTGGTGACGTCAATAATAGGACCATAATGATAAAACCCTTATTTGCAAAGCTATTTGGAAGCATGTTAGAAAATAAAATCAGCAAGTGAGCATAAGAAATATAAACGTATTGAAGGGCAAGCAAGTTTAAGACCTAAACATTTCACAGTTGGTCATTGTATAACTTTAAGGCACATCATTGAAAAAGTTTGGGAAAAAAAGGAAGATTTTTTTTGTTGCTTTGTTGATTTCAGAAAAGCCTTTGACACAGTGCCTAGAATAAGCTTTGGCGCAGAATGGAGGAATTCAGGTTCCCAGGCATTTGAGAGCAACTGTGAATAGCCGCTGTATGAAGAGGTAAAAGTCAAAATTAGAACTTCAACAAACATTTCTGAAAGTTTTAGAAGCTATATCGAGGTCAAGGAAGTTTTTCCATTGTCTCCTAACGTTTTTTGTTTATATATTGACAAGCTTGAAGAGTGGCTAAATTCGCAAGGGGGTGACGATATCCATTTGGGAAAGTTCGTTATAAGGCTTCTTTTGTACGCAGATGACCTTATACTGATTGCTAAATCTGTTCTTGGTTTGCAAGAGCACTAACTTTCGCTTGAGCATTTTTGTAGAAGGGTGGGGATGCAAGTCAATATTAGCAAAACGAAAGTAGTGGTTTTCTTTAACAAAAGAAAGCATAACCAACATAAGTTCTACTTTGAAGGCAACATTCTGGAAGAAGTTGCAGATTACAAATACCTTGAAATTGACTTCAACAGAAATTTAAGTTGGGATGGTTGTAGAAAGAAAAGAACTTTGGAGGGTTGGAAAGCATTTTATGCTCTTCAAAACATGTGTAGAGAGGCAGAGCTATGGGACTGGAAAACCACTCTAACTTTTTTTGGGCTTCTAGTGATCTCAGTGATTCTCTATGGTTGTGAACTGTGGGCCAGCAACACATCTAAGATGCAGTGGAAACAAATTGAGAAAATTCAGAAGCCTTTGATTACAAACAAATTCAAAATTAAAAGTGTAGTTCCTTATGCTATCTTGTTAAGTGAAACATGGGTTGCTCCTATTGAAGCAATTGCTATGGTGGGAGTCATAAGGTATTTAAAAAAAGAAGAAGCAAATGGAAGATGGTAGATGGCCTAAGGTTGTGTTTAATGACATATTGTGCAAAAGAAAGAAGACTTGGATGCGGCAAAATAACAAATGGTTTAGTAAATGAGGTATTTGCTTGAACATGTGTCCCACAAATAGTAAACAGTAAAGAGATAAAAACTTTTGTTATGAATAAGTTCCATAAATGTATTTGGGAGAAAGAGCTAGGGAGAAAGAATAAGTACTACATTGAAGAGTTTAACCCCACTCATAATCATCAACTAGCTAGGGAGAAAGAATAAGTACTGCATTGAAGAGTTTAACCCCACTCATAGTTATCAAAAAAAAAGGTACATAGGGACCAATATTTCTTGGAGATCCAAAATTCTTTTGGCTCAATTAAGGACTAATTCTCATCAACTCCGTTGTGAAACAGGTGCTGGAAAACACCAAAATATTTTTTGGTCTTCCATAAAAGTGACGAAAAACATTTCATTTTAGAATGCTAGGCTTTCAAAGATAGCAATGAAAATTATGCAGATATTATGGCAAGTAGCTTTTGAGAAAATCTATTCATGGAAGAGCTTGTCGAGAAGCTGAGAGCGTTTATTATAAGACTCCACAAAAAAAAACTGAATACAAAAACTAGATGAAGAAATAATTTGTCCCACAAACTATTTTTAACTTCGTAAACATTAAAAATAAATTCTTTTTCTTTCTTTCGCTCCATCGAAAATGCTTCTAACCCTCTCTAGCTAGCTGCAATTCTCTTGCATAATTATTTTAAATTTAAATATTTGTCATGGCAGCTGAATTCAGGACGACTATACACTCTCCCAATATTTTGAAGATGGTGACTGTTTTTTCAGGTGTATAGTTTCGAATCACGGGTTGCATTCCCCCGGCTGTGCTGTGAATATTTTATTTAAGATAATAAGATTTTCTTGAAATGTCCAAAGATATCAGTGCTGTGAATATTTTACTATAATAGGATTCCTTTGGAAAATCCAAGGATATTCATTTAAATTTTGGTTGTGCGTTTTCCTTTTACCATTTCCTGTTTCGTTAAATCATGGAATGCAACGAGAAATTAATAAATAATGGCTGAATATTCGAACCAAAAGTGTAGGACAATCTGCAGGTAATATATTTTTCAGGTTATAGGTTATTTAATGTGATTGGCAGTATATGTTAACTATATTTAAATTTGTTTAAATCTAATTGTAACACTATCAGGGAGCCCAACTACATTAAATAGCTATAAATGAGAAATAATAGTGACCCAATATTAAAATAATGAAACACCGCCCTATCCAGAGCAGCAGCGATATAGTGTACTTTTCGCAGTGCGCAATGAAAACGAGGTGTGTGTTCGTATTCCGCGATGCAATTGTCATGTAGTATATTTACTACTTGGTGGGATCTCTAGGAAATATGGTGTCTCCATGCTATAGTTGGAATTGGAAGCCAATGACTGCATTGTGGGGTTATGATTCTTTCATTTTCAATTTCTTTCTTTTAAATGGTAATTAATGTAAAGCCTTGAACATGCATTAATGGTAATAAATGTAAAAGATTTTTTAGCTTTTTAATTTTATTTAAAATTAAAATTAAGTTTAAAAAAATTATAAATAAAATATTTTTATTCAAAATGAAGTATGGTTTTAAAGAAATGTGGTATTGATAAATCATGGTATTGTAAGAAAGTGTATTTCAATTCAATATGATGATTAAGCTAAGAGACTTATTCTACATACCAATATGAGTGAAATGTGTGATTCTATATGTGCTCAACCTTATCTCTTTTCAATAAAAATAAAATATTCTCTATATAAGAATGAGTTGACTATAATTTTAAAAAAAAATTAAAAATTAAAAAAAAAAAAATTGACTATGATGATAATGATCTTTTAATATCTTATTTCTATGATCCAAAATAAAGGAGAGAAGGGTTCCTAGCTCACCATAGTGTTGTTGACTTAGTAGGTCAAGAAGGTTAGTTCACCATAGTGTTGTTGACTTAGTAGGTCAAGACGGTTAATTGTGTGGCAAAGATTTGGAAAATTAGAACGGAAGTGAGTAAGAGTAGGGTAGCCCAAGAGAAATTAGGTCTTATAATGTAGCATTGGTCAAGTTAGAAAGATAAGTTGGCTATTAAGATTGGAGTTGATTACTTCCTTATAATATCTTACTTTCCTTTTTCCCTCTAACTCCTTATCATCCCACAACTTATTCTTAAATTTGAAAGTAATAGTATTTTTAATATTATCATTATTCTCCAAGATAATTTCCTCATTTACCCCCAATGATCTAGGCAACCTTATGGCAACCTGGCTAGAAGTGGGGGTAGTGAGGGTTTTGGCTAGTGTTAGAAGCAATTTTGAGGAATCTCTGACTTTCAAGTTTTAATTATTTCACTATGGTGGTTGGATTAGTTGATATTACAACATAGTATGAAAAAGATGTAAAAAAATCACTCTCTCTCTTAACCATAAACAAAAAAACTTTAATATACATATGAAGTAACACAGTTGCACCAAAAAAAATTTAAATTCAATTTTTTTATATTGTGATTTTGTTTTTATTAATAAATTTACAAACAATTTTTTTTGAAAAAAGAAACATAATACACATATAACATTTAAAATTATATATAAACATATAAATAGTAGTTATAAATTAACATCCAGTTTACCATATAAATTAAAATAATAATTCACAACCATTTTTAAATTTAATTATTAAGCACATAAACACTTAATAATTCTTAATCATGGATATTCATCCACACTTTACAATGGGTATTATTAACTTGTAACTAGGCTTTGATATAATATCATGGCTTATATATACTACATTCCCAAAAACCATCACTCATTTCAAAATAAAAATATTTTATTTTAATTTTACTTTATAACATTATTAAAATTAAACCTAAAAGAAAAAAGGTATCGGGGAGATGTAGTGGTGTACTAATGATTGTAAACATTGACAGAAAACTAGAGTTGCACACCACACAAAAATTATTTGTATATTCACATTCAAAACCAAGATACATCACACTAATATAATGCATATGAGATCCAAGAGATTCTAAATTTAGAGAATGTTGTTGAGAAAATATCTCAACAGATTCCAACAATCTTAAAACCACTTTCTAAAATCAATATTATTCCTAACACCCTCCATTAATGTGTATTTGATAAATAACAATATAGAAATCGCATATAATGCACATTCAAGTCACATTTATCTAGTAGTATGGTATTGTCTTTGTCAACACTTATACCCATTATGGAATCCTTTAGACTATGTTTTTTCGCCATCACAACTTCGAGCTTACCACTTGACCCATTTAAGACACAACTTCCTATAACCATCATTGACATACTTGTAATGATCAACAATATTGACATACTTGGCTCATCGGGTCTTCCACAAGAAAAGTTATCAAGTAATTGAATCACTCCATGGACATACCATCATCTGTCGGATACTTAGCTTTCAGCTATCTTTCAGTTTTGAGGAAGGCAACTAGATAGTGAATGTATTTAGAAGTTGATTATACAACTTGACATGTTTAACACACAAGGATATCATATTCTTGGGTTTTTGAGTGCTAAGAACCACAAAATGTAACAATACATAACCATAATTAAACCAATGATATGTTCAAGGGTTTCCAAGTGTTGACTTTCTAGTTCAATCAAGACTAGTACAATTTTTCAAATTGATAACTACTTCCAATTATATAATTATTTTTCCTATAACGTTTCAATCATTAAGCAGTTATAAAATTTTCAACCATTAAATTTCTTCAATAGAGAAATAGAGATCACAGTAGGAAATGAAACAAGAGATAAAAGACACCAAAATTTAGGCTAGCAACCAGAGAAAAACCAACAAGGGGAAAACCCAACAATCTTTCCTTATGAGAGAGAATTTAGTTTATCTAATTTATATCAAAATATTTCAAACAAGATTCTAATTTTTCTAACCTCAATAAATGCCAAGTCAAGCCAGTCAAAGCAGAGAGAATATAGTCTACGTTGGTTAAACTCAAGTTTGCAACAGAGGGGTTGAATTTCGGCCTAAGTTAGCTAAACAAAAGTGTTAGTATGAATCTTAATTCCAAGCGTACGAAAAAATACCAATTTAGTTGTGCATAACAAACAACCCTAACAACAAATATGGCTGCTAATATCCTCAGATCTGCAATTAGGTGATCAAGATAAATGCTGCAAAAATCTAGATCTATGCATTAGAAGACATTAAGCAGTAGAAAAAACAAGATTTACTCCATGCATCCAATAGAAAAGACAAGAATATGTTGAATGAATTTTGTATTAATGGCACCTAGGAGGAAAGCACAGAAGGGTGTTACAAGTTCTCCTCAATGGGATGGGTTCTTGTAAGTCCTCAACACTTCAGATCTAAAATTCTTCTCTCTTGATGGTGTAGAAAACCCAGACAAAAATTGTAGCAAAATATGACTATGATGGTGGATCAATAGTCAGACCAAAAGTATAAATCCAAAGTGATCTTTAGGCAACAAAAGGTGGTAAATGAATGGGAAAACCCTCCTATTTATAACAAAATATTGAGTTAGTCTAGACATTGGTGCATAGTTAAAATATTGTTAACCAAATCAAGATCCAACTTTTATGGAATAATTTTATTATATTTGTTGGAGGGAAAAGGAATTTGACTTGGGTCAAATCCCTTTATTTGTAAATAATAAATAAATAAATGATTTATTTATCATTTTAAGGATGTGGTTGAGTAATAATCAAATAAATAATGATTTATTTAATTATTTAAAGGTGATTTAGTCATATTTAACAAAGAATATTATTTAAATAAGGTTTAAATAATTATTCTTAGAAAATAATAAGATAAATAATGATTTATCTAATTAATTTCCTTGTTTTGGGTTAAATATATACAGGAATATTAATTAAACTATTGTTTAACAAATTATTCCTTGAGGAAAATCAAACAAATGTAGATTTATTTAATATTCCTCATGGGGTTTCCTGTTTAGACCATAAAAAACTTAATAAAGGTGGTTTACTAAGTTATTTTCATAGTGAAAGAAATTTTACTTAGGGTAAAATTGGTCTTACATGGTGTACTTGGGTCCATCTAATGATAATAGGTTAGATGACTAAAAAATGGTGTAACAGATTGCTCCCCAGCATGCGAGCGTTAGGAGCTAATCGTATGACTGAAGTACGTTGTAAGAACTCAATCACTAGACACCGAAGGGGAAGTCAAAGAGAGAGAAGTATAAGGTAGACCAAAATGCTGAAAGGACTAGATCCTGAGGAGGCGAGACTTACAGGTGCGAAAAGTCTCTTTTATGAGTGAGTACCTGTGCTATAGGCGGCGGGGGAGGCATACCTATGCCCGTTGAGACAAAGTACAAAGAATAAGGCGTCCAGTAAACAAGGACTGACCAATATAGTACATGCTGGCATAAACATGAGCCAGATAAACAACATGATAATGAATCCCACATACATATTGTGCCTGGGATAACAGCCAGGACTTGTACAATAATATCTGAGTACATGAGATATAAATACAACCCAGATACCCCTGTAAACTAGAAAGGGCTCTAAAAATCAGACGGATACATGCAATCAAAAAGGCGTTGCAAGCGGCTGAGGCCGACATCATCAAATCTATGGAGCTGCATCGAAGGCTGAAAGGAAGAGGTCATCCGGGCATGTGGGGGGCTACCTGTAGGGCCACCCCCTCATGAGGGCTGAGACATCTCACACACACCTGAGAATCACTGATATCAGCTGCTGCATCACTGGACCATAAAGTATACGGATCTCGATCATGCTGAAAGGAGCTGGAGCTGAGAAACAATCAAGTCAAAGTGTAATAAGGAGTCCCTTTGCCTGATTCGAGGCACCGAACAGGAGTGGAAGCTGGAACCAAGGTACACTGCCCTCTAGACCTGTCTTCTGGAATGAATGAGCTGATGTCGACAGAAGGAGGTCTGCCATAGGTGAGGCAATAAGGGATCCTCAACTAAGGCATGAGAGAAAATAGTAGAGTGACTGATAGACTGACACCAGGGATGATGATGAAATGAGGGGTACTGAGTAGCGGACAGACCACTTCCTTTGTTAGAGCATAAAGGGCATGGATGACCTGGCAGCAACTGATACAATATCATGAGGGATAGGGGAAAGTGGGACTGAAGGCCATAATGTGCGACACGAGAGAGGAACCAAGCAATGAAGGATGAAGGACTATAACGGGATACAAAGGGACTCAAGATAGACTCCATGAATACAATGATGACTCAACTCGGATGCTCTAAACAAGGGCGACTCGATGGTGCTGCCACACAGAAAAAAGGTCCAATGGGGACCATAAAAACATGAGTACATGATGGTTACTCATAATGAAGATCAACATAAGCATGGACAAGTATGAAGGCAAAGGGGTGCCCCCAAGTACAAGTGTGGTAGGTGGAGAAATTCGATTTTGAGGAGTGGTGAAGTGACCCTTCTTGAACAAAATGTGTCTTGATGAAGTATCAAATCACGAAAAAATAACAGATACCCATTTGAGGGCTCGGTGATAGCTTTCCAACGATATAGACATTTTGGAAAACTGAGCTATGGTTTGGCTGCATCAGGTGAAATAAAAATCAAGGGTTTGTCTTTTAATAAGGCATTTTCCCTCCAAATTCACTCATTTGCATGTGGAGCTATGGTGAATGTAGAGAAGAGAGAAGGCCCTAAATCTTGCGGCGATCGTAGCAGACAAACCTACCGTTGGAATCGAGATCCGTCAGTTGCAGGTAAGAGGTCTAACCCTAATCTTTCTTTTCAGTGGATTGAAAGTTCAGATTAGGTCCCCAGGGCTCAGGAGTAGACCCCTGCTCCTCTTCACGGTCGGGTCTCACTTTTTGGGGCAAAGAGTGTGACCTGGGTAGCAGGTTTTGAGTAAAAAACTGCGACCTGTCCCAAGTTTGGGCCTGAAAAGTGCAACCTGTTAGGGAGGGGTTTTTCTGTGTTGTTTTTTGGCTTAGCACTGGGTTTTTATGATGACATATAGTATTTCCTATCTGTACACTGACAAATATGATTGTTTTGTGCAGATATGGCAGAATTACGGATCAACTGGAGAGAGAGAGACCTAGGCGCATTACGGTCAGAGATCCGGGAGGATCAAGGTGTCCACAGTGCATTGGCCAGGTTTGGGGGTCTGAAGTTTGTGGAGAACCCTTTGATGAGAGCTGGAGAGCCCTTATTGGCATGGATTATCAGCTATTGGGATCTGGACCATGAGGTCTTTATAGTGCAGGGGCACCGGATCAAGTTGACGGTCCAGGATATATATTTCTTGATTAGTCTCCCACTACTTGGGATGGTAGGGAATACTTAGCGAGTGTTACTGCGGGGGCAGAATATCATAGATTTTGTAGAGCGCCATTGTCGACCAAGTCTCCAAGTCAAGGGGACTCGGATACCCATCGGGGATTTGGAGAGGTTAGACACCCGTGCTGCGGATCCTGGGCAACTAGGCACTCCACCACATCACCGGAGGGCAAATGATGCTTGTGGAGAGTGTTTTGAGTGGTACCTACTATGGGTGGGCCCAGATGATGCTATCATCGTTGAAACGACGGTTGTCGCTATGAAAGCGACAAGTGAACCATGACTGTGCATATGATATAGTTTTATGCTCGTTCTATTTTAGAAGATCCCGACACTTCGACCTCGCATACAGCTCTAAGATGGGAGCCCGACAAAGCCTAGGATGTGTCGGTGGGGGCGACTACTGTATAGAGGAGGAGGTGGGGCGGTTGGAAGGGTGTTCTGACCTGAGTTATTTGTTCATTGGGATCAGATGCCACTGTATATAGACAACTATCCCTATAGTGGGATGATTTATTGTGGGGACCCGAATTTGCCACTGCCGCCTAGTCGAATATGGGGGCCCGATGGTAAGTGACAAATTGCTAATCTTTTATGTGCATGTAGAGTTCTAGAATATTGTATCTGGTACTGATTCTTTCACTTTTTGGTATGCAGATACAGCACCGGTAAAACCGGCCGGGTATATGGGACGACCTGCGGTATCGGGGACCGTAGGATCTAGTGGACCGAGGGCGCAGCACAATGAGGATGCAACAGCCCTCCTGGAGGACATCTGTCATAGATGTGAGAAGCTTCTGACCGATGTTTCAGAGTGCGACTGGCAAGACTTAGATGACCAGTACATAGAGCCATGTATTGGTCTATCCTCTGAGTGGCGAGAGGTCATGCGGCGCATGGCGATGGCCGGACAGGGTATGCGTGATCTACGAGCAGCGGGAGCAGAGCCATTGGCTCGGGATCCTCCAGATAGTGATTAGTGTGTAGGGGGAGGTGGTGCCCCCAGTTTTGAGTTTTGTAACATGCTATGGGCATGTCATATGTATCAGAGTGGATGGACTCTAAAACATTTTATACGACACATATTATGGATATGCATCGTTTTGATATTTTTATGTTATTTTCTTGTGTTAAATGCATGTGCTAAATGCCAATCTAGAATATGGTTTGTAATGCTATCTACATAGTGATTTTGTGCTCTAGGTACATGACTGAATGTAATGATTTCAAATTCACGCATCAAAAGCTTCACTCGTAAATATCTTCTAAAATGGATAGGATTATGCACACGATAGACTCCATTCAATTGCATGACAAGAAGCAGGGAATCTAAACGAACATGAAGGTGGACGATGCGATGTGAAAGGGAATCAGCTAATAAACCTCGCACTGCATCATATTCGGCCTGATTATTGGTAGCAATACCAATGCATACACCGTTCGAGAGAACAAGTGAATGCAAGGGGGTAAAAATGGCCCAACCCGCCGAGGCTAGATTCCAGGAGTAACAACTTGCACCATCGGTAAAACCGATATAAGGTGTGGACAAGAGGTCCATCTGAAAGGTGCCACAAGACAATAAATGGGAGGATGATGAATAAAGCTGGAAACCTGAGCGCAAAGTAGAAATCGAACGCACTCCGTGGGAGGGAGTGATATGGGTAGGATGTCTACTATTCACACGCCGACGGTGAGGTGAGTGTGGGAGATACCAGAGGTGTAGCTTGTGCTCAGGCTGTGAAAGTCACCATAGGCACAGATGGTGCCATCCCGTTTATGGGCAGGAAATATGAAGTCAAGGGTGGACATGGCTTCCATGATGTCATCATCACAATAGAAGATGGAGTGACTGGAGGAAGGGAGACCACATGACGCGGCGAAGCTACCTGACTCATCATCATGAGAAGAAAGGTTCACATGTGCATCGTCACGGGGGATGACGTAAGAAAAAGCAGATAAGGGATCTACTGATGTTGAGCCCAGGGTGATCGCTGAAGGGAGGCCAGGCGAAACAACAGGGGAAGATTCAGAGGGAGCTTTTTCCGAGGGTCTCATGGATGATGATAGGTAGAGGATGGTGGCCACAGGCTCCGTCATCTTGACATCAGGAGGGGGAATGTCAAT
The DNA here is from genome assembly GCA_034641835.2 of Pinus albicaulis. NCBI lineage: Eukaryota > Viridiplantae > Streptophyta > Pinopsida > Pinales > Pinaceae > Pinus > Pinus albicaulis. Next base: position 999,238,981 of record CM076582.1, read on the forward strand.
AGGAGCGGGTAAATCCTCAGTTTGGCCTGCAGCATACTGCGCAAGTACGAGAGAGGCGGATTGGTTCTGTTCAATCTCGTACTCCCGAACTACCTCTAAAGAGGCACGATAATGCGTAAGGCGGGGAGAATGGTGGAAATAATGGCCATGGAGATCACACAAAGCACAAGGTTGGTTGGTGTGAATATTTTTAGTATTATTGGTTGCAGTCGAGGAAGAAACAGAGGCTTCAGAGACTGTAGACTCAGGGAACACAACTTTAACCATGGGCTTGATACGGGGAAGTTCAGGACAGTTATGGGTGGCATGGACGACAATATCACACAAAGCATAGGGCTTTGCGGGCGGGGGAGGTGAAGGGTATGTCGGGGCAGCCTTATCCTTGGATGCCCTCTTGCGAGCTTTGCCCTTCTTTCCTGAAGCGGTCGTAGTAGGAGGTGGTTCCTCTTGAGGTGGTTGAGGCACTATTGCAACGGGAGAAGTCATGGGGACCGGTTGAACTGGGTTCAAAGCAAGATAAGGTTTGGGTTGACCTGGAGGGGTAGCGGCTGGAGGATCAAGGTACCAGATGGGAATCCCAAGGGTCAAGTTAGGAAGAGAGACGGTGGCCATGACAGGTGTCGTAATGGCCAGGCGGGATGACTCCTAAATGGTTGAGGCCTAGAGGAACCGTTCCAGGAGGGTAGAGGGGCTCATGGATACCAGCTGAAGGACCAGGAGGAGGAGGTCTAGAAGGCTGAATCGAAGGGCTAGGAGTAGGCTGCGGAGGGCAAGGAGGCTGTTGACTAGTTGAGGTGGGTCGCTTGAGAGCAGCCCGAGACGATTGCATCATGCAAACATTTGATGAGATGGGATCAGAGACAGGAGGAGGAAGACCAGGGAATGTACCAAGAAATGAGGAATATTTGTAGACTCCGGGTGAGACACTGGTCAAAGGATCGACGGTTTGCTTGTTGGCCACTGAAGAGATAGTGGACTCAGGGGAGATCTGAGACTTCGGTTCGTAATATGTCAACTGGTCAATGGTGACTATCTTTCCATTACGAGGGAAATACATCTTGCGGTGGACCGTAGAAGGGACAAAAGACATCGCATAAGTGTAACTACGACCCAATAGAATGTTGTAATCTAAGGGGGCAAGTATGACTTCTACGTCAACGCAAACAATCTTGCCCGCAAGAGTAATAGGACAATTGCGGAATAAGCCAATGGGCTGGGAGGCATGGTCATCCCATGCTCGGAGAGTGATCGCGGAAGGATCCAACTCAGGTGATCCGAGTTTCTTCCAAACCGAAGCGGACATCACACAGGTGGATGCCCCCTCATCAATAATGCACCGGGAAATGTTGGCATTCCGGATCTTGACTGGGATTTGGAAAGCGACGGAAGCAGGGAGAGGAGGATGTTCTAACTGGTCAACATCAAAGACAATCAATCAATCGTAGGAAGGATCTACAACGCCCATGGCAGATAGTAGAGCTTTTCATTGTGAAGGGCACGACTGGAGGAGTTCCAGTGTTGAAATGGTAGCAGGAGATTGTGCCAAATCATCTACTATATTATACGAATGGGTAGCTTTAGCAGAAGAAGCATTTTGACGTAGTGGTCCCTTAGGGATCTTGGTATGAACCTCCGCCTTAGGTTGAGGGATCTGCAAGGGACCATTAGGTGTCGAAAGAGGCTCTATAGAGACCAAAGGGGGCTGCTCGGGGATAGACATAGTGGGAGGCTTGTTGTACTGACAGGACCGAGTCTGAAGATTGATGTCTACGGTTAGAGGTTGATCAGAGTTCATCATGAGAATATGGTAATCGGAGGTACCAGATGGAAGAGGTTAAGTGGCCACCTGTCCTTCAGGTGGTTGGGTCGCCACAAATCCTTGATAAGGGAAAGGATTAGTAAGCACAACTGGTTGACTAGGTGCATCACTGGGAGGGATGGAAGGGGAGGCTTGATGTCCTCGCAATGTTTCTTGAGACTCCCACAGCTGCCACATCTGTGGTAAAAGAGGACAATCATGTGTATAACGACCATAAACACCACAACAAGAACAAGGCTTGTTCGTGCGAATAGGCCTGTCCTGCTTGGGCTGGGTGCCCTGTTGCTGGTTAGTAGTGTTAGGTGCATTATTTTGAGGATTATGTCCATGATTACCAAGAGAAGAATGATTTTGAGTGCCTTTCCTATTATTTTTGGAGGGAGGAGGATTAGTCGCACCCTGCTGTGCATACACCTGCCCTTGAGCGAGTGGTGGCTGCTGTTGGGGGGGTTGAGAAGGAAAGGGAGGAGGCAGTGCTAATGTTGGAGGAGTTGGAGCACCAGGCTGTGGATATGGATAATAAGGAGGTTGGGTAACAGTGTGGTAAACAAGAGGTAAAGGAGGCATGCCATATCCTGGATACGTGCTACCGAGAGGGGGAAAAGTGCAGGAGGTGCTAGCCCCCCCCTGAGGAAAGCCATAGCTCATGGGAGGTTGAACGTACGAACTAGAGAGAGATCCAATGATACCGTTGGTGGCATGAGATTCTCCCGGTGCATTGGCACCACAACGTCTGGGAAGATAAGGTAGAACGGTATAAACATAACCCGATTGAGCGTAGATCAAGTCATATTTTAACGCAATTTGGAGAGCGGCTTCTTTGGTTTAAGGAAAGTGCAATGCGACATCTTTCCCAATAGGTGGCAACAGAGATCTAAGGAACCAGTCCATGTAGACATGGTCTTCAAAGGTAGGAGCTCGACATAGGCTCTTTCTTCTTTGCCATTCCTGGACATGGTCAGATAGGCGAGTCGCAGATGATTGACGGAAAGAAGTCAAGAGTTTGGTACCAGTGTCATAATGAAGGGGAAGCTGGAAGTAAGAAAAAAAAACCTAGGCAATAGTTGCAAAGGTGGCATGAGAGGAAGGGGCCTGATCAACATACCACTTAGAAGCTTCAGCTGTAAGCGTACGTTGGAACAACTGAAGATGGACAGAGTCATCGGTAATGGAGTTAGACGAACACCACATGTGTAAAGATCGAACATGATTTGTAGGATCTTCTCCAGCAAGGCCTTCAAGCTTTGGGATGTCAGAAGGGAGCTTCATTGGCAAAGCAGGCCAACTAGCATCATGGTGTATAGGGTCATTTATCAACTGGTCAAAATCGGGGAGGTTGAGGCATGCCATGAAGGGGAGCAAGGGCACAGCCGGGGTAGTGTCTGTTGCGGTCCCACTAGTGGTATTCCCAACATGAGGGTTGGGGTTACCACCAGCATTAGGTCCTGCACCAGACATGGTGAAGGTGATAGGGGGAGAACTGACGGCGGAACGAGAAGGAGAACCCAATGGACCAGAAGAAGAGTCGGAGTGTGGACTCGGTGGAGGACTAACTCGAATCCTACGTGGAGGAGTAAGACTTCCTACCGGAAACTGAGGATGCAGGCCAAGAAGTCTCTGGGATAAATGCCTTGGTGGTGCAATGATGACGACACAAACATGACACAAAGGAAAAAGAGACCGACAAGGGCAGGGAGGTGCAGGATCAACTGATTACAATGTCGAAACAAGGGCAGAGAGGTGCAGGATCAATTGATTTCAATGTTCTAGAGTCTTTTCTTGGCGGTGTTAACCAAGCCCTTTTTCGCTTAGGGTGTGTGTGTGAAGTATGTAAATTTTAATTTTTAAACCCAGACATTTGTAGAGAAAAAGAAAAAGTGTGTTGTATAGCTGCAAATAAACCTGCAAATGATAGTATATAAGCCTGCAAAAACAGAAAATAAATAGCTAATAATGCAATAATCTAAACCCAAGGAGGCGGGCCTCTCAACAAATAGTCTGTAGGCGAATAAAAAACTAATCAAAACACACTAAAATAGCCAATAGATCTAAGGTTAGGAGGGATAGGGATCTAAAGGATAAATTTGCTGGAAAGTGGTGTAGAAAACAACAACAAATCAGAGGGAAAAATTGCTGTAAATGAGGTGGCGAAAGGCTATCTCCTGGAGGGAAACGAAGTGAACCCTAGAGGAAAACCAAAAAAAAAACTAAATGAGGTGATTTGGATGGATAACAAGCCGATCTGAAGCGGATCTGAAGGTCAGGTATCAGATCTGAAAAAATGGCTGCAGACTCTGAAATTTTAGACAACCTGCAACAGCAAAAACTCTTCCACAAGAGGTGGAGGGTACTGAAGCCCTAGGGGGCTAGGTTCCCACTTAGGTGAGAAAAACAGAACAATTACAAGTCCAAAACGAGTGGAGACGGAGGTCAAAAAACCCTAAACAGAGGCTCAGACAAACCCAAAAAACTTTTAGAAAAATTCCTGCAAAAGGTCCAGGTCGCAGTTTTTGGGCTGAAAGGTGCGTCTTGAGGGTCTAGGCCACAGTTTTTGGGCCAAAAAGTGCGACCTGCACTTCCGACACTCTCGACGGTAGATTTCAGAAAAAATTGTCGTCTCAACTGTGGCTGATGTCTATCACCTGCGCAATAGGTCCGAAAACACACAGAAGTTATAATTTTCATCGTTTTACGGTTTTATAGGTTAAAAACAAAATCAAGAAAAGCAAAAACAACAGGCTAAAGAGGAATCCTAGGGTTTGAAGTAGCTGGATATTGAAGGATCAGAAAAACGACAAAGGTCGTAATCGTAAACCCATGTGGAGTCACTAGTTGTTAGTATGAATCTTAATTCCAAGCGTATGAAAAAATACCACTTTAGTTGTGCATAACAAATAGCCCTAACAACAAATATGGTTGCCAATATCCTCAGATATACAGTTAGGTGATCAAGATAAATGCTGCAAAACTCTAGATCTATGCATTAGAAAAGACAAGAATATGTTGAATTAACTTTGTATTAATGGCACCTTGGAGGAAAACACAGAAGGGTGTTACCAGTTCTCCTCAATGGGATGGGTTCTTGTAAGTCCTCAGCACTTCAGATCTAAAATTCCTCTCTTGATGGTGTAGAAAACCCAGACAAAAATGGTAGCAAAATATGACTATGATGGTGGATCAATAGTCAGACCAAAAGTATAGATCCAAAGTGATCTTTAGGCAACAAAAGGTGGTAAATGAATGGGAAAACCCTCCTATTTATAACAAAATATTGAGTTAGTCTAGATATTGGTGCATAATTAAAATATTATTAACCAAATCAAGATCCAACTTTTATGGAATATTTTATTATTTTTGTTGGAGGATAAAAGGAATTTGACTTGGGTCAAATCCCTTTATTTGTAAATAATAAATAAATAAATGATTTATTTATCATTTTAAGGATGTGGTTGAGTAATAATCAAATAAATAATGATTTATTTAATTATTTAAGGGTGATTTCGTCATATTTAACAAAGAATATTATTTAAATAAGGTTTAAATAATTATTCTTAGAAAATAATAAGATAAATAATGATTTATCTAATTAATTTCCTTGTTTTGGGTTAAATATAACCAGGAATATTAATTAAACTGCTGTTTAACTAATTATTCCTTGAGGAAAATAAAAAAATGTAGATTTATTTAATATTTCCTCATGGGGTTTCCTGTTTAGACCATAAACAACTTAATAAAGGTGGTTTACTAAGTTAATTTCTTAGTGAAAGCAATTTTACTTAGGGTAAAATTGGTCTTACATGGTGTACTTGGGTCCATCTAATGATAATAGGTTAGATGACCAAAAAATGGTGTAACAAGAAGGGTGAAAATTCGGTCAAAATATCATTCAACAAACCATTATAAAAACTCGTTCAAATCCCAGAAATGACATGCGATCAAAGAGCCTAGAAAAAAGATATAAATTTATTCAAACAGAGTCAATGAACCACATCTGAATTTGGCCTCCTTGGTCAAACAAAGTCTTGGTTAAGCAGAAGCAAATTCTCCCAAGTCAATGTTGGTCAAACAGAAGATGAGAGAGTTGGTCAACGTATAACAAAACTTCTTCTTTCCTCCTTCGCATATGTGAATGAGTATTTTTTTTGCACATCAAATTGTGAGTGATTATGAGATGTTAAGGTGAGGTCATCGAACTTGTATTTATACATGTGTTTCAAGGATGGTTTTGACCTTGAGGTCAAACCCATTCAAAGAGTGGGATCAACTTGAACAAGAGAGGCCAACTTTTTCAACATGTAAAATATGAATTTTCTCCTTCACTTTTCCAATGAAAATATCGACCAAGGCTACCAAATTTTCAACAGTCCCTCTTAACTAGGGACGTACTTTTCATTCTCTCTCTCTCAATATCAATCTCCTCGACAATTACATAAATCTCTCAGTAATAGCCCAAGGGATAAATTAGATGTACAAGTCTCATCATAAGGAAGGATACATATCATCCAACACATCTCATAAGCCAAAACCCAATGGCAACAAGGTTAGTGCCCAATTGACCTTTGGATCGATAATGAGGCCAAAACCTCCAACCATAAGAAATTGTTTCTCAGTCAAGCACAATGACCCAAGAGAGTACACAGGGTCCATCTCCCCAACCATAAACAAGGTCTCTCGATCCATGATCCAAGGGATGAATCCCTATCTCAATCCCCGAATATATAGTCTCTTAGTCAAATAAGCTAAGCGAGAGAACTCAAAATCAGTTTCCCCGACCAAACTGGCCTCTCAGACATCATGACCTAAAGGATCACTTCATGCCTCAAAACCAAACTCCTTGACCAAACTCGTTGCCCTCTCGGTCAAATGACCAAAGGGAGTGACAATCTTCCCAACTATAATCTATGGCTTCTCAACTACAACCCAAGGATGATTTTCAATTATATGATGCTATACAATCAGTTCTTCCTCTCTCCTAGAGAGGGATTCTCAACAACTTCAGGTTTTTCTTTGAAATAAGAAAACTTCACGTGGGACAATGATTTTGAAAAAACATCAACAAACTTCTCATCAGTAGAGACATATTCGAGCCTCACAAGTCCCCCCTAAACAATATTCTAGCTGTAATGACACTTGATCTCAATGTGCTTCGACCCGTCATGAAAAAATGGGTTCTCAAAAAGTTTCTCACAATATTGATTAACACAATATAAAATGGTTGATTCCAGAACCTAATCAAATAAGCAAGCAAACAACTTTCAAAGGAACATAACTTCATAATAGGTTGAACATGTGAAAATTTCTAAACATAGAAATCCTACTGTAGTGTCTTGATTTACTTTTCCTACTTGATTCACATTTACAAGTTAATTTTCTGAATTATTCAGTAAAATCAGAAAAAGAAAACACAATTGCAGCTTGCACATTTACAGATCATTTACTGAACATTACACACACATGACAAAGTGACACACAGATTTTTCGAACAAATGTCCTCGGAAAAACCCAATGCGAGAAAATCGATGCAACTAGCTCTAGAGGGTTTTATTATTATGTAGAATCTGAATACAACAATATATGGGCAACAAATGGTTTTCCACACAGATAAATTACAAGGCAATAGTACCTCCTTCTCTTGGAGACAGAAAATATGGCTGATTCATGCCCTCAAACGGTATTTACAGAATTCGAGCCCTTTCTGGCCCACCAGAAAGCCCAACGATGTCCCTCAGCCCTCTGCGTCAGCCTCTACGATGTCCTGGATGGGTCTGCGTCACCCTCTCAGGATTTACGTTGCCCCTGCACTGCTTTGACTAGGCCTGTGTCACCCTTGAAGGGTTGATGTTGCCTTTGCGCTGCCTTCTGCGTGGCTTTGGATGAACTACATATCTTTGGCTGGCCTTTGCGCTGCCTAGTACATTGCCTCTCTGCCGCCGTTGTATTCTTGGCCTCGAATCAAATCATCCCTTGCCAATATCTACCCCTGACCGCACTGCAAACTCTCTTGAAAATTCTTAGCAAACCACGCCCTAGAATTTCGACTTTGCTTCAGTGCTCTACCAATGTGTGTTTTCTCCAACTGACCCCAAACCCTTCTCTTCTAATTTTCTCATTGGAAAACCAATGAACGTGATCTAATTCCTAATCAAATGCTAATATTAGAAGTTGCTTGATCCACGTCACTTAGAACATTCTCATCACATTTTTAATTTAATTCACTTTAATCTTTTAATTTTCCTAAGTGAGACTTAGAATCCTTAATTAAAAATATTACTAATTTGAATAACTATCAAACCAGATGGGATTTCTCCAAACGCTTTTCAGGCCTTGGATATCTCATGTACTCCAGATCCTCCACAGAATTTCAGAGCTAGAGCAGATCTGATGCTACCCCAAAATCTAAACACTCCCTCTTAGCGAGGAGTGTGCTCTAGCAATACTTCCATACTGAAGCATTGCCCTGATCTCTGGCATTGGTCCCCACGCTGATTCTTGGCCTGCTGACCTCCATCACTGCACTGTTCCTTCTCTTTGTACTGTTGCCCATGACTCTGCCACAGTCATTGCCACATTTTTACTGCATCTCCCTCTGAAATTGTTGCATCATGCTGCCAACTGCTACACTGCAACTCAGTTGCTGAGAAGTAAGCAACTGAAGGATCCCTACCCAATCACTAATAGACAAGTTATTCGGGTTGCATCTCATCACTGAAGCGCCCTTGGCTACTGCTCTGCGCTACCCTCCTAAAGCCACTGCACTGCTACAGCTCTGCACTGCATAAGCACTGCCTCCTCCATGTTTCTACTTCTACGTTGTTGCCGCCTCTGAATTACGTTTCTCCCTCTACAACGTCCAAGCTCTACCCTCCGCTTCATCATGATCTTCTGCACCTACTGCTCTATTCTGAGCACCTCAAGGATCATGCCTTCCATCTATAGCTACTCTACATGAGCACTCACGGCTACATCATCATCAGAGCCATTGTCTTCTTTAGCTGTCACGGCTTTGGAATCAACTTCCTTGTCCTTCTTCCTTAGAGGAAAAGTGGTGGCGAAGTGTCCAAGTTCACCACACCTGAAGCATCAGATCTTGGATATATCCCTCTTCTTCTTCCCTTGCTGCTTCTTGGATGCAAGGTTTGCATCTTCCTCTTCCTCCTTCACTTTGTTGGATCTGGTGCCGGCTTGTCTCTTGGTCATCTGACAGATTTCCTCTTGTTGGAGGATAGCCCACACGTCATCCTAGCTTGGAAGGTCTTGTCTGCTTAAGATGCTTTGGACAAACATTTCCCATTCATCTGAGATTGCATTTAGAGCAGTCCTCACTATGACGTCATCCTCCACTTTAACCTCCATGGAAATCAACTGATCCCGGATCATCTGCACCCTTAAGAGGAAAGGATTGATTTCCTCCCCCTTATTCATCACAAACAATCTCATCTGGTTCTCTAGAAGCATCTTATTCTGGACAAATTTTCCTTGATACATTATGGTCAAATCTATCCACATATCATTAGCCATATTCTTCTCGGAAAAGTGTGGGACCACATGATCCTTGACCCCGTCCATGATAAAGCACTTAGCATGAGCCTCTGCTTCAATATGCTTTGTGAGAAAAGCAGCATCAGTTGGTGTATCCAAGATGTTCTTTGCATGCTCCCATAGTGCATATGCCTCTAGGACCATCAGGATTATGGCCTTCCAGATAGAAAAGTTGGACAAGTCGTCCAACTTATCTTGATCACGCAATCCATACGACGCCATCTAGCTCAACACAATCTGTTGAAACAGATACTACTCTCCCTACTGCTATTGCTACTCTCAACAAAAGCCCAGATCTAGGGTCCTTGGCGAAAAGGCACCCTCTATAGTAACTTCTCCCTCTGACAATTGATTTCCCTCCTTGAAAATCTGCCAAATCCCTTGAATCAGCCCTCATCGATCACCCTCCTGATCGATCCTCAGATTTCTTTGGAAAAAAATTTGTTGAGCGGTCGTTCTCCTCTCGCTCTTTGTCGACTTAGTTAGGCACGATTCTGCATCGAAAGAACCTCCACCACACCAGCAACATCTGAATATTCGAATCTCCGCTTCCGGACTACAGCTGATCCATACAAAACCCTCAAAACTGGATTGTGTCCCTCTGGCTCGCCTCTACGTGACCTGACTGGTTCAGCGCAGCCTCGACGTTGCCTCTGCATCACTCAGCGGGGACTGCGTCAACCCATACTTGGCCTCTGTTGGGACCGCGTCCTCCCAGTGCTGTGTTTCCCTCTCTGGAACTCTGCTTCTTTAGCTGCCTTCTCTGCAACAAAAAATTCTTCAGCCGTTTTTCTGGTGATTTAGTTTGATCTACAATGCTCTGATACCATATGAAAATTTCTAAACATAGAAATCCTACTGCAGTGTATTGATTTACTTTTCCTACTTGATTCAAATTTACAAGTTAATTTTCTGAATTATTTAGTAAAATCAACAAAGTAAACACAAATGAAGCCTACACATTAACAGATCATTTACTGAACATTACGCTCACATGACAAAGTGACACACATATTTTTTGGACAAATGTCCCTGGGAAAACCTAATGCTGGAAAACTGGTGCAGCTAGCTCTAGAGGATTTTATTATTATGCAAAATCTGAATACAACAATATCAGGGCACCAAAATGGTTCACCACACAGAGATTACACGACAGTAGTACCTCTTTCTCTCAGAGACAGAAAATATGGTTGATTCACACCCTCAAACGGTATTTACAGAACTCGAGCCCTTTTTGGCTCACCAAAAACCCCAACGATGTCCCTCATCCCTCTGCGTCAGCCTCTCTGGCTACGTCAACCTCTGTGCTACCCCTAGATGGGCTTGTGTCACCCTCTAAGGGCTTACACTACCCCGATTGGGCCTGCGTCACACCTGAAGGGTTGTTGCTGCCTCTGCGATGTCTTATGCGTGGCTCTGGATGAACTGCGTATCTCTAGCTGGCCTTTGTGCTGCCTGGTACATTTCCTCTCTACCGATACTGTATTATTGGCCTAGGATTAGATCATCCCTTGCCAATCTCTGCCCCTCACCGCACTGCAAACTCTCTTCAGAATTCTTAGAAAAACACATCCTAGAATTTTGACTTAACTTCGGTGCTTTGCCAATGTGTGTCTTCTCCAACTAACCCCAAGCCCTTCTCTTATACTTTTCTCGTTGGCAAACCAACGGTTGTGATCTAATCTCTAATCAACGGCTAAGATTAGAAGTTGCTCGATCCATGTCACTTAGAAAATTCTCATCACATGTTTAATTTAATTTAGTTTAATCTTTTAATTTTCCTAACTTAGGGTCCTTAATTAGAAAGATTACTTATTTTAATAACTATCAAACCATATGAAATTTCTCCAGAAACTTTATGGGTCTTGGAGATCTCATGTACTATATACTTAGCTTCAACCATGCTAAGAGCAACACAATTTTTCTTTTTATTAAACCATGAAATCATAACAGAGCCCAAGATTTAAAAAAAAACATTAGATAAATTATGAGGTATAAAATGGGCACCTTAAATAATGTTATAAAATAATAGTGGAAATAATAAAATAATATTATATTACATAATCAAATATTAGATGGAAAAAGAAAAAACTACTTTTTGAGCTAGTATTTTCAACTTATCTCCCTACAGTTTAACACAAATTTTGTGCAGGAGCACTCATTGGATGCAGAATTTAATTACTTATACAAGGAGTACCCATGTTGCATATTTTCGGTGGACCCTATTATACGAAAACTAATAAATACATGAAAAAATGTGTTTGCAATCATGTTTTTCATGTACTTCTCATTTTTCGTGTAGCAGGGTCCACCAAAAGTTTGCAACATGGATACTCCTTGGATGAAGAATTAAATTATGCATCCAAAAAGTGCTTATGCTCGAAACTTGTGTAAAACCGTGGGGAGATAAGTTGAAAATACGAGTTAAAAAAGTAGTTTTTTTTATTTATTTTATTTTTTTAAACTTTTACTTTTTAACTCCAAAAATGGTGAATAATCCCCTATGGTTGGCATCATCATATTGAATGCTATTGGTTCTTATAAATTCGATTTTGGTTGTACAATTTGTTTTGAGACTCATTTTTTACCTCAAAATTTCTCTAATGACAAAGGTGCTTTTTCTATCATCAAAGCTTCCAACCCAATCAACATCAGTAAAACCATGTAGTTGTCATTTTCCATTAGAAACATATCTCAGATCATAATCAATGGTGCCACGAAGATATCTCAATATATGTTTCGTTGCAATGTAGTGCACATGCTGGGGCTCAACCAAGAATTGGCTCGGTGTGTTCACAACATAGCAAATATCAAGTCTAGTGCTCTTAAGAAAGTTCAATGAATCACATTATAATCACAATCACAATCATGTATCTTCTTCAAATTTGTCACCATAGGAGTGTCCATGGCCTTTCATTCCATCATGCTAAGTTTCTAAAGTATCTTAATAGTGTGCTTGCCTTGTCCAACAAATATTCCATCAAGCTTTTGCTAAATTTCCAATCCCAAATAGTAATGCATAAGACCAAGATCATTCATCTCAAATTTAGAAATCAACTCCCTCTTACATTGGATAATGAGAACTTCAACCCCTGTAAAAAAAATCATTTACATACAACAACTAAATCAACGATTCATCTTCAACAACTTTGAAGAAAAATTTTGGATCAACATATTAATGTGAGAGTACCATGCACAATGAGTCTACTTAAGCCATACAAGGATTTTTGCAATTTTCAAACACGTGTCTCTCTATCATGAACCTCAAAGCCTTGAGGTTGCTGAATATAAACTTCCTCTTCAATGACTCCATTCAGAAAGGTGGTCTTGACATCCATTCAATGTGATTTTCAACATGGAATTGAAGCAAGATAAATGGCATATCTAATAGAAGCATACCTATAAATAGGAGAAAATATGTCTTCATAATCCTCTTCCTCTTTCTGGGAGAATCCTCGGGCCACATATTGTGTCATGTACTTCTCAATACTTCCATTAATTGCATGTTTGATTTTGTAGATCCATTTGGAAGACACAACATATTTCCCTTGGGCCTTGGCACACTTTCCCAAACATCCTTCTTCAATATAATATGGTACTCTTCAATCATAACATCTTTCCCAACTTGATGCTCAGCTACTTCGTCATAGGTGGATGGCTCACACTCAATGATTTTACACATTATGGATACATAACATGAATACTTCTTCCACCTCTTGCTTTCCTTGAAGGTCCCACGAGGTGCAACATGTCATTTAGCTCCTTCAATTTTATTTCAAGCGAGGCAGGTCTCTTTCTAGTCCCAGGTACAATGACTCTTGGTAAGTCAAAAAATTCATTTTTATCATCAGATTCTTCATGAGGATATTGTTCCATAGGTGCAGGTTCTTTATATTTCTTTGGAGCCACTTGCACCTCATCATGAGAATCCAAGTGTGAACCCTTGGACTTCCAAAAAGCATCATCCTCCTAAAAAAATAACATCCCTACAAGTTTCAATAGAATTTTTTCCTAGCACATAGACCTTGAAGGCCTTTGATTTTTCATTATAGCCAACAAACGTTCCCTTCTTCTCGAAAGGTTCCAAATTTGTCCTTTTCTCCTTGGGCACATGAACATAAACAAGACAACCAAAATTTCTCAAGTGTTCAACATTGGGTCTCTCACCTATGAAGACTTCTTCAGGAGTCTTGTAATCCAATATTCGGCGAGGGCATCTATTTTGAACATAAACAATTATCCTCAAAAGCTTCTCCCCATAGAAAAATCAACAACTCTTGATCATGAAGCATGGATTTGGAAGCTTCCATAATAGTCCTATTATTCCTTTTGGAAACCCCATTTTGTTGATGGTAGTAAGGAACCATTGTCTCCCTCTTAATTCCAACATCCCTACAGAAGGCGACCAATTCCTTGGATACATACTCTCCTCCATTGTCAGACCTTAAAGTCTTGATCCTTCTTCCTGTAGCATTTTCAACTTGTGCTTTGAATTCTCGAAACTTCTCAAATAATTTATCTTTGTATTTCAATAAATAAATGTATGTTTTACGAGATTAATCATCAATGAAAGTGACATAGTACAAATGACCACCCAAGGACTTGTCATACATAGGTCCACAAACATCAGAGTGCACAAGATCAAAGATTCCTTTAGAGATACTATCACTACTAGTACATCATCCTCATTGGAGGAAATTTCAGCCTAAAAGTGGCCTCCTAAGGAAAAATAATAAAATAATAGTTAAAATAATAAAATAAGAGTTATGAATTTTTGGAGGGAAAAGAAGAAATATACTTTTTTTAATTGTATTTTTGGCTTATTTCCTTATACGTTTACTCAAACTTCAAGTCTAGACACTTTCTATATGCAGAATTAAATTCCACATCCACCGAGTACCCATATGCATACTTTTAATAACACCCACATTGATAAAAAATGCAGATACATTAAAAAAACGTGTTGAACACGCCTTTTTAATCATTTTGCAATCTTTATCAATTTGGGTCTTCTCAAAAGTATGCATAATGGGTACTTGTTGGATGTGGAATTTAATTCTGCATCCAACGATTGTCTACACTTGAAATTTGAGTAAACCTATAATGAGATAAGGCAGAAATACAATTAAAAATTAGTTTTTCTTATTTTCTCTCCAAAATATTAACATGTACCACTGTTTAAATTTAAAGGATTTTGATTGGTTTACATATTATGACATGGAAATTACATGAAAATCTCATGGGCACTTTTAGGCTAAAATTTCCTCTAATGTTGACATTTTTCCCAATAGCACTTTCTTTGCAAAATTCATCATGCTCAGTAGACTTGCTTTCAGGTACACCTTTAACAAAATCTTTTAGTCTATAAAAGGCTTTATAATGAACACAAGCATACCTTCGATGCCACAACTCAGAAAGACCAGTGGTGTTGTGTAAGAAGGCTTGAATAGACCAACGAAGGAGACAATATAGGCCTCTAGTTCACACACCAATGACGTTGGAAGATTCAAAGGAGAAGTCCCTCTCCCATACTAGAACTTGTCCATTAACGAAAGCAATTCTATATTCTTTGTCTTCAAGAGATGAAATGGACAACGAATTCATTTTCAAACTAGGAACATATAAAATATTATTAATATATATATTACCTCTCAATTCCAATTGGAAGGACGATGAGAAAATTCCTTTGACTTTGTATTTGTCATTGTCTCCAAGCTCAACTCTTTGAGCTATCTTCTTTTCAACCAATTTAGAGAGATGCTTATGACCTTTAGTCATGTTCCTAGACACACCACTTTCCACTAACCATATTTCATAATGACCTGCAATGGAACCTGTAAAAGAAAAACAAAATGAGTATTCATCATTTGAATCTCTCTTTCTAGGCCTCCTCTTATGAGATAGTTCATTTAGATCAGCGGTAGGAGCATGATGCTTCCCTTTCATTTTTTGATCATCATCCCTTTGAGTATCATCCCTTTGAGGGAAGTTACTTTGATAATGACCATATGCTTGGCAATGATAACATTGAACATTTGTTATATCTCTTCTATTTCGAGAGGGAGGAGGAGGTCTTCTTTGTGGAGCAGGTTCCTTTCTTGGAGCAGGTCTCGAATTAGGTCTTCTACCTAAACTTCTTTGAAATCTTCCAAAATTAGGTCTTCTAATTGAACCTCTGTTACTCTTTGAGTGGGTTGGAAAACCTTGAGAATCTTCACCTAGATTTGAAATCTTGCCTCTGGATAGGAGCCTTGATTCTTCTTGAGTGCAAGCAACCCATAGCTTATCAAAAGAAGGATCATTTTCTCTACCACTAATTCTTGTTGCAAAAGGATCTCAAGATTCAAGAAAACCACCCAGCGGCCACAACTACCAATTCCTTGTCGGATACCTCTTCATCAAGAGCCTTGAGTCGATCTCTTATTTGAGATATTATTACAAAATAATGATGCCATAATATCATTCTTTGTCATTGTGATCTCATGAAGTTGACCCCTTAGACTTATAGATTGATTGATGTTGTTGATAGTGTACAATCAAACAAGGGCATCATATATCTCCTTGGATTTTTTGTGATAAAAAATATAGGGAATTAGATGACCCCTAACAGTTTCCATAATGATGCTCCTAGCTAAGATACCATCTTCCTAAAACTTGTCTTTTATTGCTTTGTCAGCTGGTTCAGTAACTCTTCCCAACAAAATACCCAAGACCTTTTTCCTTGCAAGCTCTAGGTTAATTATATCCTTCCATGCCCTATAATTTGTAGCTCCTTAAAACTTGTTCTTTGTCATCATGAAGGAATTCGTAATGAAGATGATGAAGATGACCAACCAAAAATAAAAAGATGTAGAATCCTAAAGCCTTACAGTGCTCTTAATATTCTTCGTGGTGCTTTTCAAGGTGATCTCAATGTTCATTCTCTTCACCAAAGCTCTGAAACCATATTGAATTTCTAGTGCAATCAATACTAGTACAATTTTTCAAATTGAAAACTACTTCCAATGATACAATTATTATTCTTATAACATTCCAATCATTAAGAAGTCATACATGAAAATTTTCAACCATTCACTTTCTATAATAGAGCAATAAAGGTCAGAGTAAACAATGAAACAAGAGGCAAGAGACGCCAAAATTAAGGCTAGCAACCAGGAAAAAATCCATTAAGGGAAAACCCAACAATCTTTCCTTATGAGAGAGAATTGATTTTATCAAATATATGTCAAAATATTTGAAACAAGATTCCAATTTTTCTTACCTCAATAAATGCTAAGTCAAACTAGTCAAAGGAGAGATAATACAATCAAGTTTGAAATAGAGGGGCCGAGTTTTGGCCTAAGGTAGCTGAACATAAGGGTCAAAATTTTGTCAAAATATCAGTCAACGAACCACTATGAAAACTCAGTCAAGTCTCAGAGTTGACCCACGATCAATGAGCCCAAAAAGGAGATATAAATTCGATCAAACAGAGTCAATGAACCACGGATGAACACAGCCTCCCAAATCAATCAAAGTCCTAGTCAAACAGAAGAAAATTCTCCCAAGTCAATGTTGGTCAAATAAAAAATGAGATAGTTGGTCAACGCAAAACAAAATTTCTTATTTCCTCCATCACAGGTTTGAATAAGTCTTTTTGTTTTAGATCAAATTGTGTGTGATGATGAGGTGCCAATGTAAGGTCATCAAACTTGTATTTATATATGTGTTTGGAGGAGGGTTTTGACTTTGGGGTCAAACCCATTCAAATAGTGAAGCCGACTTGACCAAGAGAGGCCAACCTGGTTAACATGTAAAATATGAATTTTCTCCTTCATTTTTCGAGGAGGGTTTTGACTTTGGGGTCAAACCCATTCAAATAGTGAAGCCGACTTGATGAAGAGAGGCCAACCTGGTTAACATGTAAAATATGAATTTTCTCCATTTTTCCAATGAAAATACTAATCCAAGCTACCAAATTTTCAACACAAAGAACCATCCATTTAGATTATGTTATATAGTTCAATGATTACTTTTGCACCTTCAATTTACAAACAAAAAACAAATATAAAAGATTTTCTATCGATCAAAATCATATACGATTAATTGCAATTGCCACTTCTTTCACCACATACTTGCACACCACATAATAAAACTACAGATAGAATCAATAATAAAATGTTGCAAAACATCCTAGAAATCCAATCAGCAACCCAACTTAATTTTCTCATCTAACACTAAACATATCACACAAAAATCCATGGTTCAAACTAAGATGCCCTTTTTCATTTTTCAAACTTCTGCGATTAATATTTTGTTGTGTTATATCTTATTTGTTTTATTGTGTCTTCCCAATCCATCACATCAAAATTTTTGTTAAACCATAATGCCATGGATCCCCAAGACACAACACAACAAGATGCCCTTTTCATCTCTCTTTTCAGCCTCCAGGATTGCATTTGCGAAAGAAATCTTGAATTGCAAATAACAACGAATCTCAAATCTTTATCCCCGTTCCCGTTCTGTACATAACTAAGATATCACTGTCGTCCATGATAACACATCTTGCCCATTTTCTCAAGCATTGCTCGGTTCATCAAAGCACATATGTTTTTAGACATTCCAATGGAAACTCATCAACTTTGAAAATAACTTATGCATTTTATTCATGTTTTGAATATGGGTGAAATGTTGCTAATATGGCTGCCAAATGTCAATCAAAACCTTATGAGCTACGCGTTTTGAGATTTCAAATGGGGGTGGAGTATCTGAAATTCGGTGACAGAAGATGATGCCTGCAAATTTATGTAAGTCCACATATATCTTCTACGTATAAGTCCAATGCTCTTTCCAGAAACAATTAAAATACACTCTTGAACAGAAGCAAATTGAAATGAAAGCGTAGAAACATGATAAAGTGGAGGGGTGAGCAGACTGAAGGGTCTGCCCGATGGGATTGACAAATGCAGCAGCACCATCATGTTTCTAGAAAATAGACCAGCCATATCGCCACTCTTCTCCGTGATAATTTTATTTTTGTTTTGGCGTAGCCAAAGTGGTCGTGTTTCTTATCACACAGATATTTGTTGGGAGACATCGACCTCGACTTGGAGCATATGTGCTTTGATTTCCTGTCCAGAAATTGAGACTTGGTCCGCCTACTAATTCTCTCCTCTGTCTTGATGGTCTTGATTCCTGTAGTGTAAAAAAATTCACAGAATAATTTAGAAATTTTGGTAAGATTATGAAAAATTGCAGTAATGATTTTTGAAAATCTGAATTTCAGTAGTTTGGGTATCTAAAAAGTTTTTTTTATGGTGCTGAATCTATTTTCATTATCAAAAATAAAATTCAAACACTTCAACTAACTGATATTTTGAATTCTTTTTTAGGAGATTCTAGCAAAAAAAACTGTAGCCGAAGCCATTCTGTTACGTCAGTAAACAACTCTTCAATTTAGTTACTTCTTGATTTGATCTCCTTCCATGCAACAACTAGATCAAATGAAATAATTAACACATTAGCATAATACTCACAAGTGCATGGTTGAAAAATTAGAAATCATTCACACTTAAAACTAAACTCTCACTTAAAACGAAACGAGAGAAGATGCTATTTATTTATTACCGTTGCAGAGCTCCTGTGACAGGGCAACAAAAGTAAGGGAATAGAGGCGTTTCAGGCCTGTGTAGCAGAGTAGAGAATGAGTCACAGGCACCAAAAGCGCTGAGCACAGGCACCAAAAGCGCTCCTTTCCAATGTATTCGCAGCTATCGCACCTGTGTCTGCACCCTGAGCACCAGGCACCAGAAGCTCGTTCTGGTTTGTAATGGAGGTTGTTAAGATGCCCCCATCGGACAAATCACATCCTGTAGGTTATATACAGAGATGAAGCATATTTATATTCTCTTCTCTTTCGGTTTATTTTGAAATTTTTTTTGTTCCTCCCAATGTTGCGTTTTATGTGGAACTGGATCAGCTTTTTGAATGAGAGGAGGGAACTGGGACTCTGCGTTCGTCGTTGGTAAGACTATGCACTGCATTGCTCTCTTGTAAGAATCTTAGATAGTACAGGTGGTTACTGTCCAAAAGTCTGATGATTGTTGGTCTGGTCTGTAATATTGAGTGGAATACATGAATGGTATTGTTGTATTGAGTTTAGAAGTTGGAACCGGGGATATGAACAAGATGAACAGATTACTGTGCTGGTTTATGAACGAAATTATATATTGAACATCTAGTTCGTTTCTTTTTGTGGCCAAACTGTATATTGTTGCAACTTGAAGAGGTGGAGGTGTGTTTGATTATATCCTTAATTGGCATCACTGTTATCATATTGATGGAAATATATAGAACATTTTATCGGTTAAAGGCTAAACCTAGCCGATAACAATTCATAGCTGGGTGCTTCACTTGATTCTGACTATCAAGATGGCCCTTTTTATCCAAATGGGATTCTCTTTGGCGTATATGGATAGAATTCTTTATTGTGTCAAGGCCATGCAAAAACTATGGATTCAGATTATGTTCTAGACGGTGGAGTTGCTCCGGTTTGTTTATGTTGCTGCTACTGCCATTTCTGTGCCAACATTTCTCACTGGACTGGTTTTTCTAAGCGATCTGTCTTCACCAACTTTTTTCCGGTCGATAACACTTGCTGGTATTTTTGAATTTGATTCACTTACTGGCTGTTGGATGTGATGTTAACCCGTTGTTGTCTACACTGGCATGGGGATATCATAAATTCTCTTATTGTGTAAGTACACTGGGTACTCTGATAATGCGTTTCCAGCAAGAGCCTATTCCCCGAGGTTGGCTTAATACATGTTGGCAATCTAATGGTGCCGGCATCCATTTATGGATGGATTTGTGATGTTGTCAATGTCATGTGTTTTTATATTAGGACCTCACTCTTATCAAGTTTCTTTCAATTAATTCTCTGACCTTATCAATCCAGAGGACAGGGGTAGCTGGGATTTATATTGCTGATTACGAACTTTCTTTAATGATAGCGCACATGGTCTTCCTTTCCTCCTGGCTCATATGACACGATGTCCATTTGTTCGGACGGGAATTGGCCATATACTTATCTCGCACTGTCCTTCACCCTATTGTCTAGTATTCTTTATCTGGTGGGTTCCTAGATGGCTGACTGTCTAGATCCCTTTTCCTCTAACACGTCGGCACAAGAAGCCATGATTGCTGCCACGAGGGCTGCTGAACAATCTCGTCAAAGGGAATTCGAGTCGGATGCTACTCTTATCGCACAGTCCATTTTTGCGCCTCCAGGTTTTTATGCGAGTCAACAGGTTAAACCTGCTGAGAAGAATCCGAATGGGCCCAATGTTGGTACGACCCGCAGAGGCAGGCACAAACAGAATAAGAGTCGGCTTGCCTGCTTCAAGCCTGCTACGGATATCAAAGAAGTGGCACTGGAACATGAGGATCTTTGGGGGTGGGTCATTAGTCTGCAAAAGCGTGCACTAATTGGGCGTTGGATGTTTGCCGATGGACATGAGATAGACATGATGGAATGGGCAGAGAAAGTTTGGAGTCCCATTGTTGGATATTCCCCGAAGATCAGCCTGCTCCTAAATAATTGGTATAGTATCCATTTTATGAACGAAAAAGATGTTGCCTTGATTGTTAACAAGCCATGGGTTCGTGGAATGAGTTTCTTGCAACTTCTGCCCTGGTACCTCGAGTTTAACCCAATCTTGGAGGCTCCAAAGAATAGGACGGTGTGGGTAAAACTCCCTGGCCTCCCGCTGGAGTTTTGGACGTTTAAAGCCTTAAGGGCCATTGGAAATTCCATTGGATGCACGAAATACATCGACCCTAGTATTCTTGGAGCCAGTGATAAACGTATTTCCTGGATATTAGTCGAATTGGTCTTCTCTGGAGGCTTGCTCGGGGATGTTGACCTCGTTTGGGGTCCAAGAAGACACAAGCAAAGGGTGGATTATTGGGGCGTACCATTCCACTCTTTGGTCTTCCACAACACTGGCCATTTGAAGGGCAACTGCCCCCGGCAGCACAGGGGTCCTCGTTGGGGCAATCAATGGTCTGATGGAGCAAATCAAAAGCTGACTTCAAAGGAACGACAAAATGTCTTCCCATCAGATATTTCTCCTCTTGCGGCTTCTATTGTTGATTTATTTGCTAATGATAGTACACAATGTGGGGTGTTATCTCCACCATACAAAGAGTTTAACCCTCCTGATGATTTCGGGCAGCTGGCGGCTCCTTTTGATTCTTCAGACAAAAATGTTTTTATTCCACCGGTGAATTCCGGTACGCCCGTGCATTTAGATCCCAAAGTAAACCTTGTATCGACTATCAAGCCGATGAATAAAATGGATTATGTCTCTACTGCTCTTTCTGACCGCCATCAAACCTGCCCCATCACTGCACCATTATATACACATCCCCATCCATGCCACCCCTAGAATGCGCATCTCCTCCCCCCTGTCCTCCCTCTCCACATAATATTGAGAATGTAGACTTATCGGACTCACCTAATGTCTCTACTGCTCTTGCTGTCCACCATCAAACCTGCTCCACCACTGCTCCATCATATACCTCCCCGTCCATGCCTCCCCTAGAATGCGCGTCCCCTCTCCCCTCTCCTCCCTCTCCACATAATATTGAGAATGTGGACTTATCGGACTCACCTATAAATAGTGTTGAATGTGACATTGAATCCCTATTAGACAACTCGAACCTTGACTTGGCTGCCCTCACTGTTTTTGATAATATCCCTACGAATCTTGATATTGTCATTTCGCCGGCTTCGGGTTGCAATATTACGATGAGGAAAAAAACGAAGTCTGCTTCCAGACACTTCAGAGGGAGGCCGAAAACAAAATCCCTTTTCCGGGATGAACTCCTTTACCTCAAGGAGGTTCCTATATTTTCATGAGATGATCTTAGGGCTATTAGAGCTAGCGACCCTCCAGGGGTATCCAAAAGACTTACATCCTCTCCTTGTACTTAAGGGGCATGGGCAAATCCTCTAAACAACTTCGCCTATGAGAATTGCTGAGGGAGACGAAGACGGAGATCGTATTAATGCAGGGGACTTTATATGATAGTAACAAGTCCATTTTTTCGTTTCTTTCTATATGCCCTGGTTGGAATGTCGCTGCAGTAATTGCCGAGGGATGTGCGGGGGGTCTACATGGCTTTCTGGGAACCAGCCTGTGCAATTTTCGATTGATGCAGTGATGGGATGTGGATGCTATGGCATCATTTGCCTGTTATTTTTTTTTTATATACTTTTTGACTTCTCTGTCAGCAACAAGCGAGCCTGTGTTTTTGTGGACCTATGTGGACTGTGGATACTAATGGATTTCTTATACTTGAAAAAGTCAGTTTCCCCATATGCGGATCCCATCACTCATCATCTGGAGGGTACACTATATGGAGGTCTCGTTTTCATTGTATGTTTTGATCAGGCCCTGGCACCCTCTTTGCCTTTTTAAGTTGCCGCTATGGGGTATTTTGGTGTCATTGTTTTTTTCTAAATCTACTGCCTTTTCCTAAGAATATCTGTTTCTTAATGTGGAACCATTGCTGGCTATGTTGTTCAATATTGGACACCTACAAATGTAGACTGATGTAGGTGATGCGAAGTTTCTGTTTTTCTCTTGCAAATCTTGTGCTTCGATCATCATCTGGATGGCTTTTTGCTATGATTTATGTAATGTTTATATAATATAATATAACAACGGTTTTTTTCTTCTGAATATATATATATATATATATATATATATAGAAGATTAGCAATGCTAAAATTGCATGATCATGGCCTCTCTCATGACACTCATGCGAGAGTTAGAACTTGCTATGATGCCATGACAAATATATATATATATATAGAAGATTAGCAATGCTAAAATTGCATGATCACGGCCTCTCTCATGACACTCATGCGAGAGTTAGAACTTGCTATGATGCCATGACAAAAAAATAGAATTGCACACCATATTAAAACTATCAATATATTCACATTCAAAATCAAGATACATTATACTAATATAGTGCATATGAGATTCAACAAATTTTGAATTAGGGGAATTTTGTTGAGAAAGTATCTCAATAAATTCCAACAACCTTCAAACTATTTTTTAAAATAAGCATTATTCCTAACACACATTTATATGGGGCTCAATAAAAAATGATAAAAAGTTAGAGTAATATATAGCCCACAATTGGGGAATAATAAAAAGTTAAAGTAATATATAGCCCACAATTGGAAGTTGTTGTAGTGCCCCTACAACAATATTTAAATGTTGGTTCAATTAATAAAAAAAATTCAAAAATAATAAAAATAACAAAATTCATTTTTTCTATTGTAATTTTGTTTTTATTAATATAATTATGAATAATATTTTAGATAAAAGAAAATCATAATATACATATTACATTAAAATATATAACATAGAAATAGTAGCTATAAATTATGACCCATTATACCATATATATTAAAATAATGGGCAGATACCATGACTTATAAATACTACATGCCCAAAACCCATAAATTATGTGAAAATCAAAATAATTTATAAATATTTTCTTTTAATTTTATTTTATAAAACATTTTTTAAATTAAATCTAAAAGCAAAAAGGTATAGGGTAGATGTTGTACTGATGTAAATGTTTACAAATATTTACATGTGGGCTCAATTAAAGAATAATAATAGGTTAAAAGTAATTTAGAGACACTCTCCAGCCCAATATAGTAGAGATGTTGTTAATGTCCTACAAACATTTTGACTTGGTCAAATAAATTAAAATACAAAATAAATTAAAAACTAAAATAAAATTAAAATTAAAACTAAAAAAAACATAAAATCAATAATTATCATTATCATTGTCATTAATAATAAAACGAGCCTAGATCCATGTAAACTCTAGATCTATCCACCCCGTGAGCTACATCCATCTTAACTCCAAAGCTACCCGGTCCTGAGAGGGATCAAATCTATTGAGATGCAAAATGAATCTAGACTGATTTTATACCAAATTTAAATATAGATAAAGTAATTAAAAATAAAAATAAAAAATCTTATATTTTTTTTTTAATGTTAAAAATGTGTAATTCTTATTTAAAAAAAAAAAAGCAACACATAACTAAAATAAAAAATTGTAATGTAAATTTATATTAAATATAAAAATTGGAAATTACATCATGAAACGGACACTCATATACAAATTGGAAATTACACCATGAAACATAGTCATTGTCTATCTCTAGGGAGACCTGACCATATTAACCAAAAGAAAATCCTCGTGAGGGAAGACTAAGATGCTAAAAATAAATAAAGACAATATAAAAAAAAACTCATTACATATGGAGTTTTGACCTGAGATTTATTAGCTATAAAGAGTAACAACGGGAGCATATAAAGCAAATACATGGGAAACTATTATGAAGGCTTTGAGTTAGAAACCAAAATATGAACATATGCTTTAGCCTTCTCGTGAGTTGTGCTTCCTATAGGACATAAGCAAAGTTTTTTTTTTTTTATATCTGCTCTAATCTGCAATCCATGATGTTCAGGTGGTTGTGGAGGTACTCCACGGAGTGGAGAACATCATCCCTATGCTCATTTTGTTCAACCGATGTACACCCCATCATGAACTTCATCTGCAAGTATAAAACAATGGTCTGCATATATTGGTTGAAACACTTTATGGTGTTCCTTGTGTCAGGGATCCAACCAACCCATTCAACCAACAATTTAGTTTCAGAGAGGGAGGATCTACGACAGGGAGTCTCATTCTTTTCTCTAGCAATTTCTTCCTAAATTGGATTAGCAGTGAAATCCTTGTGATGTCCTACGAAGTCTTGTAAACGTTGGTTCCTATGATATTTCCCCCTTTGGGCCCTCTCTTGATAATATGCTCCCCATGAAATATAGTCGGTTGGCATGGAATCTTTCCTGATATTAATTGGTCACAATGTTGTTGACACATACGAAGTGCAAGTTTCTAGTGATGTAACCACAATGTGTTAAAAATATACCATGTTCTGAACAGAGAGTTCCATAGATTAACTTCCAACCATGCACTATAAATAAATATACCATGTTCTGAACAGAGAGTTCCATAGATTAACTTCCAACCATGCACTATCAACTAAGATAGAGTTGTATATACTTCCAAGTTGCTTAATTTTCTAGAATACAAGGTCTCACAATGCACTCTTCCAGCAAGAGCGGCCTAAGAGTCAAAAGTATCCCACAATTCTAGTGAATAGGTTTTGAATCATCTCTAAGAAATGCAGACCCAAATTGAAACCTATCCAACCTCCAACTACTTGTCAATAAAGTCCAAACAATTCCCAAGAAACCTGGACTTTAGCCCAAACTGATAGCACAGTGACCCAATAGGTTTTATCCTCGCAGAGGGTGCTATGATATCCTTTTCATTAACCAAAACAATACACAACCAACATCACCAAAAAAATAAAATATAATTATACATAAAAAAAAATGGTTTTGTAAGCATAAATAACAATTCTTATATGCAGAATAAATACTTTAAAAGAATCGTAAAATAAAAATAAATGCCCAATAAATCATACCTCTAGCGATTGATGGCTCACAAGCTATTTTGTATGCAAAAATTTCTGGTTGCTTCACTGTATAAAAACTTTTGCTACCAAATCTGTTTTACTGAAACTCTTTAAAACTTCATATTTTTTTTCAAGTGATGAAAACGGAGAGATAGAAAGATTTTCAAACTCCACCCTTGGGTTTACAAAACTCTTCCAAAAATCTCACTAAAACAAAAATTAATTGATACAGAAATCTAAAAGGACTTCCAAGCTCTGCTCACTCTAACTTGATGGTGTAAAACTGAAGTAGATTGAGTTAGTGAGCTTGGGGACCAAACAAAAATATTTATAGCCAAGCTTCCATCAAGCTTTTGTTGGCTATGTGTGTTCCACAAATCATGGTAGAGAAATGTAGTGGGAGTAATGGACCACTTCAGAGGCTCCCAACAAGAAATTAATTAACTGCAGTTGATTTCCGTAATTTAAGGAAATTACTGCAGTTGGTTTCCATAAATTAAGGAAATCACTGCAGTTGGTTTCCATAAATTAAGGAAATAGTTACTGCAGTTATTTCTAGAAATAACTACTGCTGTTATTTCCAGAAATAACTGGGAGTGGGAAGGAGCATAACATTCTCCCACTTGGTCCATACTTCCAAACTTAATGTCTCATCTTAAAACCCATTGATAATCTGTATTAAGTAATAGATACATGAATCATAGCGATAAGTCCTCTAATGACGAGTATTATCTTCCATGTATTACTATGTATTTATTCTTATTAAAATTTATGTGGCAACAATTTCTTAATGAATAAACCCCATGTTTATTCTTGGTCCTACATAGATGAATTCTCTCAAATCAAATTAAAGTGCACATAAATATGAGAAAAACATCACAATAATTAAGAATTTCATTAAAAATAACATTGTTCATACAATGAGAATCTACATAATGGAACCAAGTCCCATTTTCATTACATGATCCTTAAATTTAAATGGTGGCATGCCCTTAGTCAAAGGATCAGCGATCATCAACTCAGTGCTAACGTGGTCAATGACCACTTTCTTTTCTTTAACACGTTCCCTTATAGCTAAATACTTAATGTCGATGTGTTTATTTCGACTCCCACTTTTGTTGTTCTTAGCCATAAAAACAACAACTGAATTGTCACAATATATTCTCAATGGCTTAGAGATAGAATCTATAATTCTAAGCCCATAAATGAAATTCTTAAGCCATACACCATCTAAAGTAGCCTCAAAACAGGATATGAACTCGGCTTCCATAGTAGAAGTGGAAATCAAGGTCTGCTTGGCACTCCTCTATGATACAACTCCACCGGTCATCATAAAAATGTATCATGATGTTGATTTACGTGAATCAATACATCCAGCAAAGTCAGAATCTGAGTACCCAATCACTTCCAAATTGTCCGTCTGTCTATATATAAGCATGTAGTTTTTGGTTCCTTGAAGGTACCTCATTACTTTCTTTGCAGCTCTCCAGTGGTCTAAACCTGGATCACTCTGATATCGTCCCAACATTCCCACAGTAAATGCAATATCAGGCCTTGTGCAGACCTGAGCATACATTAGGCTTCCGACAACATAAGCATATGGAATTTTCTTCATTTGTTCCCTTTCAAAATCGTTCTTCGGGCATTGGTTCAAACTGAACCTATCACCCTTCACAATGGGAGCAAGACTTGGTGAACAATCCTTCATCCGAAATCTTTTAAAATTTTATTAATATAGGTTTCCTGAGATAGACCCAAGATGCCTCGAAATCTGTCTTTATGAATCTTAATGCCAATGACATAAGATGCCTCACCCATATCCTTCATATCGAAATTTTTAGAGAGGAATTGTTTCACCTCATGCAACAAACCCTTATCATTGGTTGCTAGAAAAATGCCATCCACATATAAAACAAGAAAACAGATTTTACTCCCACTAACTTTAAGGTATATACATTCATCCATAATGTTTTCTACAAAATCGAAAGAAGAAATTACATTATGAAATTTCAAATACCATTGGCGGGATGCTTGTTTTAATCCATATAATGATTTCTTGAGCTTGCAAACCAAATGTTCACCATCACTAGAGGAGAATCCTTCAGGTTGTTTCATGTAAACCTCCTCCTCTAGATCTCCATTGAGAAATGTCGTTTTCACATCCATTTGGTGTAACTCCAAGTCAAAATGGGCTACTAAAGCCATAATAATGCACAAGGAATCTTTCTTAGATACAGGAGAGAAAGTCTCCTTGTAATCAATTCCTTCTTTCTGAGTGAATCCCTTTGCAACGAGTTTGGCCTTATATCTCTCAATGTTGCCCAATGAGTCTTTCTTTGTCTTAAAGACCCATTTACATCCAATGGCTTTTGCATCATTAGGTAACTCAACAAGATCCCAAACTTCGTTACTCTTCATAGAATTCATCTCTTCCTTCATGGCATCGTACCATAATTCTGATTCTTTGCAACTCATGGCTTTTGAAAAAGACTCGGGATCATTTTCGGCTCCAATGTTGTAGTCAGATTCTTGTAGATACACAACATAATCATCAGGAATTGCTGATTTCTTTGGTCTAGTAGATCTTCTTAATGTTGTACCACCATCTTCCTGAGAAGTATGTGGTTCAACTCGTTGTTAAAAAATTATTGGTAATTCTTGAACTATTTGATCTACTGGAATATCCTCAGCAGTTTGTGGAACTTCAACAATTGGTTGTTCAACACCAGTTTGTGCTTGAGGGGTGCTGTGAACAATAACCAATCTATCACTTGAGGTGGAAGGTTGAGATTATGAATGATCCTTCTCAGAAGCTATGTTCCTGGTTTGATCACTCCCACTAATCAAGTCATTTTCAAGAAACTTTGCATTTCTTGATTCCACAATCCTAGTGCTGTGAGATGGACAATAAAATCTGTAACCTTTAGAACTTTCAACGTATCCAATGAAATACCCACTAATGGTCCTTGGTTCCAGCTTCTTCTCTTGTGGATTATATATTCTCACTTCAGATGGGCATCCCCAAATGCGCATATGTCGCAAACTTGGTTTCCAACCTTTCCATAATTCAAATGGCGTTTTAGGAACAACCTTGGTTGGAACTCGGTTTAATATATACACTGTCGTCTTAAGTGCTTCAGTCCACAAGGATATAGGAAAATTGGAGCTGCTAAGCATACTCTTCACCATTTCCAATAATGTTCGGTTTCTTCAAACTGCTACACCATTCTAGTCGGGTGAACCAGGCATGGTGTATTGGGCAACAATCCCATGTTCTTGAAGAAATTTTGCAAATGGCCCAGGTGCTTGTCCATCTTCTGTGTATCTACCATAATATTGTCCACCTCTATCTGATCTCACGATCTTAATTTTCTTACCGCATTGTTTCTCTACTTCAGCCTTAAAGATCTTAAAGGCATCTAATGCTTTGCTCTTTATATGAAGCATGTAGAGATACATATATCGTGAGTAATCATCTATAAAAGGGATGAAGTATCTCTGACCATGTGAGCCCATGTCTGGACTACATATATCAGTATGTATGATCTATAATATGTCTGAACTCCTATTGGCACCTTTCTTTGACTTGTTGGTCTGCTTTCCCTTTATGCAGTCCACGCAAGTCTCAAAATTAGTAAAATCCAGAGTATTAAGTACCCCTTCTTTTACTAATATTTTAATTCTTTCTATGGAGATATGACCTAGTCTCCGGTGCCATAATTTAGAGGAATTTTCATCAATAACACATCTTTTAATACCAGTGTGAACATGCATTGAATCATAAGTGACATTGTTTTGTAAATTAATGCAGTAAAGACCATTAGACAAAATACCATTCCCAACACAATCAGATTTATAAAATAAACTGAAGGATGTTTTTGAAAAGTTAAAGGAATATACAAAAGGTACAAGCCTTGAAACTGAAATCAAGTTTCTAGAAAAACTTGGTACATAAAAGGTCTTTTCTAATTCTAAAACAAAGCCACTACTTGAAGTTAAATAGCATGTTCCTATAGCTTCCACATGCGAGCCCATATTGTTTCCTGATAAGATGCTTTTCTCACTACCCACTAGCTTCCTTAGGTTTTGAAAACCCTACAAGGAATTCGAAATGTGAATTGTTGATCCAGAATCAATCCACCAGGTGTTAATATTGACATTAACCATATTAGATTCATAACAAACAAACGAGATTGGATCACCTTTGTCCGCAAGCCATTTCTGAAATTTGGCGCATTCATTCTTCATGTGTCCCTTCTTTTTACGAAAGAAACACTTGGAATCCTTCTTGATATTGGCTTGGGGAGGTATTTTACCTTTTCCTTTCTGATTGACTTGAGAATTACCCTTTCCTTGCGTTTCCAGCATTGCACTTTCTCCCATTTCCATCCCCAGTCTCTCTTCCTCTTGAACACACATGGTCATAAGTTCATTAATTGACCATTTATCCTTATGTGTGTTGTATGATATTTTGAAGGGTTCGTATTGGTGTGGAAGGGTGTTCAGGATGTAGTGCACCAGGAAAGACTCTAATATTTCAACCTCGAGTTTCTTCAATTGAGCCGCAGTGTCCCTCATTTGCATGATGTGCTTGTGCACGCCTTTTACACTGGTGAGCCTTAGGGATGAGAACTTCATAATTAGGGTGCTTGCTAGTTCCTTGTCTGAAGTGACAAATTGATCATAAATGGCTTTCAGCAAGTCTCGGACCTTTTCATGCTGTTCAACGGAACCACGAATACCAGCTGAAATTTTAGTCTTAATGAACATCACACTTAGACGATTAGATCATTCCCATCGTTCATAAAGCGTGATGTCCGTTGCAGTACTAGTATCATTGAGTGCCGGTGGTTCGTCTTTCCTAATAGCATAGTCTATGTCCATCCACCCCAAATGAAGGAGAACTCTCTCCTTCCAGACCTTATAGTTATCTCCCTTAAGTTCAAGGATATCAGTACGAATTTCAGAGAAATTTGTAGGTAGTACAACTGCATAAAATTAAAAATCACATGCTTATGTTAAAATTGAGGCATAAATAAAAATTTCATGTTTTACCAATGTAAATCATGCTTAAAATTGAATCTAATGACATAAAAATTGTCTGTGGACTAAATTTTTAATTCAAGCAAATTCAATTATTCTTTATGATAGAATTTATCAAATTCTATCTTAGTTTTGAACTTTATGATAAAACTATTAATTCATAACTCCTGTGGGTAAATTATGAATATTTATCCTAATTAATTATATAAATATAACAAAAATTCTCGTGGGATAAAATTTATTATATTTAATATAATTAATTACAATTAATGTTTAAATATTATTTATGTCATCCTAATCAATCATAATATATAATTTCATTTAATTAGAGATGCCGTGGCTATTCTCTAATCAATTAAAATTATATGGATCACTAGACATTATTTTCATAAAAATTAACTGATAATTTGCGTAAATAAAACTACAATACTCATGCATAACATTTAACCATGGTTCTTGTATACTCATTCATAATAACATGTTTTAATTAAAGGTTAAATAATTAATTCATGCAAACTAAATACAAGCATATTTTCCAAATTGCATATAATTAAACTAAATAAATATTATATGCATAAAAATTGAGCACACATATTTCCAAATAAATGTTTTAATTCATATTTTTTTTTTTTTTTAATTTTAAATAAAACATTTAGCCAAACTATGTCTATAATCACCAAAGCAGAGATAAAAATGGCTCTGATACCAAATGTAAGCATAAATAACAATTCTTATATGCGGAATAAATACTTTAAAAGAATCATAAAACAAAAATAAATGCCCAATAAATCATACCTCCAGCCATTGATGGCTCATACGCTATTTTGTATGCAAAAATTTCAGGTTGCTTCACTGTATAAAAATTTTTGCTACCAATCTGTTTTGCTGAAACTATTTAAAACTTCATATTTTTCTTCAAGTGATGAAAACCGAGAGATAGAAAGCTTTGCAAACTCCACCCTTGGATTTAAAAAACTCTTCCAAAATTCTCACTAAAACAAAAATTAAATGATACAGAAATCTGAAAGGACTTCCAAGCTCTGCTCACTCTAACTTGATGGTGTAAAATCGAAGTGGATTGAGTTAGTGAGCTTGGGGACCAAACAGAAATATTTAAAGCCAAGCTTCCATCAAGCTTTTGTTGGCTATGTGTCAAGTGTTCCACAAATCATGGTAGAGAAATGTAGTGGGAGTAATGGACCACTTCAGAAGCTCCCAACAAGAAATTAATTAACTGCAATTGATTTCCGTAATTTAAGGAAATTACTACAATTGGTTTCCATAAATTAAGAAAATCACTGCAGTTTGTTTCCATAAATTAAGGAAATAGTTACTGCAGTTATTTCCAGAAATAACTGGGAGTGGGAGGGAGTGTGACAAGTTTTTCTCACCATGAAAAGGAGAGGCCTTCCGTGTTGGTTTCAAACCTTTATGACCACAAGAAATAGCCATAATAGATTAAATTCCCCCCTTAATCAAGGTTAATGGAGTATAATCTCCTTTCAACAACATGCACATAAACACTAGGCTTGAAATATTTAATATGATTGTGGCTTATGGGAGCATAAACTCTCCCCCTATGAATAGAATAAGAAACAAACAACCCCCCACACTTAAGCACAAAAAATATTGAGTTTGAGAGTGAGATAATATGATTCAAAATTATCTTTCATTTCAGAATTCTCAGTGTTAATATATATAGAGATAACCATGAATATATTAAGAAGTAAGCACTGAGATGGATCAAATCTATCTAGATGCAAACATTTTTTCAATTTTTTCACTATAAAAGTAGTTTACACATCATGCTAGATCTGTGGTTAAAATGGATATACTGGTGTTTGAGTTAAAAATATCCATGGTAAAGTGGGAGTGAATCTCCATAATTAAGAATATTGCTCATATATAATTTTTTTATAATTCATAATAATATTAATATTAATAATTATGTGGATATGGCTCATATGGTGTAGAGCAGTCAGTGATTGGGTGCCTTGTTAAGGCACGACATCTGCAAGGTCACCGGTTCAAAACTCGTGGGTGATTAGGATTAGTCTGAACTACCAAAAAAAAAAAATTGTGAATATCTCTGTCTATTTTGAAATATTTTAATTTATTTATCAAGAAAATTTGTTTTACAGTAATGAGAATATTTTTATTAACTACAAAATATTTGGAGGTGAATGTATTCCAATAGAGCCCCAAAATTAAACAAAAAGTGTAGTAAATATCACATGCTTCAAAATCTGGATTTTGAAATATTTTAATTTATTTATCAAGAAAAATTGTTTTACAACAATGAGAATATTTTTATTAACTACAAAATATTTGGAGGTGAATGTATTCCAATAGAGCCCCAAAATTAAACAAAAAGTGTAGTAAATATCACATACTTCAAAATATAATCCTTGATTACAACATATTTACTCGACTAACAAGCCCCCCCCCCCCAATTTTTTTTTTTTTTAATTTTTTTTTAATTTTTTGTACATTGGATTCATGCTTAGTCCACTAAGGGATGGAGGAATGTTCAAGTTCTTAATATCATTTACTACTTGTAGACAAATCAAGAATTTTTAGAGGCCCCCCTAGCCATTATCCATCGAAACAAATTGAAACAATGTCTATATGGAGGCGCAGAAGTGGGGAAATAACTCCTCTTTTGCATATCTTTGGGTGGAAGGTGACTCAAGGTCACCTTCTCTCTATGTTATTATAACTACTCATATACCTCAATCAAAATGTTTACATATCCTTATGCAGGGAAGTAGCTTACCATGGGATCAAAATAGACATTGTGTAAGGAAAAAGTGTTGTGAAGGAAAACAAGTGTGCGAAACAAGGAATATTAACTTCGTTCGAAAAGGTTCCGCACATCTATATACATTCTGTTGATCATGTTAGCCCCCTATTAATTTTTTGACAAGCAAACAGGGGGCTAAAATTTTTTTTGAGCCTTCAAGGAATCCATTTCCCTTGAAAACACATCATCCTTGAAGCCTCTTATGCCTTGGTCCTTTGAGAAATCCTCATGGCTGTTTCCAGTTTTAAAGCCTCTCTATTTGCGAAGAAGAATGCCCAAAAGGCCTTTTCCCTCTTATCTCATCCCTACTTAACCTCTGTTTCTTCACCTTTTTTCCCCTCTATTAATTCCTCACTAATCCCTCATTAATCATCCAATTCCCCTTTTAAGCCTTTCAAATTACCTTTGTTTGGCTTAAAACCCCTTATTCCCTTTACCGAATGCCTCCTTTGGCCTCAAAATGCATTAAAATAGGCCAAAACCCCACTTTCCACTTTATGACAGGCTAAGCCCTTTTTAGGCCAGCCCCTTAACCACTTCCCCATATGCCCCTCGCCCAGAACCGAGTGCTTAAGGCCTATGGCGCTAATCGCATCACAACCCCATCGCCAATCAAAGATTTTGTAAAACGCCATTTTGTGTTACGCCGATTGTTGATCCTCGATTACATCCCTGTCGTTCGTTCCCTTAGATCTGACGGCCCTCATTTCTCCCGCTCCACTTCTAGACCTCCATCTCTCCCCCCGCCGATTTAATCTCCACCGTCGATCCCCTTCGCGATCCAACGGTTGGCGTTGCAATCGCTCCATCGCCAATAGGAAGTTCTTAAATGTGTCACCCCTGTGCCCCCGATTGCGATCCTTTGATTCGATCTTAGCCGCCCATCCCTTCAAATCCGACGGCTAGAATCTAATCGCGCTCTACTCGTTTTCCTTTCATCGGAAGCTCCCATAACTTCATCGCTTAATCACCACCGTTGATCTCCTCCTGAGATCCAATGGCTCATAGCTAATCGCCCTCCACCCTAGCTAGGTCCCACCATCATAAGCCCGACTCCATTTATTCGATCCATTTCTTTGTAAATCGCCTGAACCTTAAAACTCTGGGCTTTACACTAAACATTATTTCACCACCATTCCACCGGCCTCCAAAGCATTCTTCCGCCATCCCCCTGGTTTTATAATTGGTTTATTTCATTGATTGCAGGTTTACAAAGTGGAAATTTCACTCTGCTGCCATGATCACAGTCATTGTGTTTCAGAACACCGAGGTGCCACTATAGTAGCGGCAGAGTGTATCAGCAGCGATGATTAAAGGGGTTTTAGCTTGTTATTGAATAATTAACGCTTAACCCTGCGTCCAAAAGAAGAAGGCACAGTTGGAAGACTAAAGAGCACACGAAATGACCATATCTATGTTTAATATCAACGAGACGTCTTTCTCCAGACAGTACATCTTCCCATTAAAACCTCCATGCCTCCTCGAGCCCAGAAACAGTTAATTACACTGACAGAAGCTTCTTAAAGACTGTCAGAACTAGCAGTAATGGAGTATGGAGGCCCGCGGACTTTCTATCCAGTTCACCAATTCCAGAAGGTAGAACAGAGAGCTTTACAGCCAGAAAGGACTTCAAGAAAACATCAGAGATCATAAATCGACCTGACAAAGACCCCTTAGCCATACTATGAAGTAAATACAGCAATGCAGTGCCATTAAGAAATATGGGTGTGGACGCTTCCTCCATGATGTCTTAATGAATCAATTTAATGTGCATCTCCCACTCTTGTTACTCGTTTTTCTCCTATAAGAACCCCCAAGAACAGATTGTATAGGGTTCCATATTTTCAGAAAAACATGTGGTGAGAGAATTTTTGTATGCATTTTGTTGAACTCTTATATGAATGCAAAGAGCCCGTTGGGTTTCAGTGATGAGGAGTTCCATCTTTAATGAGGATTTTGGCCTTTATGCTTCACAGTTCATAACCTTCTCCTATATGTGATAGTTTAATTTCTCATCTTGTTTTCATCCATTTCTCTGGTATCATGTTCTAGAATGCGAGTGGCTCACTGGTTTTGGTATGAATTTATCCTAATTGATACTCATGCTAAAACCTGTCAAGCGCTTTAAATATGGCTCAGGCGTGATATACTGTTTCATTTTCCACTTCAACCATACTTCTACTATATTAGCTTCTATGGGATGTTATTTTTAAAACGCTATTGTCATGTATGGATTCTTAATTTTGTAAGCCCATTACATGTTGATATTTGTTCCTGGATATCATCTCAATGATAGTTAGTATTATCTCAATCTTTCATATACAGTAAACACCTTCTGATTATTCATCTCTGTGAGGTATTTTAGAGTCCAGCCCTCTTTACAGTAAGCTGCCTTTGAATTGTCTAATGCATTTGTATTAGAGTTCCACATCTTGTCTCTACATTATTGCTTTCCCTGTGTCAAGTTTCTGAAATTTTTGGTCCCATTCAAATTAACCTTCATGTTTACAAAAGACAGCACGAGAGCCTGTTTCCGATAATTTCCCATATTATATCATATGCTCCTTGCTGTATAGGATGTCCTAGGCACTGGTCTTTCACAATTCAGGGTTGTCTCTATGATCCACAACACATTCTCCCACACTGCATATCGATAAATTAATTAGTTTTTTGGCTTATTAAAAATTTGGGGCATGAAAATTTTGGGTTACGTGTATATGGTGTGCAGAATAATAACTTATATCCCAAAAAAAGAAAATGCAGCAAGATGCTTATGTTACCAAAATAAGTGATATATGGCAGTACAACACACTAATGATATGAGACTTAGTTATTCA
Source organism: Pinus albicaulis (assembly GCA_034641835.2). Classification (NCBI taxonomy): domain Eukaryota; kingdom Viridiplantae; phylum Streptophyta; class Pinopsida; order Pinales; family Pinaceae; genus Pinus; species Pinus albicaulis. The sequence continues at coordinate 999,275,583 of CM076582.1, forward strand.
TTTTCACCACAAATTAATAGCGTATCGTTTAGGTCTGGCCGAGAGTGTGACATAAATTTTTTTGTAAGATAACAAACTGGGAAAATTTTAAGGATGGAAAATTATCTTGAAGTTTAAGAACAATGGTGAATCTCACTAGTCCCTAATATGAAAAATATAAAATACTTATTGATGTATTTGTAAAATTATTCATATTTATAATGATTTAATATATACTCTATATATAATGTTGGTGATTTTTAAGTTAAAATAAATTTATATTGTAAAATTTGGGCAAATCATTTTTATAAAAAATGGAAATTGGCCAATATTTTTTTTGGAAAAATAATGGAAAATTAGCCCACCTGCAAATATTAGCCCCTAAAATTTTCCATGATAACAAAATTTATGTCGTTTAACTGAAGAATTAGTGCGGGTGTTTATCTGATTAACACATGTCACTATTACAATGAGTAAACATAAGTGTGTCAACCCATATTGTTTGTACACGTCAAGAGTTTAAAAAAGCTCATAATATACTGGTAAAATCATAATCTTTGCAATGAGATCATTAATCAACAAAATCTTTGTAAGGACAACAGGTAGCATACAAATTGTTGAAAGCATTTAGTACCAAAACATGTGAGAAAGGAAAATTATGCAGGGCAACCTTATGTTGAAAAGTTGTGTCGAAATAGAAATGTTTGCGGAGGTGCGAGAACATGTAGCGATGGATAATAGCTACGGTGCAGACGAATACACACACGTATTAAACAATTAATTAATACTTAGTTGTACCATTAATAGAATTTACTCTAGCGCATTGTGTAATGATTACTAGTTGTAAACATACCAAGAATATCATATCTATAAATATTATAAAATTAGTATTTTCGACATTTATTCAGGGAATCGACATGTAATCAACACATCGTTCATCTGCTTAATTTCATTTTTTACTTCTCAAAAATTCAAGAAGATGCACAGGGATCTGTATCTAGTATCCATTGTAGCATTTGAAATGATGTGTGAATTGACTCCGCACACTTATTGTGCACATTGTCTCGTTTCGTGGCAACGTTTTGGCGAAATGTTACATGGATTCAATCAACCTCTCATGGCATAGATTAGTGGATATTAAAAAAAATTGATTAAAACTTAATTTTGTGACTAACAAAAACTTCATTGTTAGCAACTGCAACTTTGTTCAACATTTATTTGGTGAATCAACACACAACCAGTGAATTTTCTAATTAATGCTTAATTTGGTGAATCGATGTGCAATTAGGGCATAGTATTTACTCTAACGCATTATGTAATGATTATTGTCTGTTCATATATCAAGAATATTGTATCCGTCGATATTATAAAATATTTTTTTCAGCATATCAACAAATCAACCCATAATCAGGAGATCGCTTGAGTGCTTAATATTATTTATTGGCAGTATCAAATCAAGAATGTCTAATGACTCTGCAACCAGTGTCCATTCTAACAGATTGTAAGCATCTACTCAAGAGGGATATGTGTGGGAGAACATTTGTTCCCTCATTTCTACACCTTTGCATACATTACCCCTCCGCACATATCAACTTCCCGCAATGAAGATTAGTAGATATTAAATACCTAATTGAGGATTAATTATATGATTAATAGATATATTTTCATATCTTAATGGCAAGTACTATAAAAATCATAAGTATTTGTACCATAGTAATGGTAAACCATTATATATTTAAAGCTTATGTGAATAAAATCCCATTAAATTTTGTTAGTAAGAATAAATTGTAACATGTTGCTCTTGTCTAAAAGTTATCCATGTCACAATGAATGTGGGAACACAAGCCAAAAAAATATGGACCCTTGTTCAAAGTCTGGAAGTGAAATGGAAGACGAAGCTTAAGTATTCTTATTTCAGTGTTGTAGAAAGTAGCATGGAACAATATATATCACTGAGTAAACCCATTACCTATACGATATATTTTGGCTTGAGGGGTCCTAAACTAGGTTTAGAGTTTATGGATAAACCAACAAACCCTCCAACTACTGGCCCTTTCGGTAGTGATCTATTTATGCAAGCCAAAGTCTCACCCAAAGCAGTATTGAGGGGGGGCGGGGTGATGGAACCAGGTTTCCGCATCCTGAGGGAGAAATTAATGAAGTGGTCCTTAGCAAAAATCAGATACAAATTTATACCAATTTTAAACATATGCACACAAAAATATACAATAGAATCACAGAGAATGTGCAATTCTTAATATAATAACACAGAGTTGTTGTTTGCCTTAACGCAGATAAACAGAATAGAACCAGAACCAGATCCAGATCATAAACAATGCAAATAATTAAGCAGAACTATCAACCACTAATAAGCATTCATAATCATAACAAATATCCTTGCACAATAATCAATAAGTAAGACAAATAATGCGATCTTAAGAGAACATAAGTAATAAACTACTCAGATGCATAACACAGTAAACTTTGCCAAAATTGTCCTTTCTGTTAGATTCATATTTGTTAATCAATACATCAACTTTCCCTTACAAAATCCTTCTGCGCACACAGCCAATGGAATCCGCACACAACCAGGAATAGATCTTCGCACACACAGCTAGCAGGAGCCTCTTAACCCAACCCAAACAACCCTTATAGATGCATAAACTTATCAAAACATCAATATCACGAACTTAGATTTTCTAACTACCTTTATTAGACTCGATCTACTTATTTATAGTCACCTAGCGCGCAGCTACTATGATCTCAAACCATGGTTTGAGGCACACAGTTTACCCTTAAGCCCATTTACATCAAAATTGGGGACTTTGACCCACCCCAAAGCCCCTTCACTCCCCTTGCGTACCACACATATACAAAATTATACAAAATGACTGCAGAAATATTGCCTCAAGGTATCCCGCTCCAACATGCCCCCAACACAAACATGTGACTCATCCGGAGTCACTAAGGCGCCTGCTCCTTGATCTTAGCCTGAAGTGCGCTGACAGAAGTTTTGAGAGGGAGCACTGATTCCAAACTTTGCGTTGTGGCAACCTGTGCTTGCTAAACTGATTTTTCAGTGATAAGCCCTTCAGTAGCCATCTCGATGGTGCACTGAGTCTGCTGGATGGTCTTCAATGTGCTATCCAGCGTCCGTGAAAGTTGAAGCGCTTCCTTTGCCCATGGTTGCATGCATTCCTTCAGTAGTTGGCCCTTTCGACGAAGATCGACAATCTCTGTCTGAATTGTTCTACACTCTTGCAGATGAGCGAGGCACTATGTGAGAACCAATGTGGGCGCCACTGTCCTGATTTATTCAAATTGCTACTATTTATGGTGGATTGCATCGTGCAGATGCTGCACTACCAGATTTTTTTGGACAGATGTCCAAACACTCATAGCTTCGTTAAGCAAATTGTCACATTGGGTGATTGCGAAAACAATACTATCTCGTGCTTCTTTAACTTTTGCTGCTCTCTGCGCGCGAACCTTTGGTGGTGTTTCTAGCTGCAACTTGGTATGAAGGTCTGCAATCTAATGTTCATAATTTTGTATCACTGTTTACACCTTCGTGCGCGCTGCTTTCACCGTAGCATCCAATCCGTCTAATTTCTCTACAGGCGCAGCTGTGGCCAGGGCAGTTAGAATATCTTGACACACTTGGTGAATTTTGGCCTCCATCGTAGCGCGATGGGCTTCTGCTTCTTGGCAAGCTGCTTCTGCTTTTTCTGTTGTTGGTGTGTTTACTCAGCCTGATGTTGTGCATCCCTTGTCTACATATCCACGGTAGCTTCTCTGTACTGGAGCTCGCCCGCGATCATCGAATGCATAAGGCGTAGTTTTCCTGCAGGCAACACCGAAATATTAACATTGACATCACCCGATCCTCTAAATTGGAGACACTGATTGGCTTCCATCTAAATAGCTGGTAGGGGGATGTGAACAAAGCGTCCATCCCCAGAGGCTGGTATGGAAACATCTAGAGGTTGCACGCTCGTGACTTGTGCGCTGGTCCGACTCGCCTGAATCACACTCTCTTGAATTTGGCTCGGTTGTACATTTAGTTCCCACAATCCCACTTGTACAGGTTCTAGCACGGAATTGTATTGAACTTCCATGTCTGTCCAGCGATCCTTAGTTGTAGACGTGACAGTGTTGGCTTTTTCATTTAAGTCGTCCTTTTTCAGCGTCAGGACCTCATGTCCTGCCTTTTTGGAACCTTTCTTCTTTTTGTGTGATCCTCCAATGGCCTGAGAGCTGCACTTGGTTTCCTTAGACGTTTCAGCGCCTCCTATTTTGTTTGGCGCAAATCCATTTTTTTTTCAGGCACTGTTGTTGTTTCGACAGTCTCGCCAGCTGTTGTAGGGGTTGCTTCCTTTTCTGTTTCTTTCTCTGTGACCTTCTTGGTCACGGTCTATGGAAATGTCTCTGTGGTTTTCTCAGTGGCTTTCTCTGTTGATTTTCCTGTCAGAGTGCGTGACTTCGTTGGGGTAGGTGGTGTCAACCAAGCCGGTGGCCATTCTGCTGTCACTTTCACGAAATGATCTTCTATCACCAGATATGGTAGCTCATACCATACTCCCTCTATGACTTATCTAAAATGATTGCTATTTATTTTTGTGCTAGTACCATTTCCAGATATAAAATTCTCTTTGCTTTGGTTTTCTTATTCATCAAGAGTTTGTCCATGAGCATGTGATTGTCAATTCAATTTACTTGGTGAAATTTAGTGTTTGTCATAAACTTAAAAGCATAATTTTAAATGACTGAATAGCAACAAATATAAGCAAAACAAACACACATAACAAAGCTCAATACACATAATTTTGTTGAAGGATTTCACCCCACCTGGGCTACATCTCCTTGGTCCAGCTTCATAGTGTGGGCCTTTGTATTAGCTTCAAGTGTGCTCAAATTGTTGTTACAAGCTTCAAATTCTATTGGAACCTATTCCAACGAGCTTAAAACATAAAAATATACCAGAAATGACTATTTGTTTTCTCAATTTGGATTCTAGATGCTCTGGAAATGCCTCCAACACCTGGTGGCCCTAGCCTTAAAAAATATTCAAATGTACAAAAACACTTGTAGATGACCTTTTTTACCTCTGCAACCTACTTAATTGAGTTCCTAGCATGTAAATTAGCCAACAATTCCTCTTTCTAACCTCTGTTTGGGAAAATATTTCCTTAGTTATGGCAAAAAATGTATTTCCCCCAATTTCTCCACCATTTTTGGAAGACTGCGAGTTAAAATTCTACTTTTGGCAACTCCACCTAATTCGGCGCCTCCGCTATTTCTACTGCCGAATTAATCTGGCATTAAATTAAGGATAAGAGCATCTTCACTTAAGATAAGTGCAGTTTAAATATTCATTAGTACTAAGCGCAGTTTTCAAACTAATCATGGATTAATTACATGTAATTTGGATTTAATACATGTATTAGCGCTACGACATATTTTAAACTTCCCGCCGGTTTTTGTTGAAGCACCTGGTTCCGGGCGCTTGGGTGTACGGGGAGGAGGATGGCCCCCTCCGGACCTCCGTTTAATGGTGCGACGAGATTCAAATATGGGCACGTCCACATCACTTTCAAGACCCATGCGAGTGGCACGTTGGTGAAGTGATGGCTTTGCGAGGCGGAGGTCCTGGGTTCAAAACCTGACCCTCTGCCATACATTTTACCATATCATATAATATAACACGACCTTTGCAAATACATAGCTCCGTGAACTTTGCAACATTTGGTTTATATGTTGACTTTGGTATAATTGAATGTGGAGTTTGATTATTGAAATGTGGATTGATATTTGATTTAAATGATATTTAATTATAATATAATAAAACATATATAATATATATAATATGTCAAAAAAAAACATATATTATATTATATTATATAATATATATAAATTTTAAATCATAATTACATAATAAATAAATAAAAACACAATTCCCACCTTAGATAGCATTAGGAAATTTACCCCCACATAGACCAAACTGGAAAATTAGAAAGTGCCACTTGTCACAGCCTCATTGGCAGAAACATGAAGAATATTCCCAAGATATTCCTTTTTGCTGACTGGGCTGCCATATCATCCCTGTACCCATTCTCCCCATTTTTTTACCTATTTTGGAAAGCGAACAACAGGCCATAACTTACTCATACGATCTCGGATTTTGAGGAAATGAGTTGTGTTGGAATCCTAGTAACGAGCCCCACGCTGTCATCCTGGTCTAAAGCATTTCTGAGCACTTTGAATTTTTAGCTAAAATATTGATCCCTAATCAACGATGCCCTTTGCATGGATATGAATATTATGGAAGGTAGCCTTGAAATCTGCTATCATCTTGTATTGATCATATACGGTAGGTGACAGTCACGGCTTTGACTACAAAGACTGTTACCGATGAAATAGGTAACCTGACCTCGAAACAGGAACTCTAGCCCAAAAAGACTAAAAAAACATGAAAAAACACCCCAAAAACAAAAAAAGTGTATTCCAAAACACACTTGGTTTTTTTTTAAGGTCAAATTTCAACATTTTATAAAATTATGCTAAAAACAAAATTGTTTCTTGAAAAAACACCCTCAAAACAAAACCAGTTGATGCTGGAATAACAACAAAAAAAATTGTGTCATATTTTTGACATTTTTAAAAATAGAAATAACATTTTTTAATTTTTAAAATTCAAACATTAAAAAAAAAACCTAAAATTTAAGAAAAAAATAAATTTAAAAAATAAAAACATTTTAAAGCTTAAAATTTAAAAATATATAGGAATAAAAAAATAAAAATAAAAACAAAATAAAAATTTTAATCAAACATTAAAAAAAAACCTAAAATTTAAGAAAAAAATTTAAAAAAAAATTAAAGATTAAAATTTCAAAATATATAGAAATTAAAATTTAAAAAAAAAAAAAGAGAGAAAGAAAGAAAGAAAGAAATTAAAATATATATATATATATAGAAATTAAATTGAAAAAAAAAAAAAAAATGTTTCTTAAATTTAAAATAAATTAATTAATTAATTAAATTAAATTTAAAAAAAAAAAAAAAAAAAAAAAAAATTATTGAAATTAAAAGTAAAAAAATGAAAAATTAATTAAAAATAAAAAACGAAAAATAAAATACAATAAAAATATTAAATTTTAAAAAAATATATATTAAAAAAACAAATAGATTTTAAAAAATAAATTAAATTTAAATTATTATATATATATATATATATATATATATATATATATATATATATATATATATATATATATGAACTTAAATTAAAAATATATATATTAGATTTTATTAAATTAAAAAAAAAAAAATGTTAATATTAAAATAACAAATTAAATTTAAAAAATAATAATAATAAAATAAATAAATAAAATAAAATAAAATAAAAAGTTAAAAAACTTTAAAAACCAATTAAAATTGAAAAAAATAAATTAAAAAAAATATATTAAATAAAAAATAAAATAAAAAACAAATTAATTTGAAAAAAAAAAAAAAAAAAACTAATTTTAAATACACAATTTTAATTGAAATTAAAAAAATAATAATAAAATTTTGTGTGTATATATATATATATATTAGATACAAACAAATTAAAAATAAAAATAAAAATATATTAAATTTTAAAAAATTAAATGAAAAAACTAAACATAAAATTTAATAATTAAATAAATAATAATAATTAAATAAAAAAATACAAATTTTAATCAAAATTATTAACCAAAAAAAAAAAATTGATCGTGGTGGCACCGCCAATCGGCCTCCTGTCCAGGTGGCAGTGGAGGCCAGCCACTGGACGGGAAGTCGATTCCGGGAATTGCCCTAATGTCGATTCTAGGAATTGCCCTCCCGCCGCGGGAGGGGGATTCTGGGAATCGGCCTCCCTCCGAGGGAAGGCGATTTTGGGAATCAGCCTCCCCGCCGCGGGCGGGCGATTCCCAAAATCGGCCTCCCGCGGCGGGAGGCCGATTTTCGAAATCGCCCTCCCGCCCAGCGGCCGGCCTCCGCCGCCACTTGGGCGGGATGCCAATTGGCGGTGCCACCACAATAAAAAAATTCTTTTTATTTTTTTATTTTAATTCAATTTTTTTTTTTTTTTTTTTAGATAAATTATTTTTTAAAATTTAAAATTTATTTATTAAATTTTAATTTAATTTAAATTTTTTTTTTTTAAATCTTTTAGTTTATTTAGTTTTTCATTTTTAAAATTTATAAACTGTTTCATTTAAAAAAAAAACAATAAATTTATGGATATTTGTTTTTTAATTATTTGTACGTGGTTTTTTTCATTTCTTTTGTTTTTTAATGATAGTTTTTTTCATTTTAATTCTTTTATTTTAATTTTTCTTTTTTTCTTTTTCTTTTGGGGGGTTAATTTTAAAATTTGTATTTTTTTTCTTATTATTATTATTTTTTTAATTTAATTTTTTGTTTTTTGTATTTTATTTTATTTTATTTAAATTTAAATTTTGTAATTTAATTTTTTTTTTTTTTTTTTTAATTATATGGTTTTTTTTTTTAATAATTTAGAAAAAATGTTTTTGATGTTTTTTTTTTTAATTTTTGTGGTTAATTTTTTTTTCTTTAAATTATGTGCTTTTTTTTTTTAAATTTTGTCATTTCTTTTGATATAATTTTTCGAATATTTTTGTTTTTTTTTTAATTTTTTTTTTCTTTAAATTTTTTTTTTTTTTTTTTAAATTGTTTATATATATATATATATATATATATATATATATATATATATATATATATAAGTTTTGTGTTTTATTACCAACATGAAATCACCACTCTAAAAAAAAGGTTGATGTTGCACCAATACGTTTCAAAATTAGCATGAAAATCACCGCTCTAAAAAAAAAAGTTGATGCTGCATCAATACGTTTCAAAATTAGCATGAAAATCACTAACATTTTAAAACAAATATTCATATTTCATAAATAAAAAAATTAGAGTGTCAAAAAAATGCTCCAAAAAAAAAAAAAAAAAAAGATTTCGCATCAACACTTTTCAAAATCGAGTGCTTTTTATGCTACCAAAAAAAAGTAGGTAACAGTGCGGTTACCTATTTCATCGGTAACAGTGTTTACACCGCTTGGTTCAAGGTAGCATCATACAAAACCCATAAAATTTTATTTTCTTTTGTGCACACCAGGTCTGAGGAGTTCGACAAGGTTGCATAGCGTGTAGCTTCACACATATTAGGCTCAATGGCTAGTAACTATGTGTCTTCCGGGGTTTTCCATCCAATTAACGTGATCAATAGTAACAACCAAGCATGTTAGAAAGGTTTGCCATCTTCCTGAGCCTCGCGCACATTTTCTAGTAATTATTTACACAGGTAACTGCACCAATTGTAAATCATGCCTTTTTCACAGCGTCTTGCAAGCACAATCACATGCACGGGCACCTCCTTGGGTCTGCACTTACGCATCATCTTGCAGGCTAAGATGATTGTTCCAAAACGCACTGTGGGATCATTAATTTCCTCCACTACAAATCCCTGGGTCTTCCTTGTGACATTATACTTCTTCTTAATTTGTTCTGCCATGGCTTTCTCCTGCGCTTTACCACCAAAGTTGGCAATAGGGTTGGCCCCCTTACTAGGAATACCCATGATTCTTTGGATTAATTCAACGTCAATAGGAATGCACTCTCCCAACCATAGCGTGTCATCATGAATTAAGGCCAGCAACTATCTGACACAGATATCATTTATGGGGTTGCACCCAAAATGAGGGATCTACAATAAATTGAGAAGGCTTGCCTTGTGTAGACCTAGTGTCATTAATGGATGGGACTTAGGGTTTGGAAGCTCATTTCTTATATAAGGAGGAGGATGGCAACCATATTATTGATGTTATGATATGTTATGTTTTAGATTATATGGTCTATTTAGACATATATCTTTCTCTAGCTATTTAGATGAGATTGAGTGTTGTTTAGCACCAGGTGTTCCTGATTCGGAATCCCACCTCTTCCATTGAGAATCTCTTGGAGTTTTCACTACATTTCCACATTCAGGTTTTAGACTAAGCTTCAGTCTTGTGGTACAATGTAGTTTCTGTTGAGAAATGTGTTGAATTGTAGGGTACAACAGTGGAAGATTGTATTGGGTGTTTTATGCGCTAGTTTTGCAGTGGAGGAAGGTTTCCTTCCATTGGGAGGCCAGTAAAGGAGCCCCTTGGGCTTATTTGATATATTTGGCATCAGGCCAAGGTGATTTTATCCCCTACAGCGTAGTTCCAGTCCATATCTTCATTATTTTAGTGAGCTGTTGCTGTGGGAAACCCAAAAATAGCTGAAAATCCAAAGTTAAAATCTGGCCAAACTATTTCTGGGTTTTTTTAGTAGAATCCGTTAAAATCCTAAATAATTCTGAGCACTCTAACGGCCTTCTGCACATGGTTCTTCTCCTCAAAAGTAGTAGTTTCCAATAGCAACAGTTTCCTCAGCAGCAGTAGTTTCCATTGAAGGCATCAGCCCTTCATTGAGAGAGTCCTTTTGGAGGAGTTCTTTTAGATCTACATCAGATTCAACCACCTCCTTCTATGTTCTTCAGTTGCAGTGCATCTTCATCCCTAGGGATTTAGATCCACCATTCATATTTAGTGTATTTCTGGAAACCCATCTTGGCTTGTCTTGGAAAAGTGTTGAGAAGCATAGATCTCCATTTTTGGCCCTGTATGAGCATGATCTTATCAGATCCATATATATATATATATATATATATATATATATATATATATTCCAGATGTAGTATTAGTCACTAAAATTGTGATGTTCTTGCTTCAGTACTTTGTGTAGCAGTGTATTACATGTTTTTGGGTGCATTTTGGCATTGGGGGTTCCTTTTGCCTATCTTTAGGGACTTTCTCCCCAAGATCTTGTACTTATTTATTGTTTTTATACATAATATCATGGATCTATCATTTGGCTCACATGTAAGGTGGTAATACTTGTTGCTATTTTCATATTCATGCACTATATTCCTGCTTTTCCCATTTGGGAATATTACAGTGGTATCGGAGCATAATCTTGGCTCAGCTTGTGGAGACATTGCATCTATGTTATCAGAAGAAGAAGAAGCTTCTCACATAAAAGAGAAGACTCGTAGAAGAGACAAAGGAAAGTCTCCATTATTTTGAGAAATGGAGGGAAAGAAGTTTTCAGAACTTCTTCTCCAAACTATGCATGAGCTTAAAAGAAAAATCAAGGGAATGAGGAGGGAAAGGCATGAAGGTCCTTCAAAATTATTTGCACATGAGGAAAGCTCCAGTTCCTCATATTATGGGTGTGAGCATTCAGCCACACAATTAGATCTACAACATGGCACCATGCCTACATTCTTGGCAAGAGAAGAAGCTAAAGGAGAAACACCAAAGGAGGAGACTCTTGGTGACTATCTCCAAGAATATGAATCTCAGTCTAGAAGATTCAAGGACAATCTAAGCTTCCAAGGGTTTTTTCAAATCAAATAAGATAGAAGACCCAGTAACTACAATACAAGAAGAGGGTGCATGCAGCACACTTTGGGTAGATTCTTTCTACCTACTTTTGATGGGTCACCTAATAGCATAGCCAAGGCTTGGGTAAAAAATCTAGACACATATTTCCAGCTGCATCAAGTTTCAGAAGAGAAAGCCATTAGAGTACCAGTGTTGCATCTTGAATGTAAGGCTTATTCCTGGTGGTTATTTGAATCTTCTTCATTGAATAATGATTTACTTATGCAAAGTTCACTAGGAGGTTAGTGAAAATATTTGATTTAAAACAATATGAAACGTCCTTGGGATAGAAAACCAAGCCCAAGAAATCAGAACCTTTGCATGAGTTGGAAGGATCCATGAAGCCAACTCCATTCCATAACATTTTTGAGGGGGTTAAAGATCTGCAACATGCTTTGCCAAGGGAAAAGGCCCCACTTCAACAAGAAATTTCTTCTCAAGAAGAAGACATGAGGATTCCTTCTTCAAGAGGAAATCAAGACAAAGGATCTCTTAATGATGAGGTATTCTCCATTGATGAGGAGAAGGAAGAGGAAGAGCTGGAAATATCCTCCAGAACTGTGAAAGCAGGAGGAGATCTACTTCTATTTGGAGATGGAGATGAAGCAAATGCTTCAACTAGAGGAGCTCTTGCATCTTTGCAAGAAGTTCCAAAGGATCTTACATATGAAGATCATGAGCAGCATGTGTCTATGTTGATAGGAAATGAGACAAAACAATGGAGGAAGTGTGTTCCAAAATTGAATGCAATCTTGGGTTCACACACTATGATAGATCATTCCTTTGTGATCAAGAATTTTGACACCAATGAGATATTGGGTGTACATACTTGATTACAATTGAAAAAGACACCTTAGACTGTGAGATCTTGCAGAAGGTAGGAGGAAATGAGAAGGAGGGCCAGCACCAAATGATTGGGAACATATACACCCATCATTTTCAAGAGGTTTATGTACAAAAGCAGGAGGATGATTTGTACAGTGAGAGAAGGGACAAATTAGTCCACTCACATTTACAGCCTTCTCTAAGCCTTGATGTTTCATTACATGGAGGCATTCCACCAGGGAGACCCCCTGATTGGAAGAGGATCAAAGAGCTCCCTCAACATGTTTCACCACTCATAGATCCAGGAGGAGTGGGAATAGTGGGAGGTCATTATATAGCGTTGAGAGTCTTGGGTAGACTCAAGGAGGAGGGATACATTCTCCCAACATCATCATTACCCACTCTCATTTCATATTTTGTGTTGTGGGAGGAGCAACATGGGAAGGATATCGGCCTTCCAATATGTACCTTTGGCATGGGAGATGTCAAAGAGGAGGTCAGCCATATGACATATGATCTTTGTGATAGATCATCAGCGCTATCACTATGGAGGATAGATCGATATTGGAAATCCCAGCTATTGGTGGATTATTCCAAGGATCTTCTCACATGCATGATACTTGATGACCAAATACATGAAGAGGGCTATTGATTCCAAGGTGAAGTCATCTATTATCATGGAAGGATATTCTTATCTAGAGCCTCCAAGCTCAAGGAGAGCTACACTTGGGAAGGCTTTGAATAGGAACTATATCAGCATTTGAAAAGATGCATGGACCATGTGGAGATGGGAGAGACACATAACTCAGTGAAGGAGTTATCACAGCCACCTCTTTCCTATTTTGGAATGAGAGAGGATCTATCTATGGACGACTCCATTTGTATGAGCAGAAATTTTGGTAAGGAACATGCTTATGTACATGATGTTTCATTTCATGATTATTTGCATTCCTTTACCATGTATATGCAGGCCATTACTCCAAGGAGGAGCATTCTTCCATATAAAATACATGGCCAACTTTGGGCCATAAACATTTCTGAACATGGCCACTCCCTTGGAGGATATAGGGAGATGTTGTATCACCGTGGGTGCACTCCAAAAGCACCAAACATTTCTCACATTTTCAGCCATTGTGAGAAGACTTGAGCAGCAAGTAAGTGGTGGGGAAACAACTTACCATATCACTATCTGATGCAGTATAGAGATATACTGTGTTGGTTCCACATGTGGGACTATGATCCACCTCCATTATTGCATTTGATTGTTTATGTATCACTGGTTTTGATCCCATATGTTGATGATGTTCTTATTATTGTTGGGGACATGATTGGAGGGATGACACATTGGTTGGATGTGTTCATTGGGAATGAAAATTCCCACATTTCTTCATGCTTCAAGGGGAGCATGGGACATTATATGGCTGCTACATTATATCACTTGTTTCCTTATCAAGGGAGCCATATGATTGACTTATGTCTTTGGGAGGAGCCTCTCACATGCAAGGAGTTTTTTTATGAATTACCATTCTAGAGGGTGATTCATTTCATATGGATGATAGCTTGGAGGATGGAGCTTCACATGGGGATGAAGGTTCCATATATTTTGCAGATCTATCCCTGAAGTTTCTTGAGGACAAGCAACATTTGGGAGGGGAGGATTGTAATATTCCTAAATTAGCATGCAGCTAATTGGAATATTAAAACCTAATTTTGCTTTCTTGTTTAATGAATAAGTGGGTAGGGAGACCCATAATGTAAGTTTTAACCCTGTACCGAAATTATCTGCAAACGAATCTTAAAAACAGAAAATAAACAACAGTGAGAGCATAAAACATAAAACAAATATACACAGATATTTTCCCCTTGATCCCAAATCGGGACGACCAGCTTGATTTTTCATTATATTCCTTTTAGTGTTACAACACATATATATACATGCCAAAGAATACAAAAACCCCAATCCATTAACCATGGATTAGAACATAACTGTAGTTCCCTTGACCGGATCTACAAAATACCAGGGGTCGAAAATCATCATGCCCCAAAACCATGTGCAAACCCATGCACAAAACCATGGGCAGGTTCGCCCACTGAAAAATAGGGTCCAAAAAAATTTTCCCAGGGCACTACTCCGGACCCCAAATAGGGGGGGTTTCCGCCCTCCCTGTGACCTCCCTGCTTCGCCTGGCGCAACGTACAAGGGGGTTTGTTGCCCCCCCTATGACCCCCCCCCCCCCCCGCGCGCGCGCGTGTGACTAGTCGTGGAAATAATATAACACATAGCCAACATTCTCCCACTTGTTGTTTTCTTTCCGCAGGGGGCCACAGGAGAACTTAGTCATTAGCCCAGATCTGCAACACCCATTGTTTCTCTACACCAAGAGAACTTTCGAGTGCTCACAAACTTCGTCAATGCATCTGCAACATTCTTCAAAGTGTCCACCTTTACCAGCAAAACACCCTTTTAGCCTCAACCATATCTCTCACAAAGTGATATTGAACATCAATGTGTTTTGTCTTTGAATGATAAGTAGGGTTCTTAGCCAAGAAACTTGCACTTTGGCTATCACAGTCTATTCTTATCGCTTGTTGCACCAACCCCATACTTGAACACAATCTCTGCAACCAAACTGCTTCCTTGCTTGCAAGAGTGGCTGCCATGTATTCTATCTCTGTAGTTGAAAGAGCCACTACAGACTATCTTTTACTCATCCAACTGACTGCACCTCCAAATAGGCTAAACACATACCCACTTGTAGATCTCCTTTGGTCAATGTACAATTTGGCAGCGTTGCCTGTGAGAGTGTGGGGGAAAAGTGTAATATTCCTAAATTAGCATGCAACTAATTGGAAAATTAAAATCTAATTTTTCTCTCTTGTTTGATGAATAAGTGGGTAGGGAGACACATAAATCTCTTTATTAAGAATAAAACCACTTCTCATGTGAAAGTGGATCATCTTTTCAGCTTAATAAAACACCCTAAGGTGTGAACAAGGGTTAGAGCATGTGGACTGGATCAACTTTGACCAAATCAACAGCGTTGTCATGGAGGAGTGGATATTTATGGAGAGACAACACAGTTTTAGATGGAAACACATTGCATGGAAGTAGTGTCATTAATGGATGGGGCTTAGCGTTTGGAAGCTCATTTCTTATATAAGGAAGAGGATGGCAGCCATATTATTCATGTTATGATATGCTATGTTTTAGATTATATGGTCTGTTTAGGCATATATCTTTCTCTAGCTATTTAGCTGAGATTGAGTGTTGTTTAGCACCGGGTGTTCCTGATCGGAAATCCCACCTCTTCCATTGAAAATCTCTTGGATGAGTTTTCACTACATTTCCACATTCAGGTTTTAGACCAAGCTTCAGTCTTGTGGTACAGTGCAGTTTATGTTGAGAAATGTGATGAGTTTCAGGGTACAACAGTGGAAGATTGTATTAGGTGTTTTCTGAGCTAGTTTTGCAATAGAGGAAGGTTTCCTTCCATTGGGAGGCTGGTAAAGGAGCCCATTTGGCTTATTTGATATATTTGGCATCATGCCAAGGTGATTTTATCCCCTACAGCGAAGTTCTAGTCCATATCTTCATTATTTTAGTGAGTTGTTGCAGTGGGCAACCCAAAAATGGCCAAAAATCCAAAGTTAAAATCTGGCCAAACCATTTATGGGTTTTTCTGAGTTTTTTGAGTAGAATCTTTGATTAAAATCCGCACATGGTTCTTCTCCTCAGAAGTAGCAGTTTCCAGCAGCAAAAATTTCCTCAGTAGTAGTAGTTTGCTTTCCATTGAAGGGATCAGCCCTTCATTGAGAGAGTCCTTTTGAAGGAGTTCTTTCAGATCTACATCAGATTCAACCACCTCCTTCTATGTGCTTCAGTTGCAGTGCATCTTCAAACCTAGGGCTTTAGATATATTTCCGGAAACCCATCCTGGGTTGTCTTGGAAAAGTGTTGAGGAGCATAGATCTCCATTTTTGGCCTTATATGAGCATGATCTTATCAGATCCATATATATATATGTGTGTGTGTGTGTGTGTGTGTGTGTGTGTGTGTTCCAACTGTAGTATTAGACACTAAACTGTGTTGTGGTTGCTTTAGTACTTTGTGTAGCAGTGTATTACATGTTTTTGGGCACATTTTGGCATTGGAAGTTCCTTTTGCCTATCTTGAGGGGCTTGATCCTCAATGTCTTGTACTTATTTATTGTTGTTATACATAATATCATAGATCTATCATTTGGCTCACATGTAAGGTGTTAATACTTGCTGCTATTTTCATATTCATGCACTATATTCCTACTTTTCCCATTTAGGAATATTACACCATGAGCCCCCACAAGCTTGACCAAAATTTCTTGACAAAACAAAAATCTAGATCACTAACAATGGACGTGGGCAACCAAAAATACACCCAAACATTCTGAAAGAATAACTGAGCGGTTTGTTCATCTGTAATCTGCTTTTTACAAGGAATCAAAATACACATTTTGTTGAACCTATCCACAACTACATAAAGATAATCATGGCCTCTCCTAGACATAGGTAGACCTCCTACAAAGTCCATAGAAACACTCTCCCATGGACGAGATGGTATAGGAAGTGGTGTATACAATCCCAACTTTTTATTGCTAGGCTTACTAACAACACATAATGAGCATCCTCTTACAAATCGTGACACACTTTCAAGCATACGAGGCCAATAGAAATACCTTTGTAATTGTGCCATCGTCTTACCCACACTTAAATGACTAGCAGTAAGAGAAGTTTGTGCATCCCTTATGATGTTGACTCTATCCCCCTGTGGAATACAAAGCTTGCCAATATGGTACAACAAGTTATCATGCACATGATAATCCAATTCCTCTACTTGGTTACCTTGACACAAAGTCGCATATACATCTTTGAAATCACTATCTAAAGCATATTGTTCAACATAACTCTCATGCATGACATAATTATGCTTAAGAATAATGGATGCACTAACAATAGGCCTAGAAAGCATATTAAAAACTTTATTATAGATACCTTTCTTATACCTTATCACCAAGTGGAATTTTTGAAGAAAACCCATCCATCGAAAGTGCCTTGTTTTCTGCACCTTTATTTGTGATTGCAAGTATTGCAATGGTTGATGATCCGTGTGAATGATTGTATTTACCCATCAAGTAGTGTTTCCACTTTTTCACACTTTGCACCAATGCATACAATTCCTTGTCATATGTAGGATATTCAATCACTACACCATTAAAATTTTCTGAATGAAAACAAATGGGTTTACCATGTTGCATTAGGATTGTGCCCATGGCATAGTCGCTTGCATCGGTCTGTATCTCAAATGACTGTCTCAAGTCTGGAAGTGCAAGAACAGGAGCTAATTGATCTTTTCCTTCAGTGCATAAAATGTCTTTTTTTGTTTACCTCCCCACTGGAAGACCTGCTTCACACTTGTCAATGCATGCAATGGAGCTGCGATAGAAGAGAAGTTCGCAATAAACTTCCTCTAATATTGGGTTGCTCCCAAAAAACTTCTAACTTCTGTAACTTTTTAGGGCCTTGGCCAATTCAAAATGACATAAACCCTGGAGGGATCTATTTTCAACTCCCCTTCTCCAACAATATGACCCAAATATATAAAGGAATTTTACCCAAACTCGCACTTTTACATCTTCAAAAACAACTATTCTTTCTTCAATACATTAAGTAATTTTTTGTAATGCATGACATGTTCTTCACAAGATTTACTGAAAATTAAGATGCCATTCAAACAAACCTTGCTTTGTTTTGAATGTTGTCTTCCATATGTCTCCTTTACCAATTCTAATTTGATGATAGCCACTCCTTAAGTCCAACTTAGTAAAATACTTAGCATCTTTCAATTGATCAAGTAAACCATCAATTCTAGGAAGTGGGTAATGGTTCTTTACCGTAATCTTGTTTAATGCACAGAAGTCCACACACATGCGCCATGTTCCATCTTGCTTTGGCACCAAAACAATAGGTGAACCGCACGGCGAAGAACTTGGTCGGATGATCCCCTTATCAAGCAACTCTTAGATTTGTTTTTTAATTTCTTCATTTTCCATCACTGACATCCTGTACATGCCAATGTTACAAAGAGTACAATCTTGTTGCAATTGGAATTCATGTTGCATTCCTCTGTTGGGAGGAAATCCCTTAGGCTCCTGAAACATCTCATCGTATTAGTTAACAACCTTAACCAAATTGGATTTCAACTTTGAATTACAACCGTGAAAGGCTTCATTATCAACATCATTCTTTTGTTTGACTATTAAAAGCACAAAATTCTTGCTAGAATTAATAATTCCCTTCAATTTTCTGGAATTCACAAGTGAAAGATTTAGTTTCTGTCGATGTGCTCTAACAATGTACTCAATACCATCTTTGAACAAGTGATACTTGTTTTAATGGTGATGAAAAAAATCTTTCCTATTGTTGTACATATCAGCCCCTCCATTCAGAACTTTGGCCAACAGCCCCATTCAAATCCGTTTAAAACCCCTGTCGTGGCCTAAAACCCCCATATTCTGCTTAACATTACTATTTCTGCCCACAAAATACACTGCAAAGGCTTAAACCCGCAATTAAAATTTATATCGGGTCTCAGCCCCTTTTGTTTTGATTCCCCATGTGACTTATGTGCAAAACCGTGTGTTAAAACGAAAGGAGCCCATTGCTTTATGTTTTTGGGCCAAATCTTAGCCGCCTGATCCAAAAAAAATCAACGACCCATATTTTAATCTACCATGGTGGCCCCCACGCCCGAAAACCGGTGGTCTATTCCGCACCACCCATCCATAGCAGGCAGTATTTCCCGCGGACCCAGCGATTCCATACGCTAGGTGACGCGTGTCCCGGTGTACGATATCCAAACCACCCATTTCGCGCATTATTCTTCGGACGAGAGTTGGGTAGCGGAATTATCATCGGCCGTCCGATCCTGTGCCCTCCATCCAACGATGGATATTCTCCGAAGCTGCAAGCGCTTTATTCCGTGTCTATCACGTCCATGGCCCACTGTTTCATTGCCTCAATGCAATTGTAGCCGTGGATCTTACTCCAGGATTGAACGGCTCAGATTATTTGTATACACACTGGTTGACCAGGCCCGCCAACACGTCGCTCATTCTGATTGACCTTTCATACACCTACGTGTCATCTATTTCCCCTTCTGCCATTTATATAAATATATTTCATTCACACGCCATATTTTAGCGTTTTGTGTTATAAACCTCCGTCAACCCATTCTTCACAGTTCCTCTGCATTTTCACCACTATCCTGTGTACCGCCACCATTGTTGTCACGACGCTTCGTCACACGGCCACCCTCATTGCATATCCATCACAGAGTCTGGTTTCTTTTAATGAGTTTGTGGATTTTTGCAGGTGTTTGGTGCTGAAGAACTATCGTAATCCGGGTTTTACGTCACAGAGGACGAATGCATTTCAAAGTTCTATTCAGCAGGTGTTGGATGATGAAGCAGAGATCCGAGAAAATATCGTTGACAAGACTTTTATTTAATGAAGCAAGGCTGAGATTTATCAAACCCCTCAGAGAAATTCAAAAGATAGACTCTGGTAGCTGAAGACATTAATTTCATAGCAAAGAATATCAATCAGAGAGCAAGGAATTCAATGGTTGGAACCAAAGATTTCAAAAGTCGATTTAACATCCATAAGGCTCGAGTACAAGTGCAAAGAAATCAGATCCTCCAGGGTGCTCTTCAATAGATTTTTCTCTCAGAAAAGTACAGAATGTTTCATATTTTATTCCTCATATTTTGTCTCCAGAAAAATCTACTCCTACTGCATTTATTTTATGGAGCAACCACAGAGTACGTTCAGCACTACAACGCCGTCAAACAGTATGGGCAGGCATCCTTCCGCCATCTTGATGAAATTAAGCAATTTAATGTTTTCACCTACCCTCATTCTCTAGAGCTTTCTGTTTCTCTTATAAAAATGAGGAAGAAAGACATTGAAGAGGTTCCAGATTTATATCAGCAAACTGTGTAGTGAGAAATTCTTGTATACATCTTGTAAAGCTTTTGTGTAAAGGCTCAGAGCCCGTAGGGTCTCAGTGAGGAGGAGTTATAACTGTAATGAGGATTCTGGTCTTTGGTATCCCACAATATGTAATCTTTTCTTATGTGTTAATATAATATCTCATTTCATGCTATTTATCTTCTTGTATCATGTTCTAGAATGCGAGTGGCTCACTGGTCTTAAGTAAGGATTCATCCTAGTTGGTGCCCATACTTGGATTAGTCAAGCGTTTTAAATAGGCCTAGTCATGATATATTGTTCCATGTTCATTTCATCCATATTTTCTGCTATATTAGTTACTTGAGGAGGGTGCTTTTAAAACGCCATTGTCATGTATGGATTCTTAGTTGGATAAGCCCATATGTGGTTCTGTTGTGTATCTGGGTATCAGCCTCATGTTAACTAGTATCTCCTTCATGTTTTCCTCACCGCATCCACTTTCTGATATTTTATTTATGTGGCATACTATTTGAACTGGCCCTCTTTGCAGTAAGTTGTCTCTAAACTGTCTGATGCTTTTGTATTGGAGTTTTGCGTGTTGTTCCTACATTATTCTTATCTTTGTATCAGCTTCTGAGAGAGTTTGGTTCCATTTAAAATAATTTCCTTGTTCTACAAGAGATAGTAAGAGAGCTTTTGGATTGACACCCAAGCTATATTTCATGTTCTCTTGCTATGATAAGATGTCCTAGGCACTGGTCTATGGCAACTCTAGACTGTCTCTAGGGGATGACAAAATTGTCTACAACATCTTTCTAGCGCCGTTGCCGGGGAACGAATTCAAGAAAATCATTTTCCCTGGGCCTCGACAAATTGTTTTCACTCTCTAATCAGGTGAGCACAGAGAGTTGAAGAGTTGCATATCTCTCACCTTGGCGACTCCACTGTTGTTTATTTGATAAATCTATTGGTAGTCCTGGCTTCTCGTAAGCCACATTTGAGGTCAGATACGTCTCAGCCGAAAACACCTGTGTCTGATCCAGAGAAGAAATCAGCCCATGCTGAAATCCTTGAGTTCCCGTAGAAGATTATCCATCCTCTTCTTCTCAAGAAATTCCATTAGAAAATCCCGACTCCGCTGAGGAAAATCCTGAATATTACTCAGATAGCCCACCCAGGGGAAGTGCTAGAACCAAAGAGAACTTTCATCCTACCCCTGAGGCTGAAGAATTCAAAGAAGTTGCAGAGGCAGCTCCTGTTAACCGCGAATTGTTTACATCCACACCTCAAGCTGTTGTGCATTATATTCCTACTGTTACTCATACCTCACTTCCACCTCCTTCGCTTCCTCCATTCGTACACCAAACTGTTGCACGACCCCCGCCTCCTCTGATGGCTAATGTTCCAGCCTTTTTGTTAAATAAATATGCTCCCCTAGCCCTACCCCAAGTGTTGAATGATATGCCTCAGGATTATTTGAAAATATTGCCCAGATTTAATGGCGAGAATGAGATTGATGCGCAGAAACATATTGAGACTTTCTGCTCTTTCGCAGAAAACTTAAATGTAGAAAATTTGGATGTGGTCTTAAGACTATTTGTTCAATCTCTGGACGACGAGGCACGAAAATGGTTTAAAACATTGGTAGATTGCTCTATAAATACCTGGGAAAGAATGGAAGAAGTTTTTCTCAGGAAATGGGGAGAAAAGAAAGATCATGGGCTTTGTCTTATTGAATATAATACTCTGAAGAAGAAACCAAATGAGGGGGTGGAAGAATTTATTAAAAGATTTAATAAATTGTATTTGAGCCTTCCTGCTGATATGAAGCCTCATCAAACTGCTGCTAAAGTTGTTTTTGTAGTAGCCTTTGACTCAGAATTTGGTTTCTGTCTGCGGGAAAGAATGCCTGTCACTTTGGATGATGCTCAGACAGATGCTCTAGAATTAGAAGCAAATTTTGCAGTCACCGGAAAATCAAAAGGAAAAGTCGAGCAGGATGCCAGAAGAAGAGGTGAAGAGGAGGTATCTACTTCCAACCAGGATAAAGATTCGGACCGAATGGAAGAAATAAGTAAAATGATTGAAAATATAGTTAAGCTTGAATGGGAAGCCCTGAATCTAGCCCCCAAAAATTTTCAGAATGTTCCGAACAGAGGTTATAATCCTCAGTATAGAAGACCACCATTACAAATATTGCCAAGGGAAGCAAAGGAACAGCATGATCAGGTACTACACCCATTGCACCTGGAAGGTCTAGTAGATGACTCCACCGAAGGCGCTGCCTATGGACTGGAAGATGCGAATCTTTCCTTTTCAAATAGTGACAGAGAAAAATCCTCTTTTGCTTTCAATTTACAAAAAGAACTTGAGAAGATCAAAATCCCAGTCCCCTTGACTGAACTGTTGAAACAACCAGCATATCAATCTCAAGTCGCCTCTTTCATACTTCCTCTAGAAGCAACATTCACCCCAGATAATATCAAGCCCTGGCAAGTCTTTGATGATGAAGAACAAATGACGGGATTCCTAGCAATAGAAGGTGAATTCTCCAACATGGAGATTGATGCTGACGAAAGAAATTTGACACCACTTGATAGTCAAAGAAAGGGGAAGGAAATTCGGTGAAGGACTTTAATCCATGGAATGAAGAAATCAGATTGCTGGAGAGTATGTTGAATAAATATGATTCAATACAGGAAGGAGAACCTCAATTTCTAAATTGGGAATTGCAGGATGTAAATATACAAGGAAATGAAGACAGTGAAGACTTCCTGGGTCCTGGGAGAGACTTAAGATTTCTGAGAAAAGAATTGGTGACTGAATCATCAAGTAAGACTTTTGGGTCTCATGATTTCGGAACTGAAAAGTCGGCTGTGTTAACAGGTATTGCAGAAGACAATCCACCCTTTGGAGTTGTCTTGGATACAAATGAACTATCGCAGAAGAAGTAAGGTGAGGCAACCCTGTCTCATGTGAAGGAACTTGTTATTACTGATAATGACAAGAAGAAGCTGATGTATCTGATAGACAAAGAGAGGACTAGAGGACAGAATTTTGGAGCTACTACAGTGATGGGAAATCAGAATTCCATTCTGATAGAAGATAGGAGTCCAAAATCTGAAGAACTTGATTTGATGGACAGAAGCAATCAAGCGGGTAAAGGAAAGAAGAGTATGCTGAAAAAAATATGCAGCATATTGATGAAATGCTTGTAGACAAATGGTTGAATTGTTTGCTGAAAACATTTAGAGAAGAGAACGAAATTGCAGGCACTGAAGTGAAAATCCCTGAAGTTGTGAAAGGAGCAGGAGTAGATACTAGTTTGCAGAATTTAAATATGCTTACTAGTACACAAGGAAGAATGAACGATTATGCTACTGCAGTTAAAGAATTAAAAGGTAATTTACCTTTTAAAGGTAAATTTGCAAGTGATGAACAAAAGAATGTTGCAGAAGGAGGTACCCTGAGAGATATTCAGGAAGTTTGTGAAGCAGCCACATTTTTAGCAAAAGAGGAAACATCAATAGTAATGTTCGAGACAGTAGCAGCAAAAAAAATCGAAGACAGCAGTGGGCAAAGTAACTTCCAGACAAAAGAAAGGCTGGACATAGAGATTGACTGCATCAGAAGACTAATGATGAAGGTGTCTCAGAAACAGCAGATAGCAGCAAGAAAGAAAAGAAAATTTGGCAATGGAAAAACAAGAACAGAATGTGAAAGCATAGCTAGAGGCAAATTGCAGAACAAAATATGGAAACATAGAGGGGTACAGTTGAAGAATAATGTAACTAATGGATACCAGCAAAGCAAAGTATGGGACCCAGGAGGCGAAGACAGCCTGGTGTATTATATTGTACATTAGTTTTCTTTTTGTTTCATCATTCGTTTAATAATGTGTGGGTGCCAATTAATTATGAAGTGAAAACTAGAGGTGCCAAAGAGCATAATCCACTTAGAGCATGATCAGATGTTTTGCAAGTTCTCGACATGTCCAAGGATGAACATGCCATCCCCAGATGGAGCCGATGTTGTACATATCAGCCCCTCCATTCAGAACTTTGGCCAACAGCCCCATTCAAATCCGTTTAAAACCCCTGTCGTGGCCTAAAACCCCCATATTCTGCTTAACATTACTATTTCTGCCCACAAAATACACTGCAAAGGCTTAAACCCGCAATTGAAGTTTATATCGGGTCTCAGCCCCTTTTGTTTTGATTCCCCATGTGACTTATGTGCAAAACCGTGTGTTAAAACGAAAGGAGCCCATTGCTTTATGTTTTCGGGCCAAATCTTAGCCGCCCGATCCAAAACAAATCGATGACCCATATTTTAATCTACCATGGTGGCCCCCACGCCCGAAAACCGGTGGTCTATTCCGCACCACCCATCCATAGCAGGCGGTATTTCCCGTGGACCCAGCGATTCCATACGCTGGGTGACGTGTGTCCCGGTGTACGATATCCAAACCACCCATTTCGCGCATTATTCTCTGAACGAGAGTTGGGTAGCGGAATTATCATCGGCCGTTCGATCCTACGCCCTCCATCCAACGGTGGATATTCTCCGAAGCTGCAAGCGCTTTAATCCGTGTCTATCGCGTCCATGGCCCACTGTTTCATTGCCTCAATGCAATTGTAGTCGTGGATCTTACTCCAAGATTAAACGGCTCAGATTATTTGTATACACACTGGTTGACCAGGCCCGCCTCCACGTCGCTTATTCCGATTGACCTTTCATACACCTACGTGTCATCTATTTCCCCATCTTCCATTTATATAAATATATTTCATTCACACGCCATATTTTAGTGTTTTGTGTTATAAACCTCCGTCAACCCATTCTTCACAGTTCCTTTGCGTTTTCACCACTATCCTGTGTATCGCCACCATTGTTGTCACGACGCTTCGTCACACAGCCACCCTCATTGCATATCCATCACAGAGTCTGGTTTCTTTTAATGAGTTTGTGGATTTTTGCAGGTGTTTGGTGCTGAAGAACTATCGTAATCCGGGGTTTACGTCACAGAGGACGAATGCATTTCAAAGTTCTATTCAGCAAGTGTTGGATGATGAAGCAGAGATCCGAGAAAATATCGTTGACAAGACTTTTATTTAATGAAGCAAGGCTGAAATTTATCAAACCCCTCAGAGCAATTCAAAAGATAGACTCTGGTAGCTGAAGATATTAATTTCATAGCAAAGAATATCAATCAGAGAGCAAGGAATTCAATGGTTGGAACCAAAGATTTCAAAAGTCGATTTAACATCCAGAAGGCTCGAGTACAAGTGCAAAGAAATCAGATCCTCCAGGGTGCTCTTCAATAGATTTTTCTCTCAGAAAAGTACAGAATTTTTCATATTTTATTCCCCATATTTTGTCTCCAGAAAAATCTACTCCTACTACATTTATTTTATGGAGCAACCACAGAGTACGTTTAGCACTACAGCATCGTCAAGCAGTATGGGCAGGCATCTTTCCGCCATTTTGTTCAAATTAAGCAATTTAATGTTTTCACCTACCCTCATTCTCTAGAGCTTTATGTTTCTCTTATAAAAATGAGGAAGAGAGACATTGAAAGGGTTCCAGATTTCTATCAGCAAACTGTGCAGTGAAAGGCTTTGTATACATCTTGTAAAGTTTCTGTATGAAGCCTCAGAGCCCGTAGGGTCTCAGTGAGGAGGAGTTATAACTCTAATGAGGATTCTGGTCTTTGGTATCCCACAGTATGTAATCTTTTCTTATGTGTTAATATAATATCTCATTTCATTGCATTTATCTTCTTGTATCATGTTCTAGAATGCGAGTGGCTCACTGATCTTAAGTAAGGATTCATCCTAGTTGGTGCCCATACTTGGATTAGTCAAGCGCTTTAAATAGGCCTAGTCATGATATACTGTTCCATGTTCATTTCATCCATATTTTCTGCTATATTAGTTACTTGAGGAGGGTGCTTTTAAAACGCCATTGTCGTGTATGGATTCTTTGTTGGATAAGCCCATATGTGGTTTTTTTGTGTATCTGGGTATCAGCCTCATGCTAACTAGTATCTTCTTCATGTTTCTTCACTGCATCCACTTTCTGATATTTGATTTCTGTGGCATATTATTTGAACTGGCCCTCTTTGCAGTAAGATGTCTCTTAACTGTCTGATGCTTTTGTATTGGAGTTTTGCATGCTGTTCCTACATTATTCTTATCTTTGTATCAGCTTCTGAGAGATTTTGGTTCCATTTAAACTAATTTCCTTGTTTTACAAGAGATAGTAAGAGAGCTTTTGGATTGACAACCCAAGATATATTATGAGCTCCTTGCTATGCTAAGATGTCCTAGGCACTGGTCTATGGCAACTCTAGACTGTCTCTAGGGGATGACAAAATTGTCTACAACACCTATCATAAAGGTATGGGCTTCCCAAAATAATACCGGAAATATCAAGTGGAACTACATCGAGAAATTTTGTTGTAATTGAAAATCTAAGTATGCATTTCCTCGTCACTTGTAAATTTTCATTCTTGCATATCCAACCTAATGTTGGAAATACTGAGAGGGGGGTGAATCAATATTTATTTTCAATTGTTAATTTTACCAGTTAGGTCACTAATATTAAGAACACAAAATGAAGAATGATGGAATAGATAATTTTATTAATTTCTTCTTTACAATAAGTAAAGTACAATAATGATATAGGGCTCCAACCCTAGATGAAGACTCCAATCTTCCAAGATCCAACATGTATTGTGCCAAGCACCAACTTGGTCTTTCCAAGGCTCCAACCTTGTCAATTTGAGGCACCAACCTCTAGGGCTCAAACCCTATCTCTGGTACATGCTCCGACCTGGTTTCTTGAGGAATCTAATCCTCTAGGGCTCCAAACTTATCTTCCAAGGCACTGTTGTGAAACCAGCTCCAAAAAGAGAAGAAAAGAGATATCAACGCCTTAGAAATAAGCCACTTCGAGGGGCAACCTCCAATACATTACATGAATGAATAATTCTTGGATGATACAAATTACAAAACCTTCTTTCTATATATAGGAGTCCATGGGGCCACAATGTAATCGTAGTGGGGCCACAATGTAATCCTAGCCGACCTAACAATAATAATGTAAGGGCACAATAATAACAATATGGGGGTTACAGGGGCACAACAATAACAATAATTGGGGATACAATAACATAATAAGGGACTACACTATTAATATAGGGACTTAACATGCCCCTCTCCTTCAAACAAGTGTTGTCCTCGACACTTGATTATTTCTTGATGCTTCTGTATAAAATTCTCATCCTCTCGTGTGGAATCTTCTACAGGAAAGTTCTTCCACTTGCTGAGATACTCTGAAATTGGTCGTACTTGTCGATTTCTTGTTTCTGTGACTGCTTCAAAACTTCTTTCGATGTGATCTTGATCTTCTTGTTGTTTCATTAGATTCTGCACCAAAGTCA
This sequence comes from Pinus albicaulis, assembly GCA_034641835.2. NCBI lineage: Eukaryota > Viridiplantae > Streptophyta > Pinopsida > Pinales > Pinaceae > Pinus > Pinus albicaulis. The sequence goes on from CM076582.1 coordinate 999,303,363, forward strand.
GGTTATCCTTTGAGAGTTGGAGAACTTGTTGTTGATGCTTGATGTGATCTTCCACTAATTTATTATCCATATTAGCTATTATTTGATCCTTAAAACCAACCAACTTAGCCTCCATTTCTACTTTTAAACCATCTATGTCATATTTGGTTGCTCTTCGTAAGATCGAAATTTGTTGCACTTGGTACCGTAATTTTGATATCTCATACTGCAATTCTTCCTCTTCATGCGTCATAGTATATATTTTTGAGGGCTTAATGGGTATAGAATTATTTTTAGGGGCCATTTTAGAATCCAATACTGATATCTATTCTATAATATTCCCTTGGAATCAATTCAACTTGATTCTTCAAACAAGACCTATGCAATTCGGGAAAAAAAAAAAAAAAAAAAACCTTTTACTTGATTTTGAGGAGCTTGATATTGAAATTGAATTATATCTATAATTGTGGATCATAAATATCTGAAATTCAACCCTGTAGCAGCCCTCTGAAGCTTCTTTCAAATGACACAGGTATGATCTGATTTGGATTCTTCAAGGAGAAGTTATGTCCAATCTCCCACAATGACCCAATTTTGGACTAGTTCAATAGAGCGAACTTGTATGAATTGCCACGTGTCACTTTTTCCTCCTTTGGCTCTGAAATTTATAGACCAAAAACTACAGTCCGTGTACTTGTGGCCACTTTTTACATCATTCCAATCCGATGCTCAAAGAGAGAGCTATGAAGATTTTCCCACGATCACCTCTTTGAGATGAAATTCAGAAGCCTCAAAAAGCCCTAACTTCCACAAATCATATCTCCGAAAATATTGCGAACCAATATCTAAAATTTTGCGACGATGTTCCTCCGGATTGTACCTTCGCACTCTAAAAATTGCAGCTTCTGAACCTTCGTAGAAAAAAATTTATTACGAAAATACCACGATGACCTGTTTAGGTTAAATTCAGGAGCCTGCAAAATGACCTAACTTGCACAGATCATATCTCCGAAAATATTGCGAACCAAGCTCTGAAATTTTGCAACGATGTTCCTCAGGATTTTGGCTTCGCACTCTAAAAATTTCAAATTCTGAACCTTCGTAAAAAAAACGTTATAGCAAAAATTCCACAATGACCTGTTTGGAGCAGCGAAACCTTAGAATCTCAAAGCTCTGATACCAAATGTTGTGAACCCAGCTCCAAAAAGAGAAGAAAAGAGATATCAACACCTTAGAAATAAGCCACTTCAAGGGGGAAACCTCCAATACATTACATGAACGAACAATTCTTGAATGATACAAATTACAAAACCTCCTTTCTATATATAGGAGTCCATGGGGCCACAATGTAATCCTAGCCGACCTAACAATAACAATGTAAGGGCACAATAATAAAAATATGGGGGTTACAAGGGTACAACAATAACAATAATGGGGGCTACAATAACATAATAAGGGACTACACTATTAATATATGGACTTAACAGGCACCGACCTTGTCTCTATGAGACTCCAACCTCTTGGGCTCCAACCCTCAACTTCACTTCATCAAAATATGTTTGGTTATTCTTCACGGCTCCAAAGTCTTCTTCAACGAGCACTATCACACTTAGTCTCCACATCAAATAATCAATGACAACCTTTTCTTCTTAGAAGGTGTCACCACTGCTCTTCATTGTACCCAAACAAAGATATCCAAAAGCCACCTCATGACTGCTTTAATGCATCAATAATATCTCGAAGACCTTCAAGGTGTCTTCAATAGGCAGCCCAAGTTTTCACTTATCAACAAGTCAAATCTACACATTGGACTTCAAGAGACCTCCAACAATACTAGATATTCTCCAAGAATCAATGCTCCTTCAATAGCTGCTTCAAGATGTCTTCAATAGGACTTCATAAGTCTTCTAAAGGTGACTCCAAAATCTGTCATAATTCTGTCTCGGAACTGCTCCAGATATGATGCACAAAACCATTGTTCAAGCCTTAACCAATGACTAGTATTAGTGTTGGAACAAGCCACACCAGAAACTTCTCACTTTCCTTACACTGCTCCACAAATTCAAGCTATAATGGTGACTGTCCAAGCTTCTCCATGCAGTCACAGGGTTGTATCTCTTATGTGACTAGTCCAAAATCTTTACTTTGTTTTAGGATTGTTCTTGCTGCAATATAAGTCTGGTCCTGGTTAAGTCTTGTAACTAACTGTTACACTAAAAATTGTCATCCTGACATTCTGCGATGTGTATGAGCTCATTATTACTCATACTTCCTCCTTTGCAAGTCTAACATATCAGTTCCTCATGTCAAGCCTTGAAAATCAGAGAAAAGTTCCTAAAAATCTCCTTAACTTTGGTGTCGCACTTTCTCTATATCTTGCCTGCGGTCCCGCACCTAATGTTCATGTCTCCTGCATACCTGAACGCACTTTCTCTGTGTTATAGGTGCGGACCCCTGTAAATATCAAAAAGGTGCAAGTAAACTAAAAAAAGCTCACTTTTAGTAAATTCTAGAAGCCTATAGAAAGAATCTTACGGTGGAAAAACCGCTCTTTTGAGGTTCATGTATCCCTCACCTTATGGAGCTAACCCCTTGATGTGAGGAGCTTATCCCTTTGAAGGAGGATTCTATCCCTTCATAGTTGGAACTGAAACCTCCTCTTTTCCACTATAAAAAGAGGCATTGGGTAGCTTCAAGGGGAGTTCAGGCTTTAGATTATTTGAGGTTAAGTGTTGTTGGGATTCAGACTCATTTAACTGAGATTTTTGTGAGGAGAGATCACATACCTCTATTTGTCTCGGTTGGAGGAGTGCAGAGCTTATCAGAGTAGAGGAGATTCCTTCTTCAGACCCTGGGAAGTCCTGTTCAACATCAAGGCTAAGGTTGTAAGGTTTTCCTTCTTTTAAAGTTAATACAAATGAATTCATTTTTCTCAATAAGCTGTTAGTTAACTGTTTATTTCATGGATTCCTTGATCACTATGATAAGCATGATTTACGATGTTTACTATACAATCGATATTTAATGTTTGCTTGTTTGTGACTGCAGGTTTACGAAGATAACTCCTTCAAGTGCACGAGGGACAACAACGACTTCAAACAAGCGCTGGACCTACGGTAAGTCTTTTACACCTCTATAGTGTTGTTTGTAAATCATATATGCTTAGAGAAAGATTAGTTCATTTGGCTGTTTGTTGCTAGATTACCTTTTTGGTACTAGGGAAATCAGTCTTGTCCGCAAGTTTGATTAATCCGTACAACAAATTGGCGACTCCACTGGGGAAAGAAACTTGTTGTTTTTGGTTCTCTTTTATTTTGATTTGAGGAAAAGTTTTTCCTGGTTTTTTATTGATGGATATCTTCCTGGGTAGCTTAGGTTTTCTCTGTTTTTGAAAATTTTGAAATCTTTTATGTTTTTCTTTAGTTTTTCTAGGGACCGCACTTTGTCGTTTTGCACAGTGCGGGAAGTTTCACACTTTCTTTAAGTAAACAGTGCGGGACCGCACCTGTTACTTCTGGAAGCCTGCGTAACCTATTAAAATTTTGAAAAACTCCAGATTTATTTCTTTAGTTTATCTTTATTTTGATTTAGAGTTTTTAGTATCTACCCAGATTGACGTTGTTTCTGTCAAAAGCCTTTTGTGAATGAATTCCAGCAGTATCTGTGTTTTGATGATTTTCTAGAAGTTTTTCATTTTGGATTGTTTTTCATTTGGTCTCTGTAGTGATTCAAAGCATTGGCAATTTGAAAATACCTCAGATTACATTGGTATTTTTGCCTTTTTGCTGAGTCTGACCTGATTTTGAAATCCATCCTTTATTGAGAAATAGATCTACTTATTTCTTTGCAAATCTTCGAAAAAATTTTGTTATAGGTTTTGAATTTCATTTTTATAAAAAACATATCTGAGTGTTTTTTATTTATTTGTTATTCTAGAAAAATAGATCCTTAGTTTACTGAAAAACTAAGTAAAACATTCTTCAAAAATATTAAAGCTTTTATTTAATTAGATTTTCAAAGTTTGTAGATCTCAAAATTAGTTTTGTAGTTTTGAGTGCTTTTACAATTTGTAGATTTCTTTTGAAGGAAAATTGTTTTTGTAGTTTCAAGTCTTTGAAAGTGAAAGGACTTTCTTGTGAGCTTTGATAATTTGTCTCATTTTGAGTTAGTGTTGAAAAGACAAAAGGATTTTCTTCTAGTTATTATTTATAATCAAAGAAAGAATTGTTTCTTAAAAGAATTGCATTCTCGAACTCTTTCTTTAGCTAGAATTTCATTGAAAGAAAACGAGTTGACTATCATTTTTAGGTGCATTTTTAGTGTTTTTGGAAGTCGAGTCTTCACACCATCAAAGTTTCATTTCCGTACCTATTGACTTAATAAACAACTCATAAAAGTAACGCTTAATTAAAATTCATCTAACAATCTTTTTATTTTCTAGGGCTCTTATCACGAACATAGCTTAGGCTAGTATCTTGGAGTAGGGAGTAATTAACTCTCCAAGATAGTAAAAACAAACAAGTAGATAAATCTTGCAGTAGGAAATAAATCCAATTGTAATTGGTACAATCTGGGAAGCTTCTCTTAAAGAAGTCAATCACGAGATCATGTCTAAACCTTTGAGACAATCAATTTTGTTTCATTGGGAAAGATAGAAGATTTTGCGCTTACAAACGGTAAACCTCGGATTAACCATTGTCGAGGAGCCTGGGGTCACTTGTCGGTAAACCTCGGATTAACCATGTCGAGGAGCCTTCAAAGGGATTGAGCTTTGTTACTCTGCCCTTGCGCATGGGATCGGATCGTAGACTGTTCCCCCAATTGTATTTGTTATTGTTGGTAACCCTAGTGTCCAAAAATTTAAGATTATTTCCTAAGGTGACGGTGAAGGAAAGATATCACTGTACCTGGAGCAGACGTCGACTAGACTCACTTGGACTCTCTGAGGGGTTCTCTTCACACGAGATGGTTTTGTGAAGAAACTTGTGCCAGTCTATTTCATTAAGCAGGTTTTCGGGGTAACTGTTCCAACCGCCCTTTCTGTATTAAAATTCTACTAAGTTGGATTTCATCACCAACTAGTGTTTTTAGTACAAGAAGTTCATTGTTTGTGTGTGGTTTGAACTCTTAGATTTTTAAGCGTGTGATTCAGCTGTTTTTTTCTTTATATACTTTAGGTGTTTTTATTGAAATTTTTCTTTATTTGCGTGTGATTATTTAATATTTAATCGTGGAGGAATTGCCGAGACAATCCCGGAGACTTCAAGGGAAACCCCCTGAATATACACCAGGTCAACTTGAAGGGTTGTGTGCTCTAGTATCATCTAGTAGCGGTAGAATTAGATCAACAGAAGTTGGAACTTCATCTATAGTTGTTTATCCTGATCATCAAACACCCACAACAGAACACATTCAAGAACCGATTTCAGTTTCTAAAGTTATTGGTAGTATTTCTCCTTCCAGTGAATTAGCTGACGAACCTGAAACTCAACCTTCTGTTTTGGAAACATCCTCAGGATTTATTACACCAACTTCTAGCGATCCTAGTTCACCTAGGGTAAGAAATATTTTCACTGAAGATCTTCCATCTGGCCTCATTTCTATTGAAGAACTTACTAGTCCAGACGAAGAGTTATATCTTCCTGAATCCCCTCAGTCTTTAAATCTTAGGGAACGTGAATCTATTTTCTACAGCCCTATTCGAACGGACGCTTGGTATCTATCTTTAACAAACTTTTTAGAGAATCCAGGTCTTGCTTTTTCTCCACCTCGAATTCCATTTCATCCTACACCCAGAGGTTACTATCCTTCAGCCATCATGGCAGGAGAGTCATCCATGTTTTCCTAGACACCGGAGGCATTTTTACATGGTGGTCCTTCTGTTCCTTCGGGATATCAGGCTTTGTCTGGTACTTTCTTTGGAGCAGCTCCTCAACCGATTGAAAACGTTCTATCATCTGGTCTTAATGGAATTAAAACTGACACGTCGAATGCAGAGCAAATCTTTATGATTTCTGGTAATATTCTGAATCCTCAACCTCAAGGCAGTCAGTTACCGCCTGGAGGGAAATTTCAGGGAAATCAGTTACCGCCTGGGGGGCAACCTCAGGGTAGTCAATTACCGCCTGGGGGGCAACATTCAGGAAATCAATTACTGTCGAGGGGGCAACCTCAAGGTAACCTTTTCCCAGGACAAACTGTGGAATCATATTATTTTGGAGGACAACCTCAAGGATAGTACATACCTCAAGGTTATCAACCTTCAGGACAATACATACCCCAAGGTCAACCCCAGACTCAATATGCTCCTCAGGGTCCTTATCAACCCCAGCTTCAGTATGCACCTTAGGGTTATCAACCTCAAGGTCAGTACCCAATTCAAGGTTTCCAACAACCTTCAGGTCAATCATTTGTTCAAGGAGCTGGAAATTTACCACTTACTTATCAACCCTACGTTCAACCTTCTATGGGACAATACCCCGGAATGAATATGGTGTGGGATCCATCCCAATATCAACAACCTATGTAGCCTAATGTGCAGTTTCCTTCTCAACCTGGACAGCCTTTGGTTTCTGGTCCAACCCAGCAACCTTTCCAGCCTACTATTCAAACTCCTGCACCTAGTTCTGTTCAGCAATCTAGGTCTAGTACACCTCAGACTCCGCCTCAGACTGATGCAACTGCTGCAACTTCTATTCAACCTATAACACCTGTTTCTAGAGTATCTGTAGCTCTGAGTTCTTCTATCCTTGCATCCGTGCAAATCCCTCAAGTATCTGTACCCCAGTCAGGACCTTTAGTTCAGACTTTGGTCCAAATGCCTGCGGGACAAGCTGGTACAAGTACAGTTGTCACAAGTCAACTGAAATTCACGTATCAATCGTACCAGGGACAGGCTCAATTTGGTCCCGTTTCACAAAATCCAAATTATCAGTATCAACCATACCCTGGCTATACTTATCAACAGCCTCAACAACCCCAGTTTGGTCTGGTTAATCCTAGTTATCCGGGAGGTTACACAATTCCTAATTCAACTCTGATTCCCAGTTATCCTAGGTATCCTCCTCCTGGAACTACTTTGGATACTCAAGGTTTTTGTGACCCTAACCATCAGTTACCATTTATTGCAACTTTGGATTTACCTGATTTGACGTGCCTTATGAATGATCCAATTTTCTATTATCCGTTCTGGCCGCCAATGCCGCATAAGTTGCCCAGTGATATACCAAAATTTGAAGGTAAATCAGGAGAGGATCCATCAAATCACGTGATGACTTATCACCTCTGGTGTGTGTCTAATTCAATAATTGATGATTCAATTCACTTGCGTCTTTTCAAAAGAACTCTTATTGGTCTTGCCGCCAAATGGTACATTGAGTTACCACAAGGCTCTTTTAATAATTTTAGTCAGTTATCAACTGCCTTCTTGACTCATTTTCAGTTTCATGTCGGATACGAAAATGGCACAGAACTATTAACTTCACTAAATAAATCCACGTCCACATATATTTATGATCATATTCATGAATGGCGACATAGAAGGCGTTTGGTGAAAGTTTACATTCCGGATAAAATTTTGGCAGAATGGTTTGTTAAATCATTATTACCCAAAATCACTAAAGACGTAGCTAATGCTGGTGTCGTTACTGAGGAGCAAGTAATTGCTTAAGCTCAGTACCTTGACCTCGTTTATACGCAGTCAGGTACTTTACATGAAAAAATCCCCGATCTTCCAGAACAAGGTCAAATAGCTGCGGTTCCTTCAGGGTCTCATGCCGCTGATGGTATGATTGGTACAGTAAATACTAAAAGCAAGAAGAAATATTCAAAGAATTCTTCTCCTATTATAACTGTACCTGATTCCCCGAAAGGAGAGTCTTCCCCCGAAATTTCTGCCAACATTCATGTCGTAAAAACATCTACGACCAAATCTAAATCCGGTGGTAAAAAGAAAGGGAAGAATAAAAACAAAAAGAATTCAAAAGAGAAAACTGATAAAAACAAATCCAATGACAAAAAACACAAACCTCGCTATCCTTGTTACATTTGTGATGAGGATCATTTTACTAAAGAATGCCCACATCAAGCAGAGGTTGTGAAATTCATTAAGGGTTCACAACAACCTGTTGTCTTGAAGGATCCTTTCCCAACTCAATATAGTAAGATGGTTGGATCTACCTTGAATGCCTCAGAAGAGCCTATTCTGATGATTTCTCATGTAAGAATTGCGACGCAATCACAAGATTATGGTAGTAAGAATCATGTTGATGGTAAAGAAGCAGAATCTTCTAGTGCAAATACATCAACTACACCTCCTCCTATTTCTGGTCCACTACAGATCGAGAAACCAAATCTAGACTTAATAATAAAACCGCCTACTAAAGGTTTTCTTCATAAATCATCTTTCAATACACATGCGAGAGTCGCTTTAATTACAACATTGCTGAGACTTAGTTATTGCTTCTGCAAAGAATGTTGGCAGAAGTGTCACAATTAAGGCTCAAAGATGTTGTAAATTACTTTTGTTCATTTATAGAGTCACGATATTTATGATTCGAACCTTATAATCTTTGTATTAGAAAATAAGACACCCTCTATTTTTATTCTCACCAAATGGCTTTCCGACCCTGAAGCAGTTAGTAAAAAAACACCGATCTTTCTGACCGTGATTGATGAGGGAGAGCTTCAACGTGTATTATGGCTCTATCCGTTTGTTGAAAATCGCTGTTCTCCTACACCCACCGCCTCCGACACCCCAAAGGCTTTTGATGGCCAAGGTTTCCACCCTTTTGGTATTTTGCAGGATTTACCCATAGGGGTCGAAGGTAAAACCATAAATCTAGATGTGGAAGTGGTTGATGCCCCTCTAGATTACAACCTTCTTCTGGGTCATAGTTGGTCTTATGCTATGACTGTTGTTGTTTCTTCGGTCCTTCGGCTCATAAAATTTCCACATTAAGGAAGGATCATTACAATAGATCAGTTAACTTATTTTTCTTCCAATCCAGCCTCTACAAAAACAATCCAGCACGTTGGTAAAGCGGCTATCCCTTACAAGGATGTTGGGGTAGGTTTGATTAAAGATTCTGGTTTACTAGGAACTTTTTCCTTTCCTCCTCCTAACGTACCGCCTTCTATCGCAACTATTCATATGATTTCGTCAGATACTGTTATGTTTGATGATCCTTGGGTCGTACCTTCCGACTCCGAGTTAGATTCATTTGATGGCATGATGCCTTTGAGTCCATTTGAAATTGCATATCAGGCTGTATAGTCACTTTCCGAGCCTTCTTCAACCGAAATTGATCCAATGAATGGGATCCATGAGGAATCACTTTCTATATCTAGTTCAGTCACAACGACATTTCATGATCTTGTTCATACTGATGAGCAGATTCATGAACTTTTGTTTGTTGATGATTTACCATGGGAAGATCTACATCATCGATCTTCGTTTTTGCCTGAGCTGGATCATTTTGAAGATGATTTCGCTTCTATTTTTACTGTTGAATATGTCAAAGAACCACAGAATCTATTGCAAAATCTTGATTCCGAGTTAAATTTGGAAAATATCTCTCGAATGATTCCAATTGACATTTCAGTAAAGCCAGGAATAATTGAAAACATTCATATAGGTGCTTGTTGTACAGAAGATGAAATTCAAACTTATAAAGCCATATTTCAAGAATTCCATGACGTATTTGCCTAGTCCTATGAATAAATGCCAGGAATCGATCCGTCAATTGTCATACATGAAATCAAGACTTACCCGAATGCCAAACTTGTTTGTCAACGTCTACGTCAAATACATCCTAGAAAAGCTGCTACTATCAAAGTCGAAGTTGAGAAATTACTTCGTGCAGGTTTCATTTATCCAATTTCTTTAACGAATTGGGTATCAAATATTGTTCCTATTACTAAAAAACAAGGAATGATACGAGTATGTATCGATTATAGGGATATTAATCGAGCTTGTCCTAAAGACAATTATCCAACCCCCTATATCGATCAAATAATTGATGATTGTGCCGGCAGTGAAATGTTTTCCTTTATGGATGGTTTTTCCGGTTACAATCAAATAAACATACTCCCTGTTGATAAGCCAAAAACAGCTTTCATTTGTCCGTGGGGGACATTTGCTTATTGCAAACTACCTTTTGGATTGAAGAATGCTGGAGAAACTTTTCAAAGGGCTATGTCTTACGCATTTCATGACATTAAGCACATTGTGCAGCCTTATCTTGATGATTTACTTGTTCATTCATCGCGTAGGGCCGACCATCTCACTCATTTACGAGCTATCTTTATGAGATGTAGGCATTATCGAATTAGGCTGAATCCACACAAATGTGTTTTCTGTGTAGAATCGGGTCGCTTACTGGGATTTGTTGTTTCGAAAGCAGGCATTCGAGTTGATCCGTCGAAAGTCGAAGCTATTGTCAATTTACCTCCTCCTTCAACTCTACGCCAACTCCAAAGTTTGCAGGGGAAAGCAAATTTTTTACGTTGGTTCATTCCTAACTACACTGAGCTAACAAAGGGTTTTACCTAGTTGTTGAAACAGAACATTCCATTCTTTTGGGATGAGATCGTTGATCAGTATTTTGATGCACTTAAATACGTGTTAACCCACGCACCGTTATTGCATCCTCCCAACTACAACTAGGACTACGTTTTGTACCTCGCCGCTTCTCATTCCACAATTGGGATGGTTTTAGTTCAGGAAGACAAATCTAAAACTGAACATGTGATTTACTATCTTAGTCAAAATCTGCATCCCACTGAGATCAAATACACACATGTGGAGAAATTGGCCTTGGCAGCTGTTCAGGCTGTCCAAAGATTTAGACACTACATCTTATTACGCAAAACTACAGTAATTTCTGACTGTAACCCTATGATGTACATTTTAACCAAACAATTGCTAGGGGGCAAGTATTCCAAATAGATATTTATCCTGCAGGAATTTGACTTGGAATTTGAAAAATCCAAGGCAAAGAAATCTTTGGTTTTTGCCGAACTGTTGTGTGATTTCCCCTCTACTGATACTGAAATTGTGGCAGAGGAGCCCATTGCGGACGAATCCTTGTTTCTTATCAGTACTCTTTGTTAGCGCTCAAATCTACCTTAGGCTGAAATAAGGTAAAACTCAAGGCTACATCAAACCACGCTCAGCCTCGTAGCTAGCCCTACGAGGACAGGAGAGGGCTCTCTCCGGGTCTATCTCGGCAAAGGATTTTCAAAGGGGCTGAGATGACTTATAATGAACAATGAATACTGATTTTAGGCTAGTAAAGAGATAGGAAATTTTGATTTTGATTTTTTGGGTTTTTGTTGGAGAAATGGGAAAAAACAATTTTGGGTCCGGGGATAAGGCCAGATCTTTGCAGAATTCGAGTTGGGGCGAGGTAGGCAATAGTCTTGATGCTTTTGATCGAGTATATGGATGGATCAGAACGACAAGGAGCTGAAGAGGGCAAGGGTGAACATGGATCCTCTTCAAACAGGCGAAAACATGTAAAACTAAACAAATTCAAAGGCAGAGCACTGAAATCAATGGATTCAACCTCATTTACTCATTCATTTAGTTTCAGAAGCATAAGAAGGGAATGGCATACATTAAACATGAAAGGACTTACAATAAACTGAGAGAAAACACCATCAAGAACTGAAAGCCACAATAATCCCAACAGGTGCTGCAAAACTTCTGATCTTTCCTTAGCCAAAATATGAAAAATATGTACAATAGTGTGCCAAAATCTTCCCAAGAGTCCAAACTCTCCAACCTCTGAAAATGATTGAGAAATTACATCATATAGACCTCCTAACCCCTTCCCACACCTCTAGGGGTCGAATTCCTCCTTCTAGGAGCAGTTCCAACTAATTCTAAACAAGGAGCTAGAATATAGGCACCCAAACAACTTGCCTCTAAAAGGAAGGAAACTGATTCTTACATTTGATTTTTACTTTTTTAGGAGTGAATCATCTAGAATAGGTAAAAGTGAGTCCAAGTTAAATGTCAACCATAAAATTACATCAAGACAACTCAAAAATTACATCCACAAGCAAAACTGGTCCAACTGGCCGAAATCCTGAGCTGGAAGGTGAAAAATTGACCAAAAATCTATATGCGTAGTGCGCATGAGCCATATACGTAGCGCGCCTTTCAGCCTGCTTTTGGGGCACTTACCGGCATCCACATTGAGCTCATGATAGCTCGTTGGAAAGCCCTGGATGTTGGCTATCCAACACAAGTGGAATTTCCCAATTTGGAGCTCATTTACCCCTCCAAAACTTCATTCTCCCAGAAGTACTTCCTGCTGGTGCAAAAGGTGGCAGCAAAGTGGTTTTCATGGTGTTTTTGGGCCTTTTGATCACCCAGAACTTAATGAAATGCTTCGGAAATACTTGAGCATGCATAACTTACCATGAAAAACCCAAAAATACAAAGTTTTCCTTCAGCAAGTGTCCCAATCAAAAGCGAGCGCGTCGACGCGCTACTCGTATAGCTGAAAAATCTGTTTTGAGACCAAAATATTTCAAAATGACAAAATTTCTCCGAATTTGCTCAAATTCGGAGCGAAGACCCTCCATCATGTATCATGCCCAGCCAACGAAGCCTCGGCCAAAATCCGGAGTGGATCAGGCCTTTTCCGCCGTTTTAGTGCTTCGCTCAACCTCCTCTTCAGAATCTTCATTTTTGCCTTGCAGACGTGCATGCGGGCCCAATAATGACCTTTCATGTGACAAAGCATGTCTTTGTCTCTGTTGGATTTTTCAATCAACTTCTCCAAATGAATGTTAACACGTGTGAGGCAAGAATCTCGATCGATTGGTGTCATGTCGCCGGGTCTCTTCCGGGCCAATTGTCGATCTTCACGGATTCGCCGCAGCTCATAAAGTGTGTGCTCATCCTCTAACTGTTTGTTACGCTGCTCCAGGTAGTTTATCACCCACTGAGCCCTCTGGAATTTCTCTTTCAGCATGTCATTCTCGGCCCTTTTCTCCTGGATGATCTCTTTCAGTTTCGAGCTAGGAGAGCTCGCATCAACATCAATGATCGTGAAATCAGTGTCCCGGCCTCCTGATGGGCCCTCATCATGCATGGGCCTCTTGCCCCTGTCCTGAAACTGTACCTGTGCTGAAGAAGAAGGCGAGACCCCTTTCCACATCATGTGGAGATAATACTCGCTCTGCTGATGGAGTCAACGAGACCCCTTCCACCCCGGGTGGAGATAGTACTCGTCGTGTAGCTGCAAATAAGGCCCTGTGGCCTCGCTGGTATGTCACATACAATGGAGCACTGATATGCTCGATCTCAGGAATGTCAGGCTGGTGTGAAGGCTCTCCCCCATCATGAACTACCTCGGGAAGCGGCTGTGGCGCTGTGAAGAAGTCACGGGAGATGAAATCCTCCCAAGTAATGCCCTGTTGTGTCAACTGATGTACCACTACGATCTTGATCAGCGCGTAATGATATATACTTCTATGCTGCTGTGCGGGGGTCTTCTTCTGTACAAAAATCATCATCCTCTCTATGTTGGGATACATGAAGTACAGAATGTTCATCATACGTACCCTCGTGAAGTGCATCAACAAATGGACATGGTACGCATAGAGACGCGAGAATCTGCCCTCGCAACGGAAATACCGAATGATGAGTTTCATCAATGGTGCAAACTCATCCTTCAGTAATCTGAAAGGAAAAACCCTGCTCAGGTGCCTCATATACCCAGGTTTGATGTATGGCTCATAGTGGAATTTCTCTAACTGCTGACGTTTGTTCCATTCCTCTCCTATATTTGGTATCCCGGTGGCCTGAGCAATAGTCTCTGGTGACAGAATGAAATCTACTCCGACGAGGTTTACACGGCCATCATGTAAATGTAGAACAAATAGACGAGCCAGTTCACGATGATGCTGGGTTTGTGAAATCATCTCACAGTATTGGAAACATGAGTGACGCTGAAAACAATCCATTGCAAGCGGGCAAGCCTGCAATTGAGCCAAAGAGGTAGGCTCCTCCCTGAGATGCTTACCACCTTTTCCACTTTTGTGAGACCTCCGTGGCACACTACCCTCTATTGTGGAATCACTGTCATACTCCTGCTCATAAACTGAATCCGTCTCTGACATGGCTTTGAAAACAAGATGTCTGCAATATGTATGTTGATATAGGTGTAGTGAAGTCAAAAGTTTCAATGTATGCTCAAAACCCAAACATGTTACATATGTATCAAAGCATCATAGGAAAACAAGCCACAGTGATAATAGCTCTGTTAAGTGGATTGGCATAAAAACAGTCACTGCTTTGATCACAAGGGAATTTGACAAATGAGTAAAAAGTGTAATGTAGTGTGCAGCCTCTGTAATGCTGGCTAAAATTTGTCAAAGGGGAAAATGAGTATGAGACTGTGTTTGTCAATGGGAAATGGGAAACAATGTGACAATGACCACAGTGAAACAAATAGCAATGACAGTGGTAATATAATGGCGATGAAAGCAATGGTGAAATGACAAACTGAGAGCGTGAGGGCCATGACACTTTGACAATAGATGCATAGGTATATATATCAACAATACAAGCTGGGAAATTCTTCACAAGACCATCAACATGTATTCAAAACCCTAAGAAATGAATCTGCTATGAACGTAGGGTTCACTTTTCTCCACATCAAATACACTAATTTCCCCACTTTAAAAACACCACAATCCTGTTTAAAAATCACTGAGCAACCATTAAAAACCTACTTGCAAGCTGATTGTGCCGATTTGGTGTGAAACTGGACGCAAGGGCCAAAATTTTTTAGCTCTGAGACTGTATGGGTAGCGCGCCCACCCAATGCGTAGCGCGCTGCAAGTGCGTAGCGCCCTTGGTATTTAACACTGGCTGGTGATGTTATATGCGTAGCGCGCCTCCTCTGCGCGTAGCGCACACTTCCAATTCCGGCCACAACTTTGCAAAACACGATTTCGGCCTTCAACTTCACCAGCTCGATTTCTGCCTTGAGGATTCGTGCAAATGAATTGTTTACCATGGTTTATATGTGAAGAAAAATATCTCATAAAATCAGATTTGATTTTAAATTTACTCCATGACCCACTTTTATAATGTTTGGCACTTTGTCATTCGATCACTTAATATAATGTTGTTCTTTGGCCTTTTCATTACTTTTCTGAATCTTGGACTGATGATACTTGGTTGTTTTTGCAGGGATTTGGCATTTGTCTTTGGAAAAGATTAGAGGCTTGCTCTGAAACTTCTTATGATGAAATAAATACAATTATTACAAAAAATGAAGTTTGACAATTTCTAGTTCCAAAACAGAGTTTTGGACTAGAAATGTCTTCAAATGTTTTTGATAATAAAAACGTGAAATAGAAATCTTTTGAAACCAACCTCATGGCCTGCGGGCTTTTATTACATGTATGCAAAGGACTGAAAACCCTAGACTCTAGGACTAAAGACTTTTTTTAACGAAACTAATCATTTATGACCATGAATGCAATGACCATGAACTTCAGTGATTTTTTGAGGAATTTTAATTAGCCCTGCAGGTACAAGCATGAGGAAACACAAGACAACCAGACCCCCTCGTCAGTCAATGGCATGCCCCTAGCGAAATGCAACGAAGTGGAACGAGCGAGACACCTAAGAATGATATGCAAAAAGCGAACTGATCTCTGACGGAGAGCTGTAAGGACCGACTCTAACACTCTTGATCCATGGTATGGGGATATTATCTTTTATCTCCAAACCCAATCTTTTCGGCCTGAAATCTCACGATCTCAGCAACGGAAAATACGTTTCCAATCCCAACAATACAATATTATTGGTGATACACTCTATCGTCGTGGAGCAGATTCTGTTTTCTGACGCTGTCTTATTCATGAAGAAGCTAAGAAGATTTTAAATGACTGTCATTCTAGAGCATGTGGCGGTCATATGTCTGGGTATGCCACAGCCCAAAATATATTACGCGCTGGTTATTTCTGGCCATCGTTATTCAAAGATTGTATCTATGCAGTCCGGAAATGCCACAATTGTCAACTCTTTGATCGTAAGATGTGTGTGCCACTCGCTCCTCTTCACCCTATAATTGCTGTCGGTCCTTTCGCAAAATGGGGTATTGACTTTATTACATGTAACCCTCACTCGACCGGGGGACATGCGTATATTATCTTAGCGGTGGATTATTTTACTAAGTGGGCCGAGGCGATGCCTACATTTTCGGTAGATGGAAAGACTGCTGCAACTTTTGTATTCAATCACA
This sequence comes from Pinus albicaulis, assembly GCA_034641835.2. NCBI lineage: Eukaryota > Viridiplantae > Streptophyta > Pinopsida > Pinales > Pinaceae > Pinus > Pinus albicaulis. The sequence goes on from CM076582.1 coordinate 999,319,616, forward strand.
TAATTGCTAGGTTCGGTGTTCCTCAAGCCATTATTACAGATCATGGAAGCCATTTTCGGAATATCATGATGACTGAACTGAAAGATCAACTTGGCCTACGCCACGATAGTTCCACTCCGTATTATCCGCAAGCTAATGGTCTGGTTGAAGCCATCAATAAATTTTTAGTCACTATGATCAGACGAATTATTGGTATTCATTAGTCGAATTGGCATTCCATGTTATTTTCAACACTTTGGGCATATCAAACCTTAGTAAAAACATCAACTGGTTTCACTCCCTTTCAACTGGTTTACGGTTTGGAAGCTGTGTTGCCGATTGAATGTGAAATTCCATCTTTGAAGTTAGCCATAGAATTACTCCCAGCTACGTCTGAAGAGGAGAAACGTTTTTTGTACTTGGCTCAGTTAGATGAGAATCGACGAAATGCTGCAATAGCAAACGAGACTCATGTCAAACGGATAAAAGCTCAGTGTGATAGAAGTGTTACCCCTCAAAATTTTTCAGAAGGAGACCTAGTCTTAGTTTATGATCAAGCCAACGATAAGCTAGGAGCTGGAAAATTCATGCATATGTGGCATGGTCCTTTCATTGTTAAGCGAAAGCTAGCAAAAGGGGCCTATGAACTAATAGATTTTGACGGTGTCCCTTTAGATAAACCCAGAAATGGGTTTTATCTGAAGAGATATTTTGCTTAAACTTGGTATGGAGATTTTTTATTAGATTAGATTTCTTTACTGCTGGTGTGTCTTAGATTAGAAAAGCGTGCCTAGTTTAGAAGTGTGTTTTGTCACTATTCCTGTTTATCTGAGTTTTACTCTTGATATTGTAGATGTCGACGTCTCTTCAAACCTACATTGGTTTTGATGATGGTGCTTGTCGTAGTAGACGGAACATTTCTTCCGCAGCTTGGGTTATCTATTCACCCTCTGACGAGTTAGTATCCATGCATGGGGTAAGCCTTGGTCAAACAACAAATAACATTACAGAGTATAGTGCAGTAATTGAATTATTATCTGAATCCATATCATTTGGAATTCGGAGTTTGATTGTTAGGTTGGATTCTGAACTTGTTGTATTACAACTTAACTGGGTTTATGCCATTAGAAATCCAGTGTTATTAAAGTTATTTTTAAGAGTTTATCTCTTGGAACATGAATTTGATTACATTGAATATCAACATATTCCAAGACATTTAAATACATTAGCAAATGCAGTTGCTTCTAGTATGATAAATCGACATTTGCAATAATCAAAACAGTAAATTAAACAACATTCATAACATGTACACAGATAACCGGTAAATAGTGATATATCATAGTATAGAAGTGTTTCAAAAATATACATCGTCTTCGATCATAGGTTGGAAACACCTTATGATCGGCAAAAATGGTAATACAAAAGGTCAAAAATATGAGTCTACGATACGATCATCCTATCACTGGTGGTGATCACGATAAGAGACCATTGCCCGGGCCACCCTACATAGAAACCTCCTAAAAGGTCCTGGGACACCAATCATGTATCTCTGTAATCTGAGTGGAATAATATCTATGTCCGTCTCTGGAATGTCTAAAGTCAGGCGCTCTAGGTGATGCTCTAAATCAGACAGGATCTCTGCTGATTGGCCTGCTAGGGCTGGTGCGGCTGCAGCTGGTTGTCTCCTTTCATAAGGCTGGAGATGGGCTAGTCGTCGTGGGCCCACATCTGCATTTAAAACTTTTGGTTATTAATTTCAAGACGATTAAAATACAAAAAAAAAAAAAATTAGAACTTAGAAATTGTTGAAAATGATTTTACCTGATTCATCCCACTGTTCCCCTGCTGGGAGAGCCATCTCTCGGTCGCCGCGGAAATCTATCCCGGCATATGGAAAATCCTCTATAACAAAAAGTTGGCGTTCCAGCCAACGGAAATATGAAGAAGGAAATCGAACAACCTCAACGCCCTCAGCAGCATGACGAGCCATCAATGCAACCCAACGAACCATCCTAGGTTCTCGAGGTAGTCCAGCATCAACAGGAATGTTTTGCGGAGCTAACATGAGGATCCTCTCTAGAGCAAAGGTGACTACAATGGATCCATATCCAAAGCTATTTATCTTTCCATTCTTTTCTCTGGTTAGTTGGCCTTTTACGTTTGCCAATACAGCTTCGCACCAATTGAAAATGGTGCCTCGAAAATAGTCTACAGCAATGCGCATTTGGGAACCGGTAGCCACATGCAACGTTGCACTCCCACACAGTCTGGTGACAGTAAATGCAATAACTTTTAGCTCGGGATGGATGATAGTTTTTATGTCAATCTGTTTGTCCCTGGGGTCTGCCTGATCATTACAGAACTCTTGTCGAAGACTAGCGAGAGTCTGGCCACCTGGCTTAGTCCCAAACAGAAAAATTTGTTCGCCCCTCTTGGACAAACCAGTTAAAAAATAAATATCCTCAAGCTCAATTTCAAGCCAGTGGCTACCAATAAAGAAACATTGGTCCTGTACGTTCCACTTGTTCACCAGCGATGTTAGGAGATCTACCTGTGCCCTCATGCCCTGAATGGCCCACAATTTATACAAACCGCATGCTCTTAATGCTTGCATTGTAGGAAAATGGAGCATTGCGGCGTCATCTACGTCTTCATGCTCACGTTCTCTCCAAATTAGCATCTTGTATCTCCTACAATGCATAAAAATATATATTAGAACAATCTAATTTGAAAAATTTTGGGCAGCAATTGAGAAAATTTAATTTGAAATCTAATTGTGCGGGATCCGCACTTTGTTTTCATATACAGTGCATAGGAACGCACGAGTGCTGTGTCACAAGTGCGGACCCACAAATTTTTTCTACATAGGAAAAAGTCAGGATCCGCATGGCCCGTGTGTTGCGCCTACGGACCCCCGTAGGCGATTTTTTTAAACATATTTTTCTCTTAAAAATGAAATCTAAAGCCTAAAAATGAAATGTAAATGGATGAAATGCAAAATTAGAAGGTCGTGAATTATCTGGAGCTGACGGTTCTCGATTTCGTTTGACGGATTTTCCAGAATCTTCACAGAAACTTTTTTACCCAAAAGCTTTTACTTTTCACTCTGAACTCGAACAGTAAAAATGAAGTTAGAAAAGTCCTTTTTATAAGTTTTTTTGAATAAATGAATTTTTAATTTGTTTATTTTTCACTTTAAAAATGTTGTTTTTGAAAGCATTTTTATTTATCTTAAACAGGTATGTGTAATGTTTCAAGTTTTTGTGCAGAAATTGGATTTTTTAGGAGAATTGATCATTTTTCAACAAAGAGCATACTTTTATCACTTTTTCGGACTCTTTCAAAAATTTACGAAAAAACGGAACATTGGAGTCCTCTTTTAAGCCCTTTTCAGACTCTCTAAACATGAAAATATTTCCGAGCACTTGTTTATTCGAACTCGTTAAAATAAATGAATGATTGTCCCTTCAGTATAAGTTTACCCCTTTTACGGACTGAAATGGACTATTTACAAAAAATGTATACGTTGACTAATTACGATCAATAGAGTTCTCTCCCGCATTATTTTATTCTTCTTCGGGCTCAAGAGACTAAATTTACGAAAAAATACACCCACGGAGTTTTCTTAAGTTTTTCTTCTGACTCTCTAAAATTGAAAAACACCGAGTTTCTCCTATATTGGGCTCGTTAAAATTTAACAGTAAAGGACCTGTTCAATTTTAAATATGAACGAACCACTCCTTCTTAGGGTTCGAATTTTAAACTAAGTTGGACTCATCCGAAGGATGAGCTTATAAACAAGAAAATGTTATCCTCCTCAAGCTTGTCAAAAATAAAGAGGTACTTGCCAGAAATGGTGGGGAAAAGAGAGAAAAATGGACTTGTTTGTTGTATTTTGATTTTTCGAAAATCCAGTTAACCAATCTCGAACATGACACTTTTGTTCACCTAGGTTGGGAAATCCTTTGCCTAATAGTTAATCAAACCATATTGAAATTTTTCAGCCAGTTTCTAGGTATTAGCTTTGGGTCAATTGCCACCAAGCCTTCTGCAGTGTCGTTATGTGTTCAAGAGGACAGTTCAAATAAACCATTCATCTGCAAAATATCTGTCATCCATTTTGACCATCCCTGAGTCAGTTCTTGCCAATATATTTCTTCAAAACTTGATCTATGATTTCGTGTTGTGGACTTGCCTACGACGGATCACTTTCTATCGACGACAACTCATTATCTAGGAAGTGGATCTAGAAATCGTCAGTACCTTGAAATCTGCATGCCTCAATGGCAGGTTTCTCGCATTCGACGATAGGTTACATCATTGACCTTCGATCGAATGATTCCGTGATATGTTCGACTTCAGTTCATTCATTCACATTTCATGGATTGTACTGGGTACTTTGAGGGCCATTGACATTACTAGTGGTTACTCTCACACTTGTTAACAATTTACATCATTGACTGGTAATCAAGTGGTTTCTACCATGTTCGACTTCAACACATTCATTCACATAGATAGAATCGTACTAGTTCGAGATGTGGAAATCAAGACCCTCGATCTAGTTTCTACCATCCAGGCTGCGAGAAATTTTGTTATCATTTATACAATAGACTATTCATAAACAAATGGCTGCATACATACTGTGTCTACACATGTCCATACTGTGATGTATTCAAAATCATTCCTATATCAGAACAATTTGAATCAGTTTCTAGTTAGTTTTGATCTGAGTATGGGAATGCCTACCTCAGCGATGATATGTATACATATATATTTTGCATTGAATGTTTTTACAGGTTCCGACTGGGGTGTCCACGGGATGATCCTTGAAATGATAAAGTATTGCACTCTTCATATATGACAGACTTCAGCTTCATCTATTTCAGACTTTGCACTTTAGGGGGCAATTTGTTACACTAAAAATTGTCATCCTGAAATTATGCGATGTGTATGAGCTCATTATTACTCATACTTCCTCCTTTGCAAGTCTAACATATTAGTTCCTCATGTCAAGCCTTGAAAATCAGAGAAAAGTTCCTAAAAATCTCCTTAACTTTGGTGTCGCACTTTCTCTATATCTTGCCTGCGGTCCTGCACCTAATGTTCATGTCTCCTGCGTACCTGAACACACTTTCTCTGTGTTATAGGTGCGGACCTCTGTAAAGATCAAAAAGGCACAAGTAAACTCAAAAAAGCTCACTTTCAGTAAATTCTAGAAGCCTCTAGAAAGAATCTTGCAGTGGTAGAACCGCTCTTTTGAGGTTCATGTATCCCTTACCTTATGGAGCTAACCCCTTGATGTGAGGAGCTTATCCCTTTGAAGGAGGATTCTATCCCTTCATAGTTGGAACTAAAACCTCCTCTTTTCCACTATAAAAGAGGGATTGGGTAGCCTCAAGGGGAGTTCAAGCTTTAGATTATTTGAGGTTAAGCTCTGTTGGGATTCAGACTCATTTAACTGAGATTTTTGTGAGGAGAGATCACATACCTCTATTTGTCTCGGTTGGAGGAGTGCAGAGCTTATTAGAGTAGAGGAGATTCCTGCTTCGGACCCCGGGAAGTCCTATTCAACATCAAGGCTAAAGTTGTAAGGTTTTCCTTCTTTTAAAGTTAATACAAATGAATTCATTTTTCTCAATAAGCTGTTAGTTAACTGTTTATTTCATGGATTCCTTGATCACTATGATAAGCATGATTTACGATGTTTACTATATAGGTGATATTTAATGTTTGCTTGTTTGTGACTGTAGGTTTACGAAGATAACTCTTTCAAGTGCACGAGGGACAACAACGACTTCGAATAAGCGCTGGACCTACGGTAAGTCTTTTACACCTCTATAGTGTTGTTTGTAAATCATATATGCTTAGAGAAAGATTAGTTCATTTGGCTGTTTGTTGCTAGATTACCTTTTTGGTACTAGGGAGATCGGTCTTGTCCGCAAGTTTGATTAATCCGTACAACACTAACTAATGCAACCCCTTCACAGTTCAAAGATATTTCATGCCACTAAACTCTTCATGAGTTCTTCACAGTCCAGAGGTCTGAAGACAAGCAATTGTCTAAGGTTTGAGCTCTTTTCAAACTGAGTTAACAGGTCAATAATCTTAACTATGAGTCTGGGCTTTCAAAGAGGTAATCGATCACAATTGTTGTAGCTCCTCCCACAGATCCGAGCTCCACAAAAAAAATCTATCCACAACAAACTTACAAATCTGAGCTCCAAATCAATCTGAGATCACAAGACCGAACTATGCACCAAAGAAGCCTAATAAGAGTGTTGAAACATGTCCACAAAAGTGCCCTAGTAGCAGAGCACAAGAGGCTAAATTACATGCCCTAGATTCTCAGATCCGAGCTCACAATTCTGTTTCAAAGCTCGATAACACTAGTCTGAGGGTGCTCAAAGTCAAAACAAAAATGTTGTAGGTGATCCGAAGTGTTTTTTCATGGATTGTGATTTGTTGTAGGTGGACTGAAGTATTGTTATGAGGTTCCACAAGTTCTGTAGTATTATCTTGTCTTGAATTTGTACACAGCCCTTGACACAGGTCACCCAAACAGTTTTATCCTTAAGTTCTCTCCTTCTTGGCATTTAGATCACAACTTCTTGTTCTGTACTTCTGTGATTACTCTTCACCAAAACTTCAGAAGAATCCAAGATCTCTGTTCTGTGGAAGTGCGAGTACCCTAGCCACATATTTATAGTAGTTTGTCCTCACAAAAAGACGTGACTGTTGGGTGAAGAGCCGACATGAGTAGGCTAGCACAAGTCAGCTCAGAATTAATTTTCTTAACTTAAAAATTCATTATCTCACAAACTACTAGGATTTTTGGGACAAATAAGAGCTCGTTGGAAAGGAAAAATTAGGATGAGGAATGGTCTCTAAATTTAACTTCTTGACTAAGTCTTCAGAAATCATATTTTCTTGTGAACCATTATCAAAGAGTGTATCAATTTTGGTATGCTTTGAAATAACTCGAATATGGAAAAGTTCAATTCTTGTTTTCTCATCTTCAGTATCATTAGGACAACTTGAAGAACTAGGGATTACTATGTCCTTACATTTCATTCCCATTGTTGTGATCTTTGTTTCATCTCTCAAATTGGATCCTAAATCATGTTGTGTAGTTGTAACTGTCTTTTGCTTCCCTTTTTTGTTAGACTTTTTGGGTGTCATCTTAGGACGAAGTTTCCAACAGTGTTCTTCATTGTGACCATATTTTGTACAATGATTGCATGTTAATTTTTCTCCATCTTTCTTGATGGAAGCATTCTTCTTCCCTTGTCCTTTGAACTTGCCCTTCCCTTTGTCTCCACTTTTAAATGGCTTTTTGTTGCCCTTTTGCTTCTAGGTGTGTAGCTTGTACACAACCTCATCTAAACTTGTAGGGTTAAACATGAGTATGTTATGTCTCAAATAGCTATGCAATCCTCCAATATATTTCAGCAAAGTATCTTGTGATGATAAATCTACACCCAATATTAGTGCTCTTCTAAATTCTTGAGTATAACTTTGCGCACTTTGACCCTTTAACTGCCTAAAGTTTTGCCAATCCATAATAGTTTTTTGCATGTATGCTACTGGATAGAATTGTCTTCTTAACAAAATCATTCCAAGAGGTTAAGACCTTACCATGTTTATTCATGTCCTCTTGTGTTTTGGCTTCCCACCAAATAAGAGTTACACCTTCCAACCTTATTGAAGCAAGTTGAATCTTGGTGACATTATCCTTGATCCTTTGTATCCTGCAATACACTTCGAGTTGACGAACCCAATTGTCTAATATTTCAGCATTGGCATGTTATAAGGCTCCCCTTCATGTGACATACTTGTTGAAGCTTCAACTGCAATTTGAGGTAGAATTTGAGGTGGAGATTGTGGCAAATTTGCTCTCCTTGTCCTTGACTTAACTTGAGAACTTGCAACCACAAGCTTTCCTTCTCCTCTCTTGAGCTTCAACCTGTAAGCATCGCATACACTTGCAAACCATTAAACCCTCACAGCAACAAGAAAACCTAGGCTCTGATACCAAACTAATCTGTATTTAAAAATTGCTTGAGGTATGTGAAATTTTGCAAGTGAATAAATTAGGTTTTAAGCCTCTTTTGTGAAATTATTAAACACATAAACATAAAATTTAAACTAAGATTTTGCATAAAATACAAGACAATATTACCATAACAGTAAACACACAACAACAATTGATGAAGGAGTTCAGCCCTCCTGGGCTACGTCTCGTGGTCCAACTTCCAATGGTTGGGCCTCTTTCATTATGCCCTAAAAATGGTGTTTACATACATTTACCTTGTTCAAATGGCTTCAATACTTGCTCCTACAACTTCAGAGCTATCAAAAACCCTTGTCTAGCCTCTTTCTGCTCCCAAAAAGGCCAAAAACTGAAGAAGCTATGATCTCTTCAAGTTTTCCAGCAATTCGTCTCACAATTTCGCCCTACTGCAAACTGCCCTACAATTTCACCCCAAAAAGCATTAACAGGGCAACGTTTCCCCAACTGCCGACGCAAATTGTGGGATCGTTAAATTTCCCAACGATGGCTAAAGGCCGAATATTTAACTACATGTCATGGTCGAATTTTTTAATATTAAAAAAAATGGCAGGTCCGCCCTAGCTGGTGGTCATGTGATATGTAATATGATCGAGGGCTAGGGGCTAAGCCCCGCACCCATCCCCAAACTATATAGTGCTTAGCATTTAAATAAAACACTGCAACCATATATGTTAAGTAATAATGTGTACACATTGGTAAGGCATGTAGATTGCTGGTGGGAGGTCGCGGGTTCGACCCCCATCAACCTCACCTTTGACCCTTAAAAAAAATTTAGCCAACTGGGAGGCGCCACGTGGCGACCTCCGATTGGGCCATGTGGCAACCTCTCACTGGTCTATCAAACATACAATAAGATTGCCCCAACTCAAACCAATCAAAATTCATCCAGTCAGAGCCAATGAGATCTTAACACTTGTCACGTGGAGATTGGCCCCTATAATCTAGTCATTTTGCCAAATCAGCAGGCCCAGTCAGCATGCCACGTGGTGGCCTCCGGTTGGGCCATGTGGTAGCCTCTCATTGGTCTATCAAACATCCAATAAGATTGCCCCAACTCAAACCAATCAAAATTCATCTAGTCAGAGCCAATGAGATCTTAACACTTGTCACCTTGAGATTGGCCCCCACAGTCCAGTGATTTTGCCAAATCAGCAGGCCCAGTCAGCATGCCACGTCATTTTGCAACTTTTAGCTCTTTCCAATTTTAATAGCAGCGTTGAACGTATTGTTGTTTCCTAGAAGCATGTAAGATCCATTGCCTTTTTTTAGTGTTCTTTTATTAGGCACTGTCCATATCATTATCGTTGATGAAAAACCTATAACTATCATAGTTTAAAAAAATGACAAAGGCAATGCTCTTTCCAAATAGCTTGACAAGGCTTGCTTTTTGCAATTTACTAGCATCTCCACAGTGAATGTGTTTCCTAAGAAATGTGCAACTTTAGTAGCGACTTTGAAAATAATGTTGTTTCCTAAAAGCATATAAGTTCAATTCTTTTATTTGTTTATATACTTTTTTTTTTTTGGACATTATCCATATCATTATATTGATGAGAAACCTATAACTATCAGAATTAAAACAATGCTCTTTCCAAATAGCTTGACAAAGCTTGCTTTTTGCAACTTGCCTTACTGTTAGACTGCATGTTGACGCTCTTGCTATGTTTCCTTGATACTCAAATCCTTGAGTTCTGACCTTCCATCCACTTGTATGGCCAATGTTATCTCTACGATCAGAATTCCATTTTGGACAATTATGACCCCCTTTTCTAGCATCACACTGTTACCTCATTTTCCCTTCTTAACCACGCAATCCCCTATGCACTACATGATGACACTTGTCATTAGGACATAGCTCACCAATAGAATAAAGGACGTGAGTGACTTAACAATCATTCATAGTCAATATTATTTCTTGCACACTCACTACCTTGATTAATATGGGCCCATCGTGCATAACTAGCGAGCACCTTGCTCATAGTTGACCACTTTGTCACGATACCTATCTGATGTTACAACGTGATGCCATGAGAAACTAGTACCACCCGTAATTGCTTTCATCTTCTTGTTCACTCTACTCCAGCTTCTAGAGAGCTTCGACCTGCTATTGCTTGATGTGCTCTTTCTTGTCAATGAGCTTTATATTGTTCTACTTCTTTCTTTCTTCTTATATTTTTTAAGTTATAGCTTCCTTCCTCTTCGTTTCTTGCTCCTAATTGGATTGTTTTTCCAAATCCTCCTTATTTTCCTCTGCTTGTCTCTTTGTTTCCTCCTTAGCTGCTTTAGTTTGAGCAATAGCCACAACTTCTTGTCCCTTCGTCCTCTCCATTTCACATAATTCCTTTATAGTTCAGCTTGCTCTTAGGCCTTGTATTCTCGCTTGAGCCTCATATGTTCAACATACCACCTTCTCCATTCATTAGCTATTATTTATTTCTTGGCTTCTTTGACCTAACAAGATGAAATGGTTACAGATGCCAAGGATCAAGAGCACGACTTGACCTATCCTGTACAAAAAGAAATCAGGTAAGGCTGCAAAGAACAACACAACTAACAGATTCATCTCCAGTTTTAGTTTGTTCATTAATTGGCTTGTTTACTTATGTTGACTGTTGCGTATATTTCTTCGGTCATTTAGGTATCCCAACAATCTTTTGACTGATCCATTGTCCATGAATAACTGTGTCTTGTTAGTCTTGTTTCTCCTCTTGTTAGCATGCACTAGAATTCTGTCAGTATAGAGGATATATGGCATAACATTATATCCATATTTTCATTGCATTTGTGGGTTTGCACACATTTGACCAGAAGCAGTTGAAACAACCCCTGTAATGGCACCCATGGCAAGATGTTCTGTATACCAAGTAGTTTGTTCACATGAAAGTGTGTGCTCGTTTCCAAGTAGTTTGAAGAAGCTTTAGTGTGCCTGATGACATTGACTTAGACCGTCATTTGATTCTTTTTAAATGTCTTCGTAGGTTTGGGCAGCATTGTGTAATCTTCGGCCAGCGATTCTTCATGAACATAAGGCCAACTAAATTTGACTTCCTTGTAATGATTCTTGGTTGCCTTTTGAGGATCATATCTTCATATCTTCAAAACTTCCCTTCGAAAAGTTGTAATCATTTAATGTGACTCGATTTTAGTAGTGGTTCTGCAATGTATACACCTTGATATTATTGATTGAATATGACTCCAAGCTCACTTGTTGCTACTTTAAAGAGAAGCATTGACACCAACCACAATAGTTTCATATGTGATTTCCAAAAAGGGAAATCCTATCTAATACAAATTTTGGTAGCATATGAGGAGATCTAGAAATCCTGTAAATATGAAATGTGTTATGCTACTCTATGAACTAGTCACCGATGGGCTTCGATGCTAAGTCTGAGCGATGCTCCTTCTCCTGCAGCTCCATTGGCTCCATTGGCTTGGCTCCTGGCTTTGTTCTCGGCTCCTTAGCGAGGAGGCAGCCCACACCGACTCGATGACCCACATAGCTGCAACAACAATGTAAAGACTTACCTCCCCTATTCTTTGTTCGGTAGCCTTCCTTCTTTTCCTTCTCCCGCAGAGCCACTGGCCTCCTAGCTCTCTTCTTCGTGAACAGGCAGCCCACACCGACTCCACCCACAACAATTTTGAACATAGCTGCAACAACAACGTCAACCCCAGCCCACACCAACTCCACGGCTCACTGCAACTCGCAGCTACAACTATGTTATGTTGAAATAAGTTACCATAAGCCTGCACTGTGGACCGCTTTGAAAAAAATCGGTTACATATGCCATGGAACAAGAACACGACCTGTCCTCTCGTCTCCTGTACAAAAGAATCAGCCTCTCATGTACAAAAGAAATCAGGTAAGACTGCAAAGAATAATCTGTCCTACCTTGTAGGAAAAAAATTGGTGAACACTTCAGAGAGTGATCTGTCCTTCGTGGTACAAAAGAAATATCAATAACAGTTATGCAGAAATATCAATATGTAACTATTTAAAAGGTCAATAATAGTAATGCAGAAATATCATTCTTATTTCTTTTGTAATACGTAAGTTTGTTTTTTTTACAAACAGTTGCTTGCATAAAGAAGTTTTCTTTGACCTAACAAGATGAAATGGTTACGGATGCCAAGGATCAAGAGCACGACCTGGCCTCTCCTGTACAAAATAAATCAGTTAAGGCTGCAAAGAACAACACAACTAACAGATTCATCTCCAGTTTTAGTTTGCTCATTAACTGGCTTGTTTACTTATGGTGACTGTTGCGTATATTTCTTCGGTCATTTAGGTATCCCCAACGGTCTTTTGACTGATCATTGTCCATGAATAACTGTCTTGTTAGTCTGGTTTCTCCTCTTGTTAGCAATCACTAGAATTCTGTCAGGATAGAGGATATATGGCATAATATAATATCCATATTTTCTTTGCATTTGTGGGTTGGCCCAAACCAATTTCTTTTATGACTTGTCTTTTACAAAATTATGGAAAGGTCATTTGAATTTTGGATTCCTATGCTTAAATTAGAAGTGCAGAAATCCTTCAATTAGAAGTGCAGAAATCATTGAATCTTTTGAATAAAATGCCTCCTATATTGATGATCCTTCTCCATTTAGTATTGATTTAAAGATCAAAGAGTATGGCTCATCACAAATTGACAAAACACAATCTGCAGGATGCAAAGTATGTAGTTTCTGATGACATCAGGATAGTTTCTGATAACATCCTTCCTGATAGATTCAAAATCAAGAAAGGTGATCTGATGCGCTATGTCCCTTACTTGAGGAAGAATGACATACCTCTGGGACAGTGATGCAAAGGAGTTTAGGCCTGAGATATGGCTTGAGAATGGAGTTTTTAAGTCCCAGTCACCATTCAAATTCACTGCATTTCAGATAAGTGCCCTAACCCTGATACTCAATCTTTTGAAAAAGTACCTATGATAATTTCTTGAAATAGATAAGGTCTCTGCTTGACTTACAGACTGGGCCTCGCATTTGTCTTGGGAAGGACTTTGCATACATGCAAATGAAGATTTTTGCTGCTGTGCTTGTTCAAATTTGAAGCTGTTGGTAAGGAAGTGAAATATCGTCCCTCACTGACACTCCATATGACTGAAGATGGATTAAATCTTCGTGTCAAGCCTAGATTAGATTACTGAGCACAGTTTTGCTTCACAATAAGGTACTTAACTTACACAGAAATCTTTTAACTGTTGTACATAGGTGTTTTAAGATATTTTGATTTTGTATAAGCATCTGTTATACCCAGTCATACCACAATGTCAAGACCCCATCGAGAACAATTTTGATGTGCAAATTTATTTGAGGTGTCTTTCTATAATGACATATTGTTACTGTTATAATCGAAACTAAAATGTTTTCACAGTATTTTCATCAAAGCATATTTTAAGTAATATATTGTTAAGCTTCTCTGTAAGTGGAAATCGAACTGAAATGTTTTCACAATATCTTCATCAAAGCACTCATATTTCGAGTAATATTTTGTTAAGATTCTATGTAAGTGGAAAACTGATTGATCCAATGATAAATTTGACAAAAAGAGTCCAAGTAAAATAGGTGCACTTAATGGGCTGTTTAGTTTCTAATTTAGTTTGACTTTCTCCAAAGTGTTTGACTTTAGAGGATATTGTCTTAAAAAGAGAATGTAGCTGATAAATGAACAAATTAAATGGAACTTTCATGTATGCACTTTGAAAATGGGTATGAAAATCAACGTGTTGTTCACATCGTTACTCACGCTAATTTAATTGAAACTAAATTTCTGTAAATAAAACCAATATATGCAGCCATGTAAACGCCCATACATGGAACCTTTTGGATGGAGCTAAATCCAGATTATCCTCAGGAAATCAGATCTTTCTTGCAAATTCCACAAAACATTTGAACCCTATAGTTTAGAGTTCATGTGGACCAACAACAACATTGTAAAACCTGTAAGACCTGTTTGAGTGAGCATTCTGTTACTCTGTTACTGTTGCCAAGGTTCCCGGTGATAAAGATGGCGCTTCAGGTGGGGAAAAAAGATAAAGAGGAAAAAAAATTGACATGGGACACCAGATATAAAGCACTACGAAGTCAAGCCTTTTGATCTGTATAGCCTAGGGGAGACTTTTGAAAAGTGAACAAAATAAGAATCAAATCCATGATCTGCCCCTGGCAGCCAGGTCGCTTCTCCACTGAGTTATATCATCCATTCTATGAAAGGAATATCATAGCATAAGTCAAGTTGTAGATTGCAAATTCCAACAAAAAAATATACGAAAATACATGCCTTGAAACCATGGATTTAAGGAAAAAGTCCTAAGCAATGTTATAATGCATCAACTATATTCTTTGGGCATTGATGGCATCAAATGATGAAAAAGAATGACTGTCTTGAATCTTGATTTTGATATAGCTATTAGCCCCTAATATTGTACAAGAACTTTGCATAGGAATTCAGTGTGAAGAATTTAGAATCATATGGCTAATCCCAACATATTTACAATCTATATACTCCAATCAACCATTTCATTTGTCATGAAAGTACAATGAAACTAATCAGATTTACTAGAAAATGCAATTAAGACATACCAGTGGACATCTTCATGAAATTTATCATACTTCTCGAAAAATCATATAGTCAGTAAAAAAACCCAAATACTGAATAGCATGTTACATAACAGAAAAACTTAATATACTGATCCATGAAACTGAACCAAATATATAACCATGGATCCAAACATGTATGATCTGCTCTTATGGTCCTATGGATACCCAAAAAATTGACAAAAAATCATGATTTAGCAATACCCACATAGCTTGTGGAGGAGAAGATGCATCAAGCCATCAGGAAACCCTATGAACCGCAAGGCAAATCTCTTTACTACCAGCATGGGATGTCTCAGCTTATGTTCTCTTCTTACTTTATTGAGATATAATGATACGCCTAAGCATAAAACGCTCTCTTCTTGCTTTATTAACATATACAAATATACACACCTAAGCACAAAACACTACAAACTGAAATTCAGAGCAAATCTTTGAGCCCTAAGGCTATCAATGCATCATGGATGTCTCAGAAAGGGGGTCTTCCATTAGGAGCCAGTGCTGCCTCATATTTGCCACTGCAGTCATGAAGAGCAACTGAAAGGTTTGCTCTGCATGGTGGAACGATCGTTTGAAGACACCAAACAAGATACCTATCAGAACCGGAAAATCAAGGCATGAACACACCTTACAGATAGTGCCACAACGCGTTTTTGCAGAGCCCTGCAAACTCACTCAATCAAAGAAAAATCAAGGCATGAACACACCTTACAGATAGTGCCACACCACGTTTTTGTAGAGCCCTGTAGCTCTCACTGAATGTACTTTATCACAAAATCTGTGTAAATCCTTTCACTCACAAAGCTCTGATCAATGCAAGCTCCTTGCTTATACTTCGCACAACAATTCTCTTATAAAGTCTTTCCGACCTTCTGTAATTAATGTCTTGTTTGGGATACGCTTCATAGAACTGTTGCATTAACTCTATATTGAATATGATTCATACAATGCTGTGTTGTCACTGGAGAAATATGTTTTCAGTGTATCCCGCACGTAATGTAATATGTACACATTCGTTTCCTTAATTGACATGGGATTAAATGTAACTTGAAATTTGTTGCTTCAATTTGGTTTAGTGGATAAATTTTTCTGTTGTTGCAATATCTTAAATGCTACATTATTCTAGTAGTCAGTTTTTAGAATGATCGGGATTAATAGCTTTAGCTGAGTTTCCATTTTTTTTTCCATTGAAGCCTTAATCATCCCTTAATCATCTTCACCAGTCCTTAGCGTACAGCAACAGCAGCGATAAAGTAATTGCCCCTTAAATATACTTAAATTCCTTGCTTCAAGCTTCTATCCAAACAATCGCAAGTAGACGCCATCTTTGTGTTTTGGAATTTGGTTTTGGGGGACTCTGGTTATGGTTTGGGTTTTAGTAAGCAAGCACTAGAAGCATTTTTTTTTTTAATCTGCATCAGCTGCACGCTTCAAGGCTGCAGGATCTGTTTCCCTGGTGGACCCTAAATTGTTTCCGGGCAGAACTCGATCTGGATCCAATCTGGGGATCCACGGATCTGGTATAATAAGAATTAATCCATTATCAGGCAGTCCATTTGATTTATTTCTGCATGCTTGGGAGAGCTAATCTGCTGACAAGTTAGGACCCTCCTATGCATCATTTTTTCCGTGAGAATAATACCAGGGCGGACAGACTGTCAAAGCGGGGTTTCAATGGGCAGTTCATCACAATGGGGAGCATCTGCTAGGAGAATATACGGTCTCTTTGCCTTGAATTGCCTTGAATTTTGGTTTTTTACAGGTATTGGATTTATAGTATGCTAGTTTTCCAATGTTGGGATTCCATTCCGGACTGGGGTTATGATGTGATGAACATGGTTTTCTGGAGAACCAATCAAGCGAGCGAGAAATACAATGGATGACAATCTGTTGTGTGAATCATCAAGCGAGCCTGTTTGACCGTTTTGTCACCCATCTTGCATCTGATTGCGGATGGTTATGAGTGGATTATTGTTAAATTTGGACAACTAGGTCCAAACTCCATGTTATGATGCTCAGATTAAGAGGCTAATATTTTTGTTGGATTCCTCTTTCGGAGAGGTGTAAAATCTATATATAATATGTCTTAATCCGATGAGCAGAACATTTATTTTGAATTTATTATTCATAATAAATTATATGTGCAGGTCGGCCTTAAGGTTTCACACCCCAAGCAGATGTGTCACACGCCCCAATGATGGATATAAATACAGGCAAAGTTGGAGAGCATTTCATCACAACACAACTCACAACATCTTCTCTCATCTGATTTAGTACGAGTTCCTTGGAGGACGAGTTCAGCCACACGTGTGAAGGAGAAGAAGGACAAAACAGTACGGCTGAGTTGAAGGACGATTTTCTGCAGTTAGGGTTTTGCAGAAAGTTTGACCAGCGTTGACTTTGGTCAACGCATGGTCCAATTGGGCTGAAAATTTGTGGGAAGTTCGATTTTGGAAGGCCGTACTATTTGGCACAGAAATCGAGGTCAAAGGGTTGACCAATCTGCTAATGTGTTGACTTTTAGCTTGCTGCCCTGCGTTGACTTTTTCAGGACAACGTTGACTTTTTGGAGTTGACTTGGGTTGACTTGTTTGCTGATTGGAGGACTGTTGTGACACATTCTGGGTTGGCTGACCAAGGAGTCTTTGCTGGTTGAAGCATCCTGTTGACCACCGTAACGCACCACCACATTTTTCCTGTTTCTGATTTGTCTTCTATAAGATCCACTTATATGTTCTATCTGCATTTTACTTAACTATTTGTATGATTGCTGTGAAAGAAGTAAAGTTGCTCCAAGCATAGAACATCTACAAAAATTTACATGGTATCAGAGCAAAGGTGAAGACAAACTCTATCTTTAGCAATCACCATCGAAAGAAATGGGTTCCACTAGTCTTGAATTCAAGGAGAATGACAAGCTGACTGGAAGGGATGACTTCCATGCCTGGAAGATGATATTAGATCTCAAGTTGGAAGATCATGATCTCTTGGATCATGTGCTGGGTAAGATTCAAGAACCTCCATCCAATGCTACCGCCGCTGTTAGAAACAAGTATAAGAAGGGAGAGATCAAAGCAAAGCTGATGATCAGGGAATCCATACATAAGAGCCTGGTTGCCTATATATCTGAACTAGGCACATCCAAGGAGATGTATGACAAATTGATCCTTATGTTCAAGGTAAACAATGTGAACCAAGTGTTATTCCTCAAGAACAAGTTGAAGAATATGAAGAAGGGCCGAGATGAGTCTATTCAAACTTACTTTCTGAAATTGACCGAAACAAGGAACAATCTGCTAGCTATTGGGGAGACAATAGCTGATCGTGAGATGGTTCTCACCGCACTTGGAGGACTTCCATATGAATGGCAAGCATTCACAACTACCATTCTCAACAATAATACCATTCCTAACTTTGATGAGCTTCTGTCTAGATGTATGCAAGAAGAAACAAGGATGAAGGAATTCGATAATGACAGAAATGCAGCCTATGGTGCTCATACCCGAAAGAAGAACTCTGGTGGTTCTAAGGACAAAGGAAGAACAAGGACTCAAGAGAAGAAGGGAAAATGTTTCACCTGCCATAGGCCTGGTCACTATGCTAGAGAATGCCCCTTCAAGAAGGATTCTCCCATAGTGATGATAACAACAACAACCGAAGGAATGGGAATCGAAGAAATGACAAATCCAAAGGAAAGAGGAAGGCTCACTTTGGAGGAAACAATCAACCTTCTAAAAGGTCCATAAATACCAGGTATGAGGAGTCTAATGTTGTTGATAAAAGAAATGAGTATATTCTTGTATCTGCTCTCTCAGCTGCATCTCCGCCCGACACTATGGATGTCTGGCTAATCGATAGTGGTGCCTCAAGACACATCACCGGATTCAAGGAAGCACTTTCTGACATGGTTGAAAGGGATATTAATCTAGAAATTATCCTTGGGGATAATGCCACATATCCCGTGAAAGGGACAGGGACTGTGACCCTCCACTTGTCTCAAGGACAAGTCCTACGTTTGCAAGATGTACTCTATGTACCTAAATTGAAGAAGAACCTTGTGTCTGTATCCGCCATGGAAGACAAAGGATTCAATGTAACATTCTCTGATGGAAAGGTGCTCATGTGGAAGAAGAGCTTCAAGGAAGCTATCTCGATTGGTTTTAGAGTTGGCACACTCTACCAGGTTGGAGGGAGTCCGCTGGGAGCAATGACATGTGATGCTATCCGACAGACTGAACTATGGCACCGAAGATTTGGACACCTTCATTACAAGGCCCTTCCCGAAGCAAGGAAGGTGGTGATAGGGATGCCTGACTTTGGAAATAATCATGAAGGTGTATGTAAGGGCTGTGCTGAAGGAAAACATACAAGGGGACCTTTCCCCTCAAGTGTCACAAAGACATCTGATATATTGCAACTGGTCCATTCTGATTTATCTGGTATGTTGCCCGTGACATCCCTGGGGGGATGTTCTTACTACATGACATTTACTGATGACTTCTCTCGCAAAACCTGGATATACTTCTTGAAGAAGAAGGATGAGGCTTTCATGTGGTTCCGTACCTTCAAAGCCTTGGTGGAAAATATGACCGGAACGAAGATCAAGATTTTGAGGACTGACAATGGCACTGAATATGAGTCAAATGAGTTCAAAGACTTTTGCAGAGAAGCTGGCATTAAGAGGGAGACTACCACTGCATATACTCCTGAGCAGAATGGTGTTGCCGAACGCAAGAATAGGACTATTGTGGAAGCTGCCCGTGCCATGCTATGTGACCAGGGTCTACCTAAGTTTCTGTGGGGAGAAGCTGCAAATACTGCTGTGTACATTCAAAACCGATGCCCTCATTCCGCTTTGGACTCCAAAACTCCCGAAGAGGTTTTCTCTGGTAAGAAACCTGATGTCTCACATTTTAGAATTTTTGGATGTCCCGTCTATTTTTCATGTGCCGAAAGAAAAGAGAAGTAAGCTGGATGCTACTGGGAAGAAAGGAATGTTTGTGGGTTACAGTGAGACTTCTAAGGCATATAGAGTCTATGTACCTGGTCAAAGGGAAGTGGAGATAAGCCATGATGTCACTTTTGACGAAGATGCTTCCCTGAAGAAAGTAGTAGATCTTCCAAGATCTGGAGAAGATCATGAAGAAAGGCCTGGAAATCTGGAAGAACCGCAGGATGAGACAATGCCTGATATTGAAGGACCAATGGACCCTATTGATACATCTCCTTCACTGGGAAAGAGACCATCATGGCTCAGGGACACCCTCGAAGATGCTGAGGGTCATGCTGCCCCAAGGGGGACATTCCGAGAAAGCAAGAAGCCGTGTAGATACCAAAGGTATCTAGCTGCCATGAGTACTATTGTACAATCTGAACCTGGATCTTTTGAGGAAGCCATCAAGCATCAAGTTTGGAAGGATGCTATGCATGAAGAATATGAGTCTATTATGAAGAATGATGTCTGGGATGTGGTCCCGAGACCAAAGGACAAATCTGTTGTCACCGCTAAATGGCTCTACAAGATTAAACATGGATCTGATGGGAGTGCTGAAAAGTTTAAGGCAAGGTTTGTTGCCCGTGGCTTCTCTCAAAAGGAAGGAATTGACTATGATGACATATTTGCACCTGTGGCACGATATATCACCATTCGATCAATCATAGCCCTTGCTGCTACGCAAGGATGGAGTCTTCATCAGATGGATGTCAAGACCGCTTTTCTGCATGGTGCAATAAAGGAAGAGGTGTATGTGGAACAACCTCTGGGATTTGAAGTTTAGAATCGAGACACTCATGTTTGCAGGTTGAAGAAAGCCCTCTATGGGTTAAAACAAGCACCCAGAGCTTGGTACGAGAGGATGGATAGTTACTTGATGAAGTTGGGCTTCACTCGAAGTAATGCTGATCCGAACCTTTACTTCAAGGTTGTGCAGGAGAAGCCTCTCATTCTAGTGCTGTATGTGGACGACCTCTTCCTGACAGGTGCTGACCCTCTCATTCATCAATGTAAGAGGGAGCTCACTGCTGAGTTCGAGATGAAGGACCTAGGATTGATGCACTACTTCCTAGGCCTGGAGGTCTGGCAGAGACCTGGAGAGATTTTCCTTTCTCAAGGAAAATACATTGTGAAGCTTCGGGAAAGATTTGGGATGGTGGACTGTAAGTCCGTGTCGACACCGATGGAACTCAACTTTAAGAAGTTGAGTGGCAGCGCTGCTGGGCCTATCTTGGCCAATCCTACCGAGTATCGTCAACTCATAGGAGCTTTGATGTTCTTAGTGAACACCCGTCCGGACATATGTTTTGCAGTGAACACTTTGAGTCAACAGATGGTTGAGCCTCATCATTTTCACTGGGTTGGTGCCAAGAATCTTTTGAGATATCTTCGAGGCACGATAAACCATGGGCTGAGATACACTGCCGGGAGTGTGATACTCCGTGGATATACTGATGCCGATTGGGCTGGCAGTGTGGTGGATCGTAAGAGCACATCGGGATGCTGCTTCAATCTTAGTTCTGCTTCGATCTCATGGATGAGCAAGAAGCAGAAGTCGGTGGCTTTGAGCACCGCGGAGGCCGAATACATTGCTGCTAGTATGGCCTGTTGTGAAGCAGTTTGGTTGCGGAAGCTCTTTAGTGAGCTGTTTGGACATGTGCTAGATACCACTGTGATACTCTGTGATAATCAGAGTGGGATTCGTATGACTGAGAATCCTGTGTTCCACGACCGATCCAAGCATATTGATATCAGGTACCACTTTATCCGGGATATGGTACAGCGAGGCGCCGTAAGGCTCGATCATATAAAAACTGATGAGCAGGTCGCGGATATTCTCACTAAGCCCCTGGGGAAGGTCAAGTTCCTAACCTTCCGTGAGAGTCTTGGTGTCGTGGAAAGACCCTATGATGTGGGTCCTGTTGGACGATGAGCTCTGGGAGCTCTCGGGGGCTTTGGGGATAGCTTCTCGGAGCTATAAGCACTCATAATGCTTCTGCCCCACCCTTGTGATTGTTGAGCTGGTTCGCCACTCATTTATCTGTGCCCCGTATGCATCCTACCCATTGAGTTCAGGGCTCATGGGAAGTACCTCTCATTTGGCCAATGAGGTGGGAAAAGCTAGAGACTATTAGCAAAGACTGATGGACGCATCAGAGATTGCCGTACTCTCTATCTAGGATGGCACGGTCCAACCACTTGATCTGGGATCAAGTTTAGTGAGGTCTGGGACCTTTGCCTGACTTCGGGTCAGATGAACCAACTTTAGGTTGGTTGGATACTCTTGATGAGTTTGATAGAGGTTTTGAACCTCTGGACTGATTATGTCAGTCGGGGGATGATGTCTTTGTAACTGACCCACTTCTGTTCTGAAATAAAGAGGCCAACAAAGCAAGTTACGGCAGGATGACGCACGATGTTTGATTGCACTGATGGATGGAGTTCTGCCTAGTTGAGAGGGAGTGTTAAATTTGGACAACTAGGTCCAAACTCCATGTTATGATGCTCAGATTAAGAGGCTAATATTTTTGTTGGATTCCTCTTTCGGAGAGGTGTAAAATCCATATATAATATGTCTTAATCCGATGAGCATAACATTTATTTTGAATTTATTATTCATAATAAATTATATGTGCAGGTCGGCCTTAAGGTTTCACACCCCCAGCAGATGTGTCACACGCCCCAATGATGGATATAAATACAGGCAAAGTTGGAGAGCATTTCATCACAACACAACTCACAACATCTTCTCTCATTTGAGTTAGTACGAGCTCCTTGGAGGACGAGTTCAGCCACACGTGTGAAGGAGAAGAAGGACAAAACAGTACAGCTGAGTTGAAGGACGATTTTTCTGCAGTTAGGGTTTTGCAGAAAGTTTGACTAGCGTTGACTTTGGTCAACGCATGGTCCAATTGGGCTGAAAACTTGTGGGAAGTTCGATTTTGGAAGGCCGTACTATTTGGCACAGAAATCGAGGTCAAAAGGTTGACCAATCTGCTGCTGCGTTGACTTTTAGCTTGCTGCCCTGCGTTGACTTTTTCAGGACAACGTTGACTTTTTTGGAGTTGACTTGGGTTGACTCGTTTACTGATTGGAGGACTGTTGTGACACATGCTGGGTTGGCTGACCAAGGAGACTTTGCTGGTTGAAGCATCCTGTTGACCGCTGTAACGAACCACCACATTTTTCCTGTTCTGATTTGTCTTCTGTAAGATCCACTTATATGTTCTATCTGCATTTTGCTATTTGTATGATTGCTGTGAGAAAAGTAAAATTGCTCCTAGCATAGAACATCTACAAAAATTTACAATTATTACACAGGACTTTATGGCATTCCCATGTTTTTGTATATGTTGTAATATCCACAGTTTTTGCTTTTAATATGCTCGAGTATGGACATTTTTTTTTATGGAGCATGATACAGTATGCAAAAGAAATATATATAGGGCTGAAAACTAATTATATAGTTTTTGATAAGTTTATCAGGTAAGGTTTTAATGTATATGTGAAGGTGATCCAATTATGCCGAACATTCTGATGATGTTAATTGTATGTATTGGTTATATTATATATTAGTATTCTGCTAATTGTTGCCCGTTGGTTTATTCTAATGACAACATTTCCTTCAAATTTTGTATCATTTTCGACACTTGATATATATTTTTTAAACCACGGGCGAATTGTAATTTTTTGGACTATTCTAAGGGAAGTCAAGAATCAACTCTCATGGCTGTTATATAACACCAGAGTACTGTCAGTATTTTAGCAGCCTGTAAACCAAAAATACTAAATTTTATAGATTTTATGATTTAACAAGAACCAAAACTCATTGAAAAAAAGAAAAATCTACTCAAGATAAAGAACGGTGGACTATTGACTTTTCTGCATTACAATCCCCAATAAAAAATAACAAAGATTTGCTGCAAATTCTGCATTACAATCCCCATTACAATCCACTTGCTGCTCTGCAGCCAATATTATAATACGACTCCAAAAATTTAATGGACACTATAAACTTTTCCGGTCGATAGGTTTATTAATTTCATGTTCTCTTTTTTTCTTCATGGAGGGTTGAGAGCAACGCATTTCCAAAAGAAGGGACCTAAAGAGTATATTAAAATACGTAATATGGGAAAATATTAATAGAGTACCCATAATAAAATATGCAAGAAGAAGAAAATAACAGGGGTTATATGAGCACAAGGAAATCCAATTATAGATGAACTGGAAGCTAGTATGACTTGAAGCTACGATGGTGGAATCATAACTTAATAAAAATAATCAAGCTACTATGTATGGTGGAATTAATAATAATAATTGATACGTTAATATTGTCAAAGAAATTTTAAATATTTAAATAATTAATTTTGTTAATTAAAATATTTGTTAAGGTTGTATAAATAGGGTATTTTTAATGAGATTTAATATTATGAAAGTTGAAATAATGGATAATTTCAATCTTTTATTGCTATTAACAAATCTACAATTAAGATTTTTATATGTAACTTTTTGTTTTTTAATTTTGTTTTTCTATTGTTTTCTTTCATCAAAATAGTTAATTTTGGGGAATATCTTTACCTCTAAAATAGAATAAGTATATTGATTAATTAATGAAACGACCACCCTCTCCTAAGGGGACTATTGAGGCACCATGAAATGTTATCTTCACTCAATTTCCCAATTTCAAATCTCACGAGAAGACATCTTTGGCTTGTTCTGACAAGGAGACATCTTTGGCTTGTTCTGGATGTTATCCTCTCTACCCATTTCCAAATCTCATAAGTAGACATCATTTGCACATCTTAATAATGCTCATGGAGTAAACTCTCACGAGAAGACATCTTTGGCTTGTTCAGGATGTTATCCTCTCTACCCATTTCCAAATCTCAAAAGTAGACATCATTTGCACATCTTAATAATGCTCATGGAGTAAACTCCTCCACCCTCTTGAACCATCATCATGCATTCATAATTTGATCAGCTTCCTCTTCACATTTAATAATAATGCTCAAGGAATAAGCTCCTTCTCCACCCTCTTGGAACATCATCATAATTTGATCCACTTCCTCTTCACATTTAATAAATTCCCAAATACACATTTAATAAATTCCTCAATAAAATAGATTTACACTAATTATATTAATATCTTATACCTTATTAAAATTATTTAATAATATTTATTTATCATATTTATAAATAATTATTATGATATTTACTATTATTTTATAAACCAATACTATCATGTCCATATATATTATTAATATCATTTTTTATCATATTTACAAACTATTATTATAATAATTACAATTATATTTAGAAATTGGTTATTGTAATAATTTACAAACTATTATTATAATAATTACATTTATATTTAGTAATTGGTTATTGTAATAATTAGTTGGTTATTATAATAATTAGTATTACGTTTATTCTCTTAGGGCTTTGATTTTGCACTTTGGCAATGAAATCAAACTACACTATTAATCATTTTAATAAATCCCAAAAATTATCAATTTAAAAACTGGTTAGATTTTACTCTTAAATGATTAAACAATCCATTACTGCTAAATTATTTTGAAGTTTTGGCTTTTAATCTTCTCTGTAGAGACATTATCACGTTTTGGCATTCCGTCTTTTGTGTTAAAAAAATAGGTATAAGAATAGGGTAAGCTGATGAAGAAATTAATACAAATATGTTGTTCAGTCCTATAGGCAATAATCTATTTAATTAATATATTCGCGTGATTCACTCATCTTTATGTAATCCTATTGGTGGCATATATGAAATAATCTATTTAATTAATATATTCGTGTGATTCACTCATCTTTATGTAATCCTGTTGGTGGCATTTCTGCTACGTGTGGTCACCGCTCAAGTCCGTTTAAGATGGATAGTAGAGGAAACACTGGAGGCAAATGAATTGGGTGGGTCACCTAGAATCCCTGTTGCCGGAGGGCCTGAGCACCAACCTCTGCCGCACATCGCCAACACTATGAGCTCTTAAGGTTTCACTGTGTGGGCCTCACCTGGTCAGTTTTCAGTGGCATCGATTTGGGCCGTTTCAATTTCACTAGTTGTCAGAACTTCATCTCCCTCAACTTCTCTTAATTAACTTTTCTTAATTTATGAGTAGGTTCTAATGTTGAATGGAAAAAAATTTACTCTATTTTTTTTCAATTTGAGATGTTTTAGTGTCTATTCTCAACTTCAATGACGTTTAATCTTCTATGAAATTTGAACCTGAAACTTGATAGGAACTAAATCCCACATAAATCAACTAATCTACACTTTATGAATATATATGTACTTTATGTATGTAGAGATGTGAAACAATATTAGGTTTTCACTGTGTGCACCTCACCTAGGCAATTTTCAGTGACATCGATCTGGGTAGTTTCCAATTTCACTATTGCTTGGAACTTCATCTCCCTCAACTTCTCTCAATTTTCAGTGGCACTGATCTGGGCCGTTTCAATTTCACTAATGTTCAGAACTTCATCTCCCTCAACTTCTCTGTCAACTTATAAGTAAGCCCTAATGTATTCATCGGTGAGACTCTATCCTTAACTCTCATAAGTTTGAACCAGAAACCTGATGGCAACTAAATCTCACATAAACTAACTAATCTACACCTCATGAATATATATTTACTTTATGTATATAGAGATATGTGACAAGCTTGAACCTGAATGTTAATGAGAACTAAATTCCACATAAACCAACTAATCTACACCTATGTGTGCTTCATGTGTATAAAGATGTGTTACCATATTTCTTCAGTGTACACCTATATTTGCTTCATGTGTATAGAGATGTGTTACCATATTTCTTGTAATGAATTATAAAGTGCCTCTACTAATAAAAAAATAAAATAGTCGAGTTCATAATTTGCTTTGGATATTTTTTTAAATAAGAATGTTAGAAAAAATCAAGTTTCAAGTTTAGGAGTACCTATAGCAAAGAAAGCATCTGCAAGAAAGTAGGTTTTAACATTCCATAAACAATCGTTGTATGTCATCCCATTTCCTACCAGTGAACTAATTCCATATATTAAAATAACATGGTCAGAAAAAACAAAGGAAATGTTTAATACATACAAGGAGATTCCACCATTGTGTGCTTTTGAATCTATGGACATTACATCGTCAGTTACTCCTGCATATATGGATTATGGGCAAGCATTCTCAACTGCACAACATTTGCACCGTTCCCGGCACATTCGAGGTTGCTTGACACCCTCAGATACTTCTGATTCTGTACAGACATTTCCATGCATAATAAACATTACATCATTCTGTACAGACAATTCCATTTATAGTAAGCTTCACATCTTCGCATGGATGACATATATTGAAGCAACAGCTTACCCTTAAATACATGAACAGTGAAGTTTTAGAAGAGCATGATGAACTTATTCCAAAGCTTGGAAAACCAAGTTCAATCATCAAGCCAGGCAAAGCTAAAGATCTCTGGAACAACATCAATGGTGAGGTTATGAAGGGTCTTACCCTTAAATACATGATCAGTGTAGTTTTAGAAGAGCATGATGAAATTATTCCAAAGTTTGGAAAACCAAGTTCAATCATCAAGCCAGGCCAAGCTAAAGATCTCGGGAACGACATCAATGGTGAGGTTATGAAGGGTAGATGTTTTGATGGACGACCACGCTTCATACTCCTTGTCGCTGTCAGATATGACTACACGCTTTAAAGAACTTTGTATTACTGTAGGGACTTTCTTCAATCCTGAGCACTCCCTCATGTCCAACGTCTCTAAATTTGATAGCTGATCAAATTCAGAGGGAAGGTCCTGCAAACACCTGCAAAGTGAAATATCTAAATATTCTAGTTGCCCAAGTTTGCAAATGGAAGGTGGCAGCCTCGACAGGCTTGGACATGCAGACAATCTCAGCAACCGAAGTGACTTTAACCTTCCCATGTCATCAGGTAAGTTTTGGATAAGATGGCAATTAGTAACAGACAACCTCTGGAGAGAAGTTAAATTGCATAGTTTGGGTGGTAATTCCCCCAAATCACTACAGTGATCGATATTAATTTCCGTAATGTTTGGAAAGTTCAAGGGCTCAAGTTCCATATCCATTAGAGTGTTATTCCCAAGGCCCTCACATAAGCACACGGACAACTTTTCCAACTTCTCCCAGGATCTACAATTCTCGTACAGAGAAGAAGGAATAATCAACTTATGAAGAAACACAGACATAATTTGAACAGGTGAAGAAAATCTTGGCAGCCCACTAATACTTGCGCGCATGGAACTGTAATTGTATACTATAAGAACTTTCAGTTTTGGCGTCCTATGTAAAAATGTTGGAAGACAGTATTGATTCGCGGAAAAGAATAAAGCCAAAGCTTCCACCTCAGGAAAATCAATTTGACACCAATCTTGTTCTTGCATTGCACCTACAGGTCCCAAAAATATAAAAGTCGATAAAAATTATGCTAATAAAAATGCTTATTAAACACCTAAATAAACTTGGAAAATTAGTAAATTGAATTCATAATTATTCAATGATTCGCTGTGGAAAGGGAAAGAAAGCAGGTTTCATGAGGAGACATACCTGTGTAGATCGAAACAAACTGAACGCGGGATGCCTGATCTTTGAGAGTACTTAGCCATTCTGTTGGAATTTTAGCCTCTTGGGAAGGCATGAAGAGCCTCTTAGGAGAGATAATGTTATCCTGGCTTGCCAGGTACAAGGCTAAATCCCGCATTACATCATGTTGAGAAAAAGAGAGCTCAGAAGCGCAACTGTAATCGACGGCCCCACTCCTAACCCATCAAAACCTTGTATTAACCAAACCAATCATGGTATCTCAAAAGCCCCCTTTTATCTCTAGTTTGATACTAACATATTTATTTTTCTTACCCTCCTGGTTCTGTTTCTAAAAATTATTTCTTGTATACACTATAGCTTACGTTTATAAGCCTCAAGTTTTCTGGGATGTTCATAATTTATAGAAGGATGCCACAGCCCAAAAGCAGAAGAATTTAAGTTAAGAAACGCACATGAAGAGGCCGAAGAAATAATCAAAACAAATGCACAGGCAACAGTAAAAGTAAACAAGTTCTACAGAAACATACATGAAGACGCCGAAGCAATAATCAAAACAAATTCATAGGCAGCAGTAAAAGTAAACAGGTTCCACGGTGCATACCCTGGATAACCAGTGAGATTCAGGAGATTTCGACTTGCAAGTTCTAGCAAGACCTCAAAAGCATCTGTCCATTCCATCTTGCGGACATATACCCAAATGTCCAATAATGTTTCCACGCTGAACTTTCTACCTTTGGGAAAAGCCCCCAAATCCAAAAAGCACTGTTTATGTTTATCATCCAGCACATCTATACTCGTTTCCAAGCGTTTAAGAAGACTCTCTTTATAATATTCTGATATAGATTCTGATTTTGAAAGTTTTCTCTCAGCATTTATCCAAATTGGCCTGCGCTTACCGCGCAAAGAGCTTCCGATGACCTTGAGGGCAAGCGGTAAGCCCTTACACTCTGCTGCAATCTACAAATATAGTGCTAGTTAAACTTGATGCTAGTTGTCTGCATAAATTTTGACTTTAAAACTACTTCCTGGGGCTACTTTAAAGACATTTATTTTTGAGGTCGTAAATTTGGGTATTGATTGCTAAATTGGCATTTCGGTAAGATGAGTAAGATGGAGAAATGGTTGGGACATTAGATAATGGATAAGTATAATTCATACCTGTTTAACCAGATCCTCCTTTTCTGTTGTCGGAATCTCAGTCATCCCAAAGGCCCAGAAGCAGAAAAGAGACAGGGCATTAGCATCCTCCAACAGAGGCATGTTATACAAACGAGTACCATTTGTAATTGGAATGGTAGAATCTTGTCTGGTGGTGATAATTGTCTTGTATCCTTTTGCTTCAAACAACAGGTGCTCCAGATTTGATATCGACCAAACATCATCCAAAACCACCAAAGTCGGCCGATATGTTCTTGACCTAAGTTTTTTCTGCAATTGGTGGTGTGCGTCCTCTATGCTCTGGAATTCAGGCCTTTGGCCACCAATTATCTTATCCCACATCGTCTCTAACAGGGCCTTTACATTTGGATTAGATCGTTTCACTGGAATGAAAACTATATTGTTTCTGAAAGAAGCTGAAAATTGGAAAGAGAATAAACATTACAAATTAAGGTCATGACAACATAATATGGATGTCTGGAGAACAGATTTAGGAAGACTGGAAATGTTGTTACCTTTGACTTGCATATTGTTGCAGAGGGCTGATGCCAGAGTGGTTTTGCCGCTCCCACCCATCCCTGATATTCCAAGGCGATCAACACCATCCTGCAGTAGAATTTGTTTGACAGCATTCATACAAGCCTCTAACCCAACTACAAAATTTGGCATATCCGGGACATCCTCAGAGGTGGAGCTGATGGTCTGTTCGGCGATTGTAGCCGCCTCGAGTCGTTTGTGAAGATTTTTTACTTCTGTGCCTAGTCTCTGCAAATCACGGGCAAGAATGGGCGAACCTTGAACTTCAATCAATTCCTTGATCTTCTCCTGAAACTCTCGAACCCTCCTTCCGTATCGCCACTTTCTGTATATATCACAGACATGTAAATTGTCCCCTTCGTTCACAAGGCTTAAGCCATCTTGCAGGACGGCTTGAAAATCTCTGAACTGGCTGTATCTGTGTGTTGACGAATCTGAATCGGAAATAACCTCGATAGCATCATCAATGTCGCGCTTTAACAACATAAGCTTCTCCTTCAGCTCTTTGCCCCATGTTTTGCTGGAATAAATGACCTGAACTACCCCTCCCAGCTCTGTCAGTGCAGTCAGAAGGAGATCCATCCCTGTTCCGGAAATTGATACTACCAGATGAATTGTTTGATGAAAGTCCCGAGTCAGTCCCGACTATATATATTGTCCCTTGACGAGCAAGTAACCGGAAAGGAACCGGTAACTTGACTTCTACACCTAATTCTTCTCATCAATGGGTACATTTGAGGAGCGTTGGTATACTATATCCAAAGGATTTGAACCAGTAATTAATTGACCTGAAATTACCATAAAATGAGAATAATTAGCTTCAAACCCCATTGAACCACTGAATTAAAGCTCATATTAGCTATTTTACCTAAACTTAATGATAGATTTGAAGAGGAATAATGTACTGGAAAAATAATAATAATAAAAAATTGGTAGACTTACCCAGTGCTAATGTACCGGAAAATTAATCAAAGGTTCATAACTAATACATATGATAGTTGACTTTGACTTTGAGTATTCGCAGGCAGCTGTGGGTGCAAATTGCAATGATGATTTCAATATTGCAAGGTATACGTTGGTGTACGCGGTTTCCCCATAAAGAAATAAAGTTACCTACGCGGTTTCCCTGAGAGAAGAGAGAAGGGCTGCGCCATTCGCCAAAACAATTCGTCCGCGTGTGTCCACGGTCGTTGTCTTTCATTGTTTCACCATTTCCACTGTACCACCCTTTACACTTTTTTACTATTTCCACTGTAGCATTTTTTACACATTTTTATTATTTTTTAGATATTATTTTTTGGGATTCCAATGTTTTAAATAAGTTATTTATATGTATCTATTTCCATGAGAGGTAGTGGTAACTAATTAATTTTTCATGATTTTTGAATAGTTCACTTAACATTCATTGCATCAAATAATGTTCGGCTGAAAAGTGAGATTGAAACTAGTGAAATAAATTACATAACCTCAATCATCACTTTCGGGGCTTGCACCCTCAACAAAAACTTCTTTATGATCTTTTTTTGCTTGAATCATGGCTCATATTTAAACCGAGGTTTCCATACTACTTTAACTCTTTTAAAGTTGTCTTTTTACCATGGTTTGTATTCAAATTGTAGTTTTGGTTGTATTGTTTTTTGTAATTTAAATTTTTTATTATGTGAATAAATATATCTATTTTGGAATAAGATTTTTAAATTTTTAATTTGACTATCAATTATTAAGTAGATGATAAAAATTTAATCTTCATAAAATATGTTTAGAAATATACCAATCAAAATTTATTTACTTATTTTTTGTTTTTATTTATTTATTTATTTTCATTTTATTGTTATTTATTTTTTTTATTTTTTTATTAAATTAAAATTTTTAACCCTTTCTATTATATTTAATTTAATTAAATAATAAATTATTAACCCATATATATATATATATATATATATATATATATATATATATATATATGGTATTGTATGTGTTTCTAGTTTTGTGGCAGTATGGGGCTTTCACGTTTGTCGGGTGCTAGTTTAAGACCTGCTTTGCTGTTTATCGATGGGGCTCTGGAACGAGATCACGGATGTGTTGAACCGACGCGAAACCCGCTAACTTGATAGTACGAGGTTTCGAAAACTCCGGATCTATACTTTCCGTGGTCATTGCAGGGACAGAGGCGAGGTCTAAAGGTTCGGGAAGTGCTCGAGCTTAACTAACGAGGCCGTGTTGTTGGAGGAAAGCTCGCAAAGTACCTTCAACCTGCGTGTGGAACACCTAAGGCATAAAAGGGTCGGGCCACCTGCGTATCTCGGTGAGCGTTTTGCGATGCATCCTCAATGTGCAATCCAAATAAGTCCCCTCACAAATCTTCTTAACTAAAATTTTTAACCCTTTTCTTATTATATTTTTAATTTAATTAAATGTGAATAAATTATTAACCCATATATATATATATATATATATATATATATATATATATATATATATATATATATATATATATATATATATGGCATTGTGCGCAAGCGAGTTTTGTGCAGGTGCAGTTTCTACGCTGTCGTGGTGTTAGTTTAAGACCTAAAGCCTTGTTTATCGATGGGGTTTGAACGAGATCACGTGGATGTTGAACCGACGTCAGAAAACCTGCTAACTTGATAGGGGCACGAGGTTTCGGAAAAAAAACCTGGATCTATACTTTCTGGTCATTGCAGGGACAGAGGCGAGGTCTAAAGGTTCGGGAAGTGCTCGGAGCTTAACTAACGAGGCTGTGTTGTTGGAGGAAAGCTTGCAGAGTACCTTCAACTGCGTGTGGAACACCGAAGGCATAAAAGGGTCAGTTTCACTTGCAGATTCCCAGGAGCGTTTCGGTGGCGATCCTCATCAGGCAATCCAGCAAGTCCCTCACAACCCTTCTTTGCCAAGTATTCCCTCTTTTCCAGTTTTTACAGGGGGATTAGAAGATATTGTTGCAAGTTGTGGGTTTCAGGGATCTGTGGGTTTAAAAGCTTTTGTGGAAGAGAGTCATAGAGGTTAGGAGTTGGATAAAGGAAGACCTAGGGAAGACTCCTTTTTGCAAAGGAACCCTATCCCGTGCCAGGGTTTCAGTTTTTTGGAAAACTTCCTTCTCTCGCAAGGAAGCAAAGCGACAAGCACGGGACTGGTACTGGCAGAGGGTTTGAATCGGAATTCTCTAGGGTTAAAGAAGACAGTCAGAAAACAGGAGGGGGTTCTCTTTTCCTCGCGAGCAGGGGAAGAAGAAGGAAGGTTCTTGGATAATCACAAAGGAATAAGTCGAGAGGAGGAGTTGGGCCTTGAAGCAAGGCAGGTAGTAGCGGATGACTTGGACCGAGAAGGTACTCATCCTGCTGAGGGAAGGCAACCAAGGTCACCTTTGTTAGGAGTCCCAAATGCACCTGAAAGGCCTGTGAAGGTGAGGAAGGAGGAAGAAGTGGGACTGTAGGAACAAAAAGGAAAAAGAACAAGTTAATTAGGAGAAAAGATGAGCACCCTTGCTGTGTCTTTGGAGTAGACATCCACATTGACGAAGTTATGGAAGCAACAGAGACCATACTCGTAGGCAGAGTCAGAGGAAGAAAATTCTCGGCTAATTATATCACAGAATGGATGAACTCGGAATAGTTGGAGGTGCCAGGAAAACCAACGGAAATCCAAACTTTGGCTCGGGGATGGTTCAGCCTTAAATTTTAGAAGAAAGAACACTTGGATTGGGTGCTCGAGAGGAACTGGTGTTTTAGGAAGAGGCCTGTCTTGTTCAGAAGATGGACACCACTCTTTGATGATCAGAGAGAGAAAATGGAGGAGTCCCTTGTCTAGATAAAGCTCCCTAGTCTCCCATTGCCTTTCTGGACGGTCTCAACCTTCCACTCAATTGGGAATACGCTGGGACAATTCTTAGAAGTAGACCTGTCTTTCAAGCAAACCATGGATCTGAGTGCGCCGGAATTCTAGTAACTTTAAATCCCAAAGAAGGGCTTGCTGATGAAATGTGTCTAAAGTACAAGGATTATGAATTAAATCAGACATTGGATTATGAACACTTACCATTTTATTGTCATTGGTGCCACAAGTATGGTCACCTTACAAAGGATTGTCCTCTTGGGCATCGCAGAAGAAGAAAACAAAAAAAGAGCATTCGAGAGTCCATTCCATCTGCAGACGCAGAAGAGAACAGGGATTTGGAAGAGGACTTGATGGAAGGGGTCGAGGGTCCGGGTGCAACTATGAAGGAACCTTTGCCTTCGAATCACATGACAAATCATCAAAATACACCAACAAAGGATCAAGATCAGGAGATTCCCCCTACACAGGATCTTCCATCCGATGCTAGATCAATAGGAACTTCCTCGGAGGGTATGCCTCTAGTCTCTTCTCCCTCCCTTTTCAAATCCTGTTGCACATCTGTTTTTGCTTTATCTAAGCCTGGTCCCTCCAGGCCTACTCAAATGGAATATATGCAAATGAATGAAGTCATTAAGTCTCTAGACAGTATCATTACTTCTATCCCTTCATCCTCTATGGCCCCCCTCTCTGAAGTTGAGATTGATCTCACTCCTCCCCAGCCTAGTATTCCCAAAAAACCTCTCTATAACCTTAGATCCTCAGTAAAAAAACCTTGGAAAGAAGAAGCTATAGGAGGGATGGAGTCCAGTCACGTCCCGATTGGGCCGAGAAAGCTCAGAGGAAGGAAATCGAATCTCTCCAAGACTCAAGTCAAGGCTAAATTAGACATTGTTGATGGGAAACAAAGGTCCCTCTCAGGGGTGCTTAGAGCAGCACACCCACCCCCCCAAATTTATCGATGATTTTTCTTTCTTACAATTGTAAGGGTTTAGCTAGTCAACCTAAAAAACTAGCGTTAAGGGACTTGATGAAGTCCCACAGCCCTGATGTCCTTATGCTTCAAGAAATCTTGAGCTTGGGGGAGGAGGTGAAATTTCTTATGTCAAGGATGTTCCCGGGATGGGTTTTCCAGGCTTTGGATGCTCAAGGTAGATCGGGGGGACTGGCGATGGGTTTTAACTCTGGGAGAATGAAGGAGTTGTCTTCACGGGGCTTTGAAAAATCTCTGGCTATGGAAGTATACCAATGAACTTTGTCACCCTATTCTCCTTCTCAATGTTTATGGCCCATGCTCGGAGAGAGTGCAATTTTGGAACACCCTCTTTGCCAAATCATGTTTGAATGATCCAAACCTTATACTGGGAGGAGACCTTAATTTATCTCTAGGGATTTTGGAATCTTGGGGACCCTCTGCATGGGCAGACCCACTTACTGATTATTTCTCCAATAAGTTGGCCTCCTCTCATCTTGTGGATGCAAATTTGATCAAGCCCATACCTACTTGGAGGAACAGGAGAATGGGAGAGGAATGGGTAGCTAAGAAACTGGACCGTTTCCTTCTTAGTGAAGACTTGGTGGCAAGATCATCTGTATTTCGGTATTGGGTTGGCGAGGGTGGTCAATCTGACCACCTCCCCATCCTCTTAGAAATTAAAGGTACTCAGAAAAAACCTGGAGCTTCGTTCAAATTTAATTTATCGTGGCTTAAAGATGAGTCCTATAACTCTTTGTTCCATGCTACATGGGGGAAGGACAAACCAAGGGAACTTGGAAATATGAGCAGGTACTTCATGGAGAATTGGAAGAAAATGAAGAAAGCTACTCAGGACTGGGCAAAAGACAAAAAAATAAAGGAGGAGGAATTAAGGAAGGTTAATGAGGAATTAAATTTTCTTGAAAGTCTGGAGGGGGCAAGATATTCCTCTATTGAATTAAGAGACAGAATAAGGAGTCTGGAAGCAGTTCGAAAGAAAATATTATTAGAAAGAGAGGAAAGTTGGCGTCTGAAAAGTAGGGCCATTTGGCTTCTAGCTGGAGACTAGAATACCAAGTTCTTTCATAATTATGCTAAAGGAAGGAAAAACATAAATACAATTTGGGAACTGCAGATGGAGGACGGAGGTATGGCACGATCTTTTGAAGACCTTTCCTCTCTTGGAGTCAATCACTTTAAATCCCTGTTCAGAGCCCCTGCGGAGGCATCTATTGTTGAAGTAATTAGGGTGGCCCAGTTCTTCCCTAGTTACATTGATGAGGATGGAAATAACAACATTACGGAGCTTGTCACAAAGGAGGAAGTGGAAGGAATCCTAAAATAAATGAAGAAGGATAAAAGTCTAGGTCCTGATGGATGGACGATGGAATTTTTTCAACATTTCTTTGAATCCTTGGGGGAGGACCTTTTAGAGGTGGTGGAAGAGTTGCGCAGCACGGGTTCGATTTATCAACCCTTCAATGCCACCTTCTTAGCCCTTATCCCAAAAAAATAACATCCAACATCCTTTGATGACTTCAGACCCATATCCCTTTGTACCTGTATCTATACAATCATTGCAAAAGTGATTGCCTCTCGCCTAAAAGCTTTCCTCTCTAGAAGTATCTCCTTGGAACAATTTTGATTCTTGGACGGAAGGCAAATTCATGAGGCTATTGGGGTCACCCAAGAAACCCTCCATAGTATGAAAAGAAGCAGGAAAAAAGGATCCATTATCAAAATTGACTTATCCAAGGCTTATGATAGAATTAGCTGGATGTACCTAAGGCTTCTAATGACACACCTCGGCTTTAGGATTGACTTCATAAACTGGGTGATGGAGTGCATTTCTTCATTCAGTATATCCATCTTGATAAATGGGGCGGCTACAAAGTTCTTCAACGTGCAAAGGGGTCTCCGTCAAGGATGTCCCCTCTCCCCCTTCTTTTTTTACTGGCAGCAGAGGGTCTGAGTCTGATGATTCATGAAGTAAAGAGACAAGGGGAGTTAAAAGGTATAGAAGTGGCGGTGAATTTATTTTTCACACATATGTTGTTTGTTGATGATATCCTGTTGTTCAGTAATGGCAGTTTGGAAGATTCTCGTTGTCTCAAGGAGGTGTTGGATATTTTCCTAAAAGCCACTGGCCTATGCATATACTATCAAAAATCCACCTTGACAACAGTTGGTCTTTCTAGAGCAAAAGTGGGAAGAATCGAAGAAGTTCTTCAATTTGAAGTAAAAACTCTCCAGGACACTTTCAGGTATTTGGGATTTTATCTAAAGCTGGACTCCTATCTCATTCAGGATTGGAAGTGGCTAATTGCAAAGATAGAGGCAAGGATGAAGCACTGGAGTTACAAATGGCTATCTCGAGTAGGAAGGCTTGTGCTGACAAAATTTGTAGCTATGGCCATTCCAGTGTATTCAGCTGGACCTTCTTGGGTCCCAAAAAGCATCCACTCCTCTATCAACAAAGTATGCAGCAGATTCTTATGGGCGGGCTC
Source organism: Pinus albicaulis (assembly GCA_034641835.2). Taxonomy (NCBI): domain Eukaryota; kingdom Viridiplantae; phylum Streptophyta; class Pinopsida; order Pinales; family Pinaceae; genus Pinus; species Pinus albicaulis. Next base: position 999,356,874 of record CM076582.1, read on the forward strand.
AAAGGTGGAACATGTGACGCCCTAGGTGGCTTGGGAGAAAATAGTGAGGCCGAAAGCGTGGGGAGGATGGGGAATAAAGGAACTCCCCTCTTTCTCGAAGTCATTGGCAGCAAAATTAGCCTAGAGACTTATCACTCTTGATAATCTTTGGACGTCTGTTACAAAAACAAAATATATAGACCCAATGCCAATTATGCACTAGTTGCGAATGCCATTAAAAAAAAACAAAGAATTCATCAATTGTTTGGAAAACAACTATAGCCTCAGTTAATCTAATTGAACAGGGGCTAGCTTGGCATGTGCAGGATGGAACTTAGGTAAGACTGGGACGTGATCCATGGGCGAGTTGCTCAGAGAGATATGCCTTATCAAGAGAACTAATAGAGCAACTGGATCAAATGGGCATCAACACTTCGAGTCATATAGCAAATCATGATCGATCAACAATGTGGAGACAAGCTTGGATGACAGGGGATGAACTTCAGCTTGAAGAAAGATGTTGGAGGAATGGCAGGGCTTTATTTTGAATCTTCAAAATTCCAACGTTAGGATTCAGGAAAATATGGATGAGCTCAGGTGGGTCCACTCTCCGTCCGGGATGTACTCTCCAAAATATGGATACAAATGGCTCATGTCTCATAAAGGTTGGGGGGAGCCGGAGTGGTGGTACAAACCTTTGTGGGAGTTGAAGGGGCCGGAAAAAACGAGATTGTTCTTATGGTTCCTTCTTTAGAACAAAGTTCCTTCCTGGGACTTTCTACAGCGCAAGGGAAAGATCGGACCAGGATGGTGCTCACTATGCAAGGCTAGTCTTGAATCAGTTCAACATCTATTTCTCACATGCCCCTTTAATATCAGTCTTTGGAATGATTCTCTGAGGCTTCTAAAAATCCCACAAAGATGGGAAGGTAGGGATGTGCAGGAAGCTTGGCAGAGATGGTAGCAAGAAGCTCCAAATGACAGGGTCAGAAATATCCCTCTGTTGATAGCATGGGGAACCTGGATAGCAAGGAATAATGTTATCTTCAAATATTCTCTCTTTTCGATCAATATCCTTGCGGCGGAAGGGGCCTCCATTTATGATTATATTCCAATTCCAGCCCACCCACAACAAGCTCGAGCCATCCAACAAGAAATCATAAGGGGGGACATCCCGTGGGCTTATTTTGATGGCGCCTCAGACCCTCAAAATAGATGTGGAGTGGGCCTCTCTATTCATGTCCCTTCCGGAAAAAATCTTAAAGCATCGTTCGGTCTGGGTCAGGGGACAAATAATTTTGCAGAGTTAAAATCTTTACATCTACTATTATGTTGGCTTTCATTCTTGGGAATGAGAGAAGTTTAGATATTTGGGGATTCCATGAACATCATCAAGTGGTTTAATGGGACTTAAAGATGTCTTAATTATATTTTTCTTCCTTTACTAAACAAGGCATCCCATCTTAACATTTTTTTTAATGAGATAATTGTTTGTCACGTTTACAGGGAACGAAATCATGAAGCAGACCTCCTATCCAAGGAGGGCATTCAGCATGATTTGGGGCACTGGGTAGCTGTTGAGGTCAATGGAGGGTTGGACCAAAATATTGAATAGCCTCCCTTTGCTTGATGGTTTCCTGATGCTCTTGCTTTTAATTTTCTTGGTTTAAAAAAAAAACAGACATAATGATGTATTTTGGTACTAAACATATACTTATATTCCCTGTCTCTGTTTCAGGCTATTTTCCTCAATGAGGAGGTCTGGGAGGCAAGAGCAAACACTCATCTTTCAACTTTTTGGACTAAAAGATGTTGGAACTGGATCGGTGTCTACCACCCACCTTTTGGTTTTTTGTAAATCACAAAAAAGACACATTCTTTTTACATCTCTGTTTCGAGCGTAATTTTCCTAATAAGGAAGCCCGGGGATGAAAAAATACGTCTTAGCTCTTGCTTGTGTGAAATGGTTGAGAAGATTGAGATACCTCTATTCTCATTAGCAGTAACTCCATTTCCCCTCTCAAAAAAAGGGGAAAATGCAGTTCTTTGGAATGCATTATGCATATACTATGTAACTTTCTATGACTTAATAGACGGTTCGATTCGATTTTTTTTTTGGAAAAGAAAAAAAGAAAAAATTATATATATATATATATATATATAGATATATATATATATAATTTGAATTCTTAACTAACCTATTTTTAATAAAAATTTCTTAACCCTTTTTAATAAAAAAATTTAATTTGATTTCTTAAGTAACTTTCTAGCGGCTGGTTTTTAACAACTAGTTCTTAATTGCTATTTTTGGGCAATGATGCATCTCCTTTATTTATTCATCAAGATCGATTAGTTTCTCCACCTTGTCATGATGATGAACCACATCTGGCAATGATGCATCTCCTCTATTTATTCTTAGTTTCTCCACTTTGTCATGAGGATGAACCACATCAGGTAATGATGCATCTCCTCTATTTATTCATCAAGATCGATTAGTTTCTCCACTTTCTCTTGAGGATGAACCACATTAGTTGGTTCGAAACGTTTACCAAATCCTAAGGATGTGATTAATCCGAAAGACATTTCATTTCATCTATAGTAGTTATGTTGTTGTTGTTTTTCTTGTTTAATTAATGATATTATATCAAATGAGTTTTGGGCATGTGGTATTCATAAGCCATGATATTGACCCATAATATGGTAACAAAGTTCATTTATAAATTAAAAATCCCCAAAGTGGAGGGAATCTCCATGGTTATGATTCTTATTACATGTTATTTTAAAATGTTTCACTTATAACAATTTTTTACCATTAATAATAATAATAATTAGTTTAAATAAAGCTATAATTTAGTTAATTTTATGATTTTTTTTAATTGTCATAAGAAACACTCTCCAATCCAATCCAGTTTGCGAGAGATGTTGTAATGCAATGTTTAACATTTTTTAGCCAAATTACATAAAAATAAAAATAAATTAAATAAAAAGATTAACTTAATATAATGTAAACATTGAGGGGTTTTGGCAATGCATTATATTAGATATCATTTTTTGAGATATGACCATTTTCATGAGAGGTAGTCTTAAGTGACCAATGCTTTTTGAATAGTCCATTTAGCACTCATTGCATCCATCTATGACCATTTCCATGAGAGGTAGTCTTTAAGTAACCAATGATTTTTGAATAGTCCACTTAACACTCATTGCATTGGGCGATGCTCACAGGGATGAGGAAGTGGGATTGAAACTAGTGAAATGAATCACATAGCTTGCACTGGGTAACCAGGACTTCCCTAGAGGTCATCCATCCCAGATCACCTCTGGCTCGCTTAACTATTGAGTTTTCCCCACAATCAAGCCCACTTACCTTGCTACCCTATTTGCAAAATACTTGAATGGTTCACGAGACAGGATACTTGCTAAGGTTTTGCAAATGGGTTAGCAAGCTAAGTGGGCTTGATTGTGGAGAAAACTCCACAGTTAAGTGCTTTTGAGCCAGAGATAATATGGGATGAGTGACATCTAGGATGGGTGACTCGTCAGAAAGTAATCAAATCTCTTGATATGCAAATCTCTTTTAAAGTAAAAATATATTTAATTCTTATAGACAAATTAGTAAATCTAAAATTAACATATATCTAAACTAATTTTAACAACTTTAATTTAAAATATAACTTTAATTTAAAATAAAATAAATATTTTAATATTATTATGATTAATGTGTATACAAATTTATCAACCAATGATTTAATTTATATAACTACATCAATTGACTAAATTAAAATTATATATATATGACTAATTAATTTAAATAATAAACTAATTTTTTTTTTAACAAAACCTTAAAACACTAAAGTTTCTTCTAACCCTTTCCAGCTGCAAGCGATTCTCTCGCATTATTCTTTTTCTTTTCAAACTTAAATATTTGTCAGGGCAGCTGAATTGGCGACGACTATACACCTTTTTATGCTCCCAATATTTTTAATATGGTGACTGTCCCTTCCAGGTGTATAGTTTCAGAAGTCAAGTCGAATCACGCGTTGCATTCCCCACCTGTACAGTGAATATTTTATTTAAGATAATGAGATACCCTTGAAAAGTCTAAGGATATTCGTGTAAATTTTGGTGGTAACATTTCCTTTCCCTTTTCAATTCTTCGTTGATTCAAGTAGAGCAATTATAAATGAATAAAGAAAGAAATAAAGTATTTTTAAAATTTAGGAGGTTAAAAATAGTTTATGGATATATTGTTTTTTTATTTAGTTTTTTTTTTAAGTTTTATATTCTAAAATGAAATGTTTTTCTGTTTTAAAAAAAAAATAGAGTTAATGAGAATCAGTTTTTATTTGAGTAATAAGAATATTACATCTCTAAAAATTATTGGGTCTTATGTACGATTTTCGCTGATGATTATGAGTTCGGTTAAACTCTTCACTGTGGTACTTATCCATAACAAAAGTTTGTGGAACTTATCCATAATAATTTTTTTTTTTAATCTTTTTACTGATCTCATGTACTAAACCATTTGTTATTTTAGAATATCCAAATCTTCTTTCTTTTACACAATCTTCCAATAAAAAAAACACCAACAACAACAATATACAGCAATATATTGTATTTTTAGCAATGTGTCATGAAAAAAAAGGTATGTGATGCAATTGTTATGTAGTTTGTTTATTACCAGGTAGGATTCCTAGGAAATATGTTGCCTTGATGCAGTAGTTGGAAGCCAATGACTGTGTGGTGGGGTTATGATTCTTTCACTTTCATTTTCAATTTCTTTCTTTTAAATTATAATTAATGTAAAGATTTGAACATGAATGAAACTTTGAATCAGATCTTTAGTTTAAATATTGATCTGATTGTAACTGGATTGTAAATCCTAGAATCCAAAGGATATTAGTTTAAATTTAACTGGCTGTACCTTTCGTTTTTCCTTTCCATCCTTCCTTAAACACATGATTGCCACGAGGAATGAATAAATAATGGCCGACTCTTCGAACCAGAAGCGTGTGACAATCTGCAGAATTGGATATGACCGCCATATCCAAAGCAGCAGCGATATATATTGTATTTTTGGCAGTGCGCCATGAAAGAGAGGTATGTTTTCGTATTACGTGACGCAATTGTTTATGTCGTTTGTTTATTAGTAGGGGCAGGCGATTACTGGGTGGGATTCATAGTTGCAGTAGTTGGAAGCCAATGAGTACTGTATGGTGGGGTTATGTTTCTTTCATTTTCAATTTCTTTCTTTTAAATTATAATTAATCTAAAGCTTGGGGTTATGTTTCTATCATTTTCAATTTCTTACATTTAAATTATAATTAATGTAAAGCTTTGAACATGAATGAAACTTTGAATCGGAAAGAGATCAGCCCGCATGAGATGAGACTACCCAATTTCTATACAAAGTAAATCACCATATCCAAATTTCTATACAAAGTAAATCACCATATCCAAATTAAATAATTTGTTTTATAATTAAATTGTAAAGTTCGGAATATTTTGAAAATGATTCTAAAATATTTTAAGAATATATGAGTAAATTAATGATTTAATTTAATCGATATAATCAAATCAAATTGAATAATTCCACTCATATCTCTTAAATTTCCAAAAAGTTCCTAAATCTCCCATCAATATATATATACACTCCGACATTTTTATGGAATACAAGGTGAATTAAAGATAACATTTTAATTGGCAAAAGTGCCAAAAACATTTTAATTTGCTCTCCGGTCCTTACCAAACTTTACGCTCGACACACTTTTGCTCTCCAGCCCTTTTAGCAAATTAAAAATTCTTGGGGCCTTTTCGCAAATTAAAAATAACTTCACATATATATATGAGAATTAAAAATAACATTTTGATTTGCAAAAGCTGAAGAATTTTTTAAGTTGTAAAAAGGATATATATAAAGGAGAGAACTCTAACTTGTGTAGGGACTAGTAATTGTTATAGTACTCGTCCCATCAACCTACTAAAAATAGATATATATGCAACCAATAATTAAACATAAATAAATAACTTGAAGTCCAAATATATATTAAATTAAGTGCAAAATTTCCCAAGTCATTGAGTGGGCTTAGTGACCATAAATAGTTTAATAAGTATCAAGATTACAAATTCTATCATGTCAACTAGAAAATTCATAAAACCATTTTTCCTTCCAAAATGGTCAAGTCAATAAATACAAAAAGCCAATCACTTCAGCTCATCTAATCAGACTTGATGCTGTGTATGACAAATAAATATCAATACGTGCACATAATTAAAAAAAAATGTATGTCAACCATAACTGCTGTGTTATTCAACATTTAAACCCATTGTGTTCAATAAATGGCACCCACCCAATAACAACATTTAAATCCACTATGTACAATAAATGACACCCACCCAATAAATTGAATAAATGATTTCTCATTAAAACAGATCAAAACACATGGATCAACAAAAACAAATTCCCATCCATTCGATCACATCAAATTCAACCTTGATCACACATGCAAAATGAAGTCATTGCAATCCATGTCCATCATTGTCACCAATTAAATTCAACTGCATAAAGGTATAAAAGAAGTTCAACCACTGCTGAAGTTGCATGTTTCACATTCAAACTATTCACCAGCCCTGGAGACAAACCAACACAGAACACACTCCAAAACATTTCACAGTATATTCATGTTAGTTTTCTCAATTACAACACAATTTTCTTACAATTTTATTTTAATTTCTGAGTCTTTATTTTAGTTTTCCCTCACTTTTATTTTCATTTCTGAGTCTTTATTTCAGTTTTCTTATAAGTATTTATTTCAGTTTTCTTGTTGAAAATGCAGCAAGATGATGGAGCTTAGTGAAATGAAGTCGCCTTCACTAAGTGGGCCCGCAGGCAAATTCTGGCGCAAAGTCTATTTTTAAACTATGTCTATTTTTCGACATATGGAGCATGGTCCGGGGATTGCAGTATGTTATTCTTGGAGTATTGGTCATGTTGGTAAAAATAGATGGACCTCTATTTTTTTGGACCTATAGGTCGAAGTCTATTTTTAGACTGCTATCCTAAAATAGGGAAGTCAAATATTATTTACCCTTAATAATATTTGGACCTAAACTCGGGCCACTTTGGAGCACTTCGTTCGAGCCTGGAAGTGGCTCATCCGATGTAGGAATTATGCTATTCTTGGGGGCTTGGTGAGCCAAGTGCATGGTTGACTTAATGATAATTTCATGCGTAAGTTTGGTGGTGAAGATGAGACACGCCAAGAGTTGTGTTCTGTTTATTTTAGTTGAACTGATTGAGATTAGTTTAACTAGCTAATCAATTAGTTATGAGTGGAGTGAATTAAATATTACTTAATTCATTAATTAGTAACTCATTATTCAACTCAAGAACACATCAGTTCACTACAGTGCATGATCAGTTCAGTGGAGACCAGTGAAAGAGGTAGATGAAAGGGTGGAGTTAGCTATCAGTGGCGACATCAGTTGTGCATGAGATTTGCACCACACTTGGAAGAATTGCCCATGATGATTGCGCTGTCAACCCAAGGAGATTCGAACCTTGGATCTCTATATAGACATGCCTGGATTGCGCAATAGAGGCAAGGCAATTGGCGGTGAGTTTTGAACCAGTAACCTGTTCAAAACTGAGCTAGTTTGTGTGTAACTTCATGAGATAGTACTAAGTACTTGTGAGGAGTATTGTACTGAGTTTGTTACATGATTTCTCCATTATAATATACACAATAGCTGCGGGGTTTTCAGCTATAAGCTTTCCTCATACATTCCTCCAGCATGTAAGACATCGAGGCTATCGCTTGTTTTATTTCCGGTATGTGATGATATCAGTAGAGATTATGTGTCAGTATATGAATTTAATTGATATGTGATCGTGGATAATCTCATGGATAATTAATCATTATTCAAATAAATTTCTACATGGTATCAGAGTTATTAAAACAGATTGATCATCGTGCATCGTATTACAAACTTATTTCTAGAGATGAGTCCGCATGCAGCGAGTCTTCTGATCCATCCTTTCTTTGAAAGGTGATATATCTAGTAAATGCCCCTGCAGTCGATCTCTGTGCTAGAAATAATTTGTTCTCACATATCAAGGGCGGTTGAGCTTTGAGGTGGGATTCGAACTGTGAAGTCGAAACCTGGCAAAAGAAGATGGCGAAATGTTGAAGGATCCTATTGGAGGGCGTCAAGGATCATATTGTATCCAGCCTGCATGGAAAGGCTTCTCCATATTTAATGTGGAAAGCTTTGACGGATCTATTCCAGAGTAAGAGCGACGAAAGGAAGCTGGCGCTCAAAGATAAGCTCAGAAACATCAAGATGGAGAAAGGCGACAGTATCGCCAAATACCTCACGAAGTTCACTCAATGCAGAGATGAGCTGGGAAGTGTGGGGGTGACTGTCGAAGATGAGGACATGGTCAACCTGGCTCTCCTTGGTCTTCCGAAGGCTTGGCACTCATATCAAGATAGTTTCAATGGTCGGGAGAAGCTGCCGGGATGGGAGCGCCTTTGGGCGGATCTCATGCAGGAGGAGATAAGGAGGACTACTCGGGATGGATCTTCATCAAAGGGAGCCGATGAAGAAAATTGCGCTTTGGTTGCCAAAGCAAAGAAGGGGAAGGGTAAGAAAACTTCTCATTCCGGTGCAAAGGGCAAGAAGCAGGATATGGCGAAAGTGAAGTGTTTTCACTGCCATGATCACGTACATTATGCTACCAATTGTCCAAAGAAGAAGAAGAACAAGCAAGCGGGAAGATCTGCAGATGGAGAAGCTTTGGCTTCACAGTTCGAGCTTGACTTTTCACTGATTGCATGCTTGGTTTCAAGTGTGATGGGATCGCTGTGGTTCTTGGACAGCGGTGCGTCATTTCATATGACGGGAGATCGGGAGTTGTTCTCAGATCTGGAGGACAAGGATTTGGGTATGCACATCGAGATGGGCGATGACGGTAGATACAGTGCGACTGGTATCGGTACCGTATCCTTTCAGAGGGAGTCTGGTAAACCCTTTGTCTTAAAGGATGTCATGCATGTACCCGGATTGAAGAAGAACCTGATTTCAGTAGCGATGTTGGAGGATAAGGGGTATGATGTGGTCTTCAGCGAAGGAAAATCCTTCCTGCGCAGTAAGACTACTGGAGAGACCCGGAAGATAGGAGTTCGAACCAAGAACCTCTATCAGTTGCAAGTAGATGGCTGCGCAGCAATGGCATGCAAGGCGGGAGAAGTGGTGAGCCGGGATGATGAGGGCGAACTGTGGCACAGGAGATTGGGCCACCTTCACCATGGAGCTTTGAAGATCCTGCAGCAGATTTCTACTGGGCTTCCTAAGGGCACTCTTGCGCAATCAGATCAGTGCAAGGGGTGTACTTTAGGGAAGTATGTGAAAGCCACCTTTCACGAGAAGGATAGTCGCGCCACGACGATCCTTGAGAGAGTTCACACAGACGTGTGTGGTCCTTTCTCAGTTGCTTCGATAGCAAAGCACAAGTATTACTTGATCTTTGTTGATGATTTCTCTCGAAAGTGCTAGATCTTCTTCATGCAGAAGAAGAGCGATACATTCGCGAAGTTCTGTGAGTTTAAAGCACTGGTCGAGAAGGAGTCGGGGAAGAAGGTGATTGCTCTAAGGAGTGATAACGGTGGTGAATTCATCTCGCCTGAATTCAAGGAGTTCTGCAGCGCAGAAGGGATTCGGAGAGAGCTCATCGCACCCCATAACCCACAGCAGAACGGGGTGGCTGAGCGGAAGAACAGAACGATCGTGGGTGCTGCACGGGCGATGTTGCATGATCATGGCCTACCCCTTCACTTGTGGGCTGAGGCATGCAATACAGCAGTGTATGTGCAGAACCGTTGTCCTCACAAGGTTCTTGGCATGAGTACACCAGAGGAGGCTTATTCTGGCAAGAGGCCTGATATTTCCCATTTGCGGATTTTCGGTTCTCCTGTCTACATGCATGTGACGAAGGATGCGAGAAGGAAGCTGGATCCAACTGTTGAGGTTGGAATATTTGTGGGGTACACTGATACACCTCACAACTACCAGGTGTATTTGTCAGACAGTCGCAAGACTGTTGTGCGACGGATATAAAATTTCAGGAGGAGAAAGCCATGCAGTGTTCGCTTGAGAGGGAGCTACACTTGCATGCAGATGAGGAGCTGTTAGTTCCTAAGGAGGAGCTTCCGGATGTGGATCAGCCACAAGAGGAAGTTCAAGAGGTGGAAGAAACCACCCATGTAGCGCCAACCATCAGAGGGCGCATGCGCACTACAGAAGCTGAGCGACTGGCTCGAGATGCAGAGAAGGTTGTAGGACCACCTACAGCACAGCGCAGACAGAGGCAGTCACCGGATCGGTACACTGGATACATGGCTCTCGTGAGTCAATGTGTTGTGACGGAGCCATCCTCTTTTGAGGAAGCTGTGGAGGAACCCGCATGGGTTGATGCCATGATCGAAGAATATGATTCGATCGTCAGGAACAGTGCATGGGAGATTGTCCCAAGACCGGAGGGGAAATCAGTGGTGGGTTCGCGATGGATCTACAAAGTGAAGCAGGCGGCGGACGGGAGTGTGGAGAAGTACAAGGCGAGATTTGTCACCCGTGGCTTCTCACAGATCGAGGGGATTGATTATGAGGAGACTTTTGCACCTGTCGCAAGGTACTCTTCCACACGGACGATCCTTGCTCTCTCAGCGCAGATGGGGTGGCACATTCATCAGATGGATGTGAAGACTGCGTTCCTCAATGGAGTTATTGAGGAAGAGGTGTACATAGAGCAGCCTGAAGGTTTTGAGATCTTCAGCAGTGAGTAGCATGTGTGCCGACTCAAGAGAGCACTGTACGGGCTGAAGCAAGCACCTCGTGCTTGGTACACTCGGATAGACAGCTACTTCACCGGGCTTGGATTCTCCAAGAGTGAGGCGGATCCAAACCTGTACCAGATTGTGGTGGAGGGGAAGCCGTTGATCATCGTACTGTATGTAGATGATCTGATTTTGACTGGCGATGAGCAGTTGATACTTTCATGCAAGGAGGATTTTGCACGAGAGTTTGAGATGAAGGACTTGGGCATCCTTCATTATTTCCTGGGATTGGAGATTTGGCAGCGCAGCGGAGGACTGTTTGTTTCTCAGGGCAAGTATGCCCGGGAGATTCTCGAGAGGTTCAACATGCAAGGCTGCAAGCCTGTTGACACTCCTCTTCCTGGTGGTTGGAGGAAGGAGGATGCTACTTCAGCGGAGGTAGTGGATGCCACTGTCTATCGACAGTTGGTGGGGTCGCTTATGTATCTGGTCAATACACGACCCGATATATGCTATGTTGTTAACCAGCTTTCGCAAGGTATGGTTAAGCCTACCAAGCTCTTCTGGAAGGCAAGCAAGCATGTATTGCGTTATCTTAGTGGCACATCGGGATATGGTCTATGGTACAGACAGGAGGATGGAGCAAAGCTTTCTGGCTTCACTGATGCAGATTGGGCAGGGAGCCCAACGGACCGGAAGAGCACATCTGGAGGAGTTTTCAGCATTGGGTCGACAGCAGTTTCCTGGTACAGCAAGAAGCAGAGATCCGTGGCACTCAGTTCAGCAGAGGCCGAGTACATGGCAGCTAGCTTGGCTGCATGCGAGGCTATTTGGATGAGGAAGATCCTCGTTGGATTGTTCGGGTTGCATTTGGAGCCTACAGTGATTTACTGTGATAACCAGAGTTGCATTAAACTCTCGGCTAATCCAGTATTTTATGATAGATCCAAACACATCGACATCAGGTACCATCATATCAGAGATTGTGTTCAGCGGAGAATCATGATGCTTTCATATGTTCCCACGGAGGATCAGGATGCCGACATCCTCACGAAGGCGCTCACCAGGAGCAAGTTCGAATTCCACAGAGGCAGGATAGGGGTTGCAGATAATCCATATCTTGCTGAGAGGGAGTGTTGAAAATGCAGCAAGATGATGGAGCTTAGTGAAATGAAGTCGCCTTCACTAAGTGGGCCCGCAGGCAAATTCCGGCGCAAAGTCTATTTTTAGACTATGTCTATTTTTAGACATATGGAGCATGGTCCAGGGGTTGCAGTATGTTATTCTTGGAGTATTGGTCATGTTGGTAAAAATAGATGGACCTCTATATTTTGACCTATAGGTCGAAGTCTATATTTAGACTGCCTATCCTAAAAATAGGGAAGTCAAATATTATTTACCCTTAATAATATTTGGACTATAAACTTTAGTTTACTCTCTTGGAGCACTTCAGTTCGAGCCTTGGAAGTGGCTCATGCATCTGACAGAGGAATTACGCTATTCCTAAGGGTTTGGTGAGCTCATGCATGGTTGACTTCAGTTAGGACTTCAGTGGCAGAAGTTTGGTGGAGTTAATGAGACAGCTAGTGGAGTTGTGTTCGTTTTAACTTAGTTGAACTAGTTGAGATTAGTTTAACTAGCTAATCAACTAGTAATGAGTGGAGTGAATTAAATATTATTTAATTCATTAATTAGTAACTCATTATTCAAATCAAGAACACATCAGTTCACTACAGTGCATGGACAGTTCAGTGGAGACCAGTGAAAGAGGTAGATGAAAGGGTTGAGTTAGCTATCAGTTGGGACATCAATTGTGCATGAGATTTACACCACACTTGGAGGAATTTCCCATGATGATTGCGTTGTCAAACCAAGGAGATTTGAACCTTGAATCTCTATTTAGACAGGCCATGATTGCGCAATAGAGGCAAGGCAATTAGTGGATGAGTTTTGAACCAGTGACTTGTTCAAAACCAAGCTAGTTTGTGTGTAACTTCATGAGATAGTACTGAGTACTTGTGAGGAGTATTGTACTGAGTTTGTTACATGTATTCTCCATTATAATATACACAATAGCTGCGGGGTTTTCAGCTATAAGCTTTCCCCATACATTCTGTGTTAATGTGTATGATGATTTGATGTGCTATCGCTTGTTTTATTTCCGCATGTGTGACGATCTGAGTGGAAGAGATTATGTGTTGCATATGAATTCAAATTGATATGTGATCAGGATAATCTCGGTGGATAATTAATCATTATTCAGCAAATTTATACATTTCTTACACTTTAATTTTCATGAAATTGTATATTTTTTTCTATTTTTCTACTAGAGTTTTATAGTTGAACACAGATTCATCTCAATGGGAGATTGAATTCAGATTCTTGGTTGAGAAGATTGAGATACCTCTATTCTCATTAGCAATAACTCCATTTCCCCTCTCAAAAAAGGGGAAAATGCAGTTCTTTGGAATTCATTATGGATATACTATGTAACTTTCTATGACTTAATAGACCGTTCGATTCGATTTTTTTTTTGGAAAATAAAAAATAAAAAATTATATATATATAATTTAATTTGAATTCTTAACTAACCTATTTTTAATAAAATTTTCTTAACCCTTTTTAATAAAAAAATTTAATTTGATTTCTTAAGTAACTTTCTAGCGGCTAGTTTTTAACAACTAGTTCTTAATTGCTATTTTCGAGCAATGATGCATCTCCTTTATTTATTCATCAAGATTGATTAGTTTCTCCACCTTGTCATGAGGATGAACCACATCTGGCAATGATGCATCTCCTCTATTTATTCTTAGTTTCTCCACTTTGTCATGAGGATGAACCACATCAGGTAATGATGCATCTCCTCTATTTAATCCCCAAAGTGGAGGGAGTCTCCATGGTTATGATCTTATTACATGTTATTTTAAAATGTTTCACTTATAACAATTTTTTACCATTAATAATAATAATAATTAGTTTAAAAAAAGCTATAATTTAGTTCATTTTATGATTTTTTTTAATTGTCATAAGAAACACTCTCCAATCCATTCCAGTTTGCGAGAGATGTTGTAATGTAATGTTTAACATTTTTTTAGCCAAATTACATAAAAATAAAAATAAATTAAATAAAAAGATTAACTTAATATAATGTAAACATTGAGGGGTTTTGGCAGTGCATTATATTAGATATCATTTTTTGAGATATGACCATTTTCATGAGAGGTAGTCTTAAGTGACCAATGATTTTTGAATAGTCCATTTGGCACTCATTGCATCCATCTATGACCATTTCCATGAGAGGTAGTCTTTAAGTAACCAATGATTTTTGAATAATCCACTTAGCACTCATTGCATTGGGCGATGCTCACAGGGATGAGGAAGTGGGATTGAAACTAGTGAAATGAATCACATAGCTTGCACTGGGTAACCAGGACTTCCCTAGAGGTCACCCATCCCAGATCACCTCTGGCTCGCTTAACTATTGAGTTTTCCCCACAATCAAGCCCACTTACCTTGCTACCCTATTTGCAAAATACTTGAATGGTTCATGAGACAGGATACTTGCTAAGGTTTTGCAAATGGGGTAGCAAGCTAAGTGGGCTTGATTGTGGGGAAAACTCCACAGTTAAGTGCTTTTGAGCCAGAGGTAATCTGGGATGAGTGACATCTAGGATGGGTGACCCGTCCGGAAGTAATCAAACCTCTTGATATGCAAATCTCTTTTAGAGTAAAAATATATTTAATCCTTATAAACAGTTAGTAAATCTAAAATTAACATATATCTAGACTAATTTTAACAACTTTAATTTAAAATAAAATAAATATTTTGATATTATTATGATTAATGTGTATAAAAATTTATCAACCAATCATTTAATTTATATAACTACATCAATTGACTAAATTAAAATTATATATATATGATTAATTAATTAAAATAATAAACTATAATTTTCTTTTAACAAAACCTTAAAACACTAAAGTTTCTTCTAACCCTTTCCAGCTGCAAGCGATTCTCTCGCATTATTCTTTTTCTTTTCAAACTTAAATATCTGTCAGGGCAGCTGAATTGGCGACGACTATACACTTTCTTATGCTCCCAATATTTTTAATATGGTGACTGTCCCTTCCAGGTGTACAGTTTCAGAAGGTCAAGTCGAATCACGCGTTGCATTCCCCACCTGTATCGTGAATATTTTATTTAAGATAATGAGATACCCTTGAAAAGTCCAAGGATATTCGTGTAAATTTTGGTGGTAACGTTTCCTTTCCTTTTTCAATTCTTCGTTGATTCAAGTAGAGCAATTATAAATGAATAAAGAAATAAATAAATATTTTTAAAATTTAGGAGGTTAAAAATAGTTTATGGATATATTGTTTTTTTATTTAGTTTTTTTTTAAGTTTTATATTCTAAAATGAAATGTTTTTCTGTTTTAAAAAAAAAATAGAGTTAATGAGAATCAGTCTTTATTTGAGTAATAAGAATATTACATGTCTAAAAATTATTGGGTCTTATGTACGATTTTTGCTGATGATTATGAGTTCGGTTAAACTCTTCACTGTGGTACTTATCCATAACAAAAGTTTGTGGAACTTATCCATAATAATTTTTTTTTTAAATCTTTTTACTGATCTCATTTACTAAACCATTTGTTATTTTAGAATATCCAAATCTTCTTTCTTTTACACAATCTTCCAATAAAAAAAACACCAACAACAACAATATACAGCAATATATTGTATTTTTAGCAATGTGTCATGAAAAAAAAGGGTATGTGATGCAATTGTTATGTAGTTTGTTTATTACCAGGTAGGATTCCTAGGAAATATGTTGCCTTGATGCAGTAGTTGGAAGCCAATGACTGTGGCGTGGGGTTATGATTCTTTCACTTTCATTTTCAATTTCTTTCTTTTAAATTATAATTAAGGTAAAGATTTGAACATGAATGAAACTTTGAATCAGATCTTTAGTTTAAATATTGATCTGATTGTAACTGGATTGTAAATCCTAGAATCCAAAGGATATTAGTTTAAATTTAACTGGCTGTACCTTTCGTTTTTCCTTTCCATCCTTCCTTAAACACATGATTGCCACGAGGAATGAATAAATAATGGCCGACTCTTCGAACCAGAAGCGTGTGACAATCTGCAGAATTGGATATGACCGCCATATCCAAAGCAGCAGCGATATATATTGTATTTTTGGCAGTGCGCCATGAAAGAGAGGTATGTTTTCGTATTACGTGACGCAATTGTTTATGTCGTTTGTTTATTAGTAGGGGCAGGCGATTACTGGGTGGGATTCATAGTTGCAGTAGTTGGAAGCCAATGAGTACTGTATGGTAGGGTTATGTTTCTTTCATTTTCAATTTCTTTCTTGTAAATTATAATTAATGTAAAGCTTGGGGTTATGTTTCTATCATTTTCAATTTCTTACATTTAAATTATAATTAATGTAAAGCTTTGAACATGAATGAAACTTTGAATCGGAAAGAGATCAGCCCGCATGAGATGAGACTACCCAATTTCTATACAAAGTAAATCACCATATCCAAATTAAATAATTTGTTTTATAACTAAATGGTAAAGTTCGGAATATTTTGAAAACATTCTAAAATATTTTAAGAATATATGAGTAAATTAATGATTTAATTTAATCTATATGATCAAATCAAATTAAATAATTCCACTCATATCTCTTAAATTTCCAAAAAGTTCGCAAATCTCCCATCAATATATATATACACTCCGACATTTTTATGGAATACAAGGTGAATTAAAGATAACATTTTAATTGGCAAAAGTGCCGAAAACATTTTTAATTTGCTCTCCTGTCCTTACCAAACTTTACGCTCGACACACTTTTGCTCTCCAGCCCTTTTAGCAAATTAAAAATTCTTCGGGCCTTTTCGCAAATTAAGAATAACTTCACACATATATATATGAGAATTAAAAATAACATTTTAATTTGCAAAAGCTGAAGAATTTTTTAGTTGTAAAAAGGATATATATATATATATATATATATATATATATATATATATATATAAAGGAGAGATGTTTAACTTGTGCAGGGACTAGTAATTGTTATAGTACTTGTCCTATCAACCTACTAAAAATAGATATATATGCAACCAATAATTAAACATAAAGAAATAACTTGAAGTCCAAATATATATTAAATTAAGTGCAAAATTTCCCAAGTCATTGAGTGGGCCTAGTGACCATAAATAGTTTAATAAGTATCAAGATTACAAATCCTATCATGTCAACTAGAAAACTCATAAAACCATTTTTCCTTCCAAAATGGTTAAGTCAATAAATACAAAAAGCCAATCACTTCAGCTCATCTGATCAGCCTTGATGTTGTGTATGACAAGTAAATATCAATACGTGCACATAATAATAAAAAAAATGTATGTCAACCATAACTGCTGTGTTATTCAACATTTAAACCCATTGTGTTCAATAAATGACACCCATCCAATAACAACATTTAAATCCACTATGTACAATAAATGACACCCACCCAATAAATTGAATAAATGATTTCTCATTAAAATAGATCAAAACACATGGATCAACAAAAACAAATTCCCATCCATTCGATCACATCAAATTCAACCTTGATCACACATGCAAAATGAAGTCATTGCAATCCATGTCCATCATTGTCACCAATTAAATTCAACTGCATAAAGCTATAAAAGAAGTTCAACCACTGCTGAAGTTGCATGTTTCACATTCAAACTATTCACCAGCCCTGGAGACAAACCAACACAGAACACACCCCAAAACATTTCACAGTATATTCAGGTTAGTTTTCTCAATTACAACACAATTTTCTTACAATTTTATTTTAATTTCTGAGTCTTTATTTTAGTTTTCCTACACTTTTATTTTCATTTCTGAGTCTTTATTTCAGTTTTCTTACAAGTATTTATTTCAGTTTTCTTACACTTTAATTTTCATGAAATTGTATATTTTTTTCTTTTTTTCTACCAGAGTTTTATAGTTGAACACAGATTCATCTCAATGGGAGATTGAATTCAAAGCAATTTCCCCAAAATAGAATTGCAAACAATGTCTACAAGAGGTTAATAGTTGAACACAAATTCATTCCAATGGGAGATTGAATTCAAAACAATTTCCCCAAAACAAAATTGCAAACAATCTCTACAAGAGGTTAATAGTTGAACACAGATTCATCCCAATGGGAGATTGAATTCAAGACAACATTAATTGTTGAATTCAAGACATTGTAAAACATTAATTGTTGCAGCACAACGACAAGAGGGTTGTTTATTTAAAAAAAAATAAACATGATAGTAGAACCATAGGCCGAGTTTATGACAAAAGGAACTCAAATAATGCACCTCAAATTGAATGCCTCCCACAGAGTAGAGTGACATGAATTATTGGCCCAGAAAAATGAGCTTTATAAGGAATTGACGTTGTTGTGCAAAATAATAAACAATATAATGATATTCTTTGAGTGAACCTATTTTTTTATAATGAAGCATTGCAATTGAAACTAAAACATATTATAGATTTCATAAATTCAACACCTTAATCCCTAAGTTTTGGCCACAGTTTATAACATTTGATGGATTCAAAAAATTTAGAGTCCCTTGGCAAATAGTCACCTAGATTAGTTGAACTAGTAAAGAGCAATTGCTCTTAATAGGTTGATGGAGGTTCAAATCTCATAGTGTAAATGTCAAACATGCAAGGATATTTTTGTAACGGTACAAGGGTTTGTGCATTGCTAATATTGTTGGAGGAGAGACATCATTTTAAGATCCAAGGATTTTTCACTAGTTCCCCTAACATTTGAACATGTTTCTAACTAGGATTCAAAACCTAAATGACAGTATCCAGATCCTATAACTGGAAATGGATCTCTGAATAGAATTCACTGAATTCTAAAGAGTGGGTCTAGATCACCAATTCCCTGATTCCATGATGATTCATATTCGGGTAAAGGGCTAGGAATGATGAATTCAATAACTATGATCAGAATTTTTTGTATCCAAAAAATATAAAGGCAGTGCACAGTGGAAGTTACCCAATCATTTGAACTTACCCAATTCAGCTCCAGGGTACAAAATGACTTCAAATGACAAAAAGATCAAAATGGAATTCATTTCAAGCTCACTAATCCAAAAGGTTAAATCCCTCAGTGTAAAATATCCAATCAAACTCTTGTAGGCCAAGTAAAACAGCTGGCAAAACTTGTTGAGCATAGAAGCCAAAAACAAAACATGAGTATCCGAGCATAGAAGCTTGTGGAAAATATCTCAGTAGTTGAGCATAGAAGCTGTAGCATTTGAAGTTAACATATCTATCTGCAATAGCTGAAAATAGAAGCTGTAGCATTTGAAGTTAACATATCTATCTGCAATAGCTGAGCATAGAAGCTGCATCATTTGAACTTGAATTCAACATATCTTTCCGCATTAGTTGAATAGGAATCAAAGATGACAAGACATAAAATAAGAAAAGGGTAACAGAAGGAAAGGCATTCAGAAGCCTTGGGCATGAACACACAAACTAATTGTAAACTGTTATAAATTGTTATAAATGGGAAGATATGATGTTACCAGATGATGTTTGGCTTGTATGAAAGCATTCTTTTCAATTATTCTTAACTAAATGCATGCAATAATTCTATAGGTAGTTGCATCCATGGCAAGAGTGAGTTATGTAGCTCGTATAAGGAGAAGTGGCAGAAGAGTGACCAGGGGTGCCCAATTGTGTTGCACTTCATCAGATGAAGAAAAAACAACTGATCTCAATGTCAACAATGCTCCAAGCAATGTTGTTGAGGATGACCATGTGGCTGAAGCTGATGTTGTGACACCATCGGTGATAGAGCCACCATCAACCACAGTCTAAGGCGCGACTTCAACTAAAAATATTAGCACTATAAGAGGTTGGACAAAAGAAGAAATGTTAGTTGCAATTGACGACATAATGTTCAATGGATATTCTGTTCAGGCATGTAGAAATTATATAACTTATGTGTTATATTTCCAAGATTCTCCTGATCTCACACTATTTTAACTTCATGAAAAATACAGAATCTATTCCACCATTGATCATTTGCGGAAATTAAATCAAGATTGCAATGCACACATGAAACAATAAAAATTCACACACATTAACACAATTGTTTAACGGGAAAGCCTGAAGCTAAAAACCCCAGCTATCTGTATATAATATATGTCATAGAGATCATGTAACAATCCTCATACAAAGCTGATCATATCAAGCTCTCAGTACAATACAATCGCTACACACTAATTAGGTCCGATCTTGCAAACCCATGCAATGATGTTTGCCACTTGCTAGCCTGCCTCTACTGCGTAATCCCTGTTGAAGAATGGCTCTAAATGAGTTTGAATTACTCCAGCCTTTCTCACACAATCCTCATTGGCATCTCCACTGAGTGTTGGATGCAATCAATGCATCACTATAGTCACAACTAATAGTCACACTTGCTCTTTCACCTATCCCTCCACTGGTCTCCACTGAAACTGCCATGCATTGTAGTTAACTGATGTATTATTTAGTTGATTAATGATTTATTATTTGTGAATTAATTAGCTAATTAATTCACACCACTCTCACTAGTGTATCAATAAGTTAGACTAGATACAACTAGCTCAACTGAGTCTAACTGAGTTAAACTAAATACAACTCCACCAACTACTTCTCCAACTCCACCAAACTCTGTCACATGAGTTCTAACTGAAGTCCTCCATGCAATAGCTCTAGTAAACCCTCAAGAATAGAATAATTCCTTCTGTCAGCTGTTGTGCCACATCTGTGCACTTAACTGAAGTCCTCCAAGAGAATAAGATAATGTTTAGAGTCCAAATATTATTAAGAGCTAATAATATTCGACATATCTTTTTTTAGACTGGCAGTCTAAAAATAGACTCCGCCCAATATGTCTAAAAATAGAAGTCCATCTATTTTTCCAACTTGACCAACCATCCACAAACCTGCAACTCATAGAGTATGATCGACATGTCTAAAAATAGACATAGTCTAAAAATAGACATATTCTAAAAATAGACTTTGCGCCAAAATTAGCTTGTGGGCCCACTTAGTGAAGGCGACTCTTTTCACTAAGCTCATCATCTTTTTGAATCTCACCACTCCCTCTAAACAAGATAGGGATTATCTGCCAACCCGATCCTGTCTCTATGGTATTCGAATTTGCTCCTGGTGAGCGCCTTCGTCAGAATATCTGCATCCTGATCCTCCGTAGGAATGTAAGAAAGCAACATGATCTTCCGCTGCACACAATCTATGATATGATGGTACCGGATGTCAATATGTTTAGAGATATCATGAAATACTGGATTAACCGAGAGTTTAATGCAACTTTGATTATCACAATATATCACCGTGGGATCTAAATGAGAACCGAACAAACCAACCAGGATCTTCCTCATCCATATAGCCTCGTATGCAGCCAAACTTGCTGCCATGTACTCGGTCTCCGCTGAACTGAGTGCCATGGATCTTTGTTTCTTGTTGTAGCAAGAAACTGTTGTAGATTCGATACTGAAAATCCCTCCAGATGTGCTCTTTCTGTCCGTTGGGCTTCCTGCCCAATCTGCATCCGTGAAGCCATGCAGCTTCACCTCATCTGACTGTATGTACCACAATCCATACCCAGATGTGCCCCTGAGATACCTCAGGACATGCTTGTCTGCATTCCAAAAGAGCTTGGTAGGCTTCACCATAGCTTGTGAAAGCTAGTTCACAGCATAGCATATGTCTGGTTGTGTATTGACTAAATACATGAGCGAACCAACCAACTGTCGATAAACAGTGGCATCCACTACCTTTGCTGATGTAGCATCCTCTTTCCTCCAACCACCAGGAAGAGGAGTGTCGATAGGCTTGCAGCCTTGCATGTGAAACTTCTTCAGTATCTCTCGGGCGTACTTTCCTTGAGACACAAACATTTCACCTTTCCACTGTCAAATTTCCAATCCCAGGAAATAATGAAGGAGGCCCAAGTCCTTCATCTCGAACTCCTTTGCAAGATCTGCCTTGCATGAGTGTATCAACAGTTCATCACCCATTAGTATTAAATCATCTACATAAAGAACAATGATCAAAAGCTTACCCTCCACCACAATCTGGTATAGGTTTGGATCTGCCTCACTCTTGGCGAAACCAAGTCCGGTGAAATAACTGTCTATCCGTGTGTACCAAGCACGAGGTGCTTGTTTCAACCCATACACCGCTCTTTTGAGCCTGCACACATGCGACTCGCTGCTGAAGATTTCGAATCCTTCAGGCTGCTCAATGTACACCTCCTCCTCAATGATTCCGTTGAGGAATGCAGTCTTCACATCCATCTGATGAATGTGCCAACCCATCTGCGCTGAGAGAGCAAGGATGGTCCGTATGGAAGAATACCTTGCGACAGGTGCAAAGGTTTCTTCATAGTCGATCCCCTCGATTTGTGAGAAGCCCTGGGAAAAAAATCTTGCCTTATACTTCTCGACGCTCCCCTTAGCAGCTTGCTTCACTTTGTAGATCCATCTCGAACCTACCACCGATTTCCCTTTCGGCCTTGGTACAATCTCCCATGCACTGTTTCTGACAATCGAATCATACTCTTCCACCATGGCATCTACCCATGCGGGATCCTCCACAGCTTCCTCAAAAGAGGATGGCTCCGTCACGATACACTTGCTCATTAGAGCCATGTATCCAGTAAATCGGTAAGGTGACTGTCTCTGTCTGCGCTGTGATGTAGGAACTCCTACATTCTGCACTACATCAAGATTCAGTCGCTCCGCTTCTATAGTGCGCTTCCACCCTCTGATGTTTGGCGCTGCATGAGTGGTTTCTTCCACTCCATGAACCTCCTCTTGTGGCTGATCCACATCTTAAGGCTCATCTTTAGGAACAAGTAGCTCCTCCTCTGCATGCAAGTGTAGCTCCCTCTCAAGCGATAACTTCATGGCTTTCTCCTCATGAAATTCGATATCCCGTCGCACGACAGTCATCCGACTATCTGGAAAATACACACGATAATTGTGGGGTGTTTCTGTGTACCCCACAAATATCCCAACCTCTGCGGTCGGCTCCAGCTTCTTCCTGGCATCCTTTGTCACATGAATGTAAACAGGTGAGCCAAAAATCTTCAAATGAGAAATATCATGCTTCTTACCAGAAAACGCCTCTTCGAGTGTACTCATGCCAAGTACTTTATGAGGACAACCGTTTTGCACATAAACCGCATTGTTGCATTCCTCAGCCCACAAGTGTATGGGAAGGCCCTGATCATGCAACATCGTCTGTGCAACACCCATGATCGTTATGTTCTTTCTCTCCATGACCCCATTTTGCTGTGGGTTATGAGGCGCTATGAGTTCTCTTCGAATTCCTTCTTTGCTACAGAAGTCTTTGAATTCACCAGAGATGTATTCACCACCATTATCGCTCCTTAGAGCTTTCACCTGCTTCCCCGACTCTTTTTCAACCAGCGCCTTGAAATCAAAGAACTTTGAGTATGTCTCGCTCTTCTTCTACATGAAGAAGATCCAACACTTACGAAAAAAGTCATCAACAAATATCACATAATACCTATGCTTTTCTGTTGAAGCAACTGAGAAAGGTCCACACACGTCTATGTGAATTCTCTCAAGGATCGTCGAGGTGTGACTATCCTTCTCATGAAAGGTGGTCTTCACAAATTTTCCCAAAGTACATCCCTTGCACTGATCTAACTGCGCAAGTGTACCTTTGGGAAGCCCGGTAGAAATCTGTTGCAAAATTTTCAAAGTGCCATGGTGAAGATGGCCCAATCTCCTGTGCCACAATTTTCCCTCATCCCGGCTCACCACTCCTTCTTCTTTGCCTGCCATTGCTGCACAGCCATCTACCTGCAATTGATAAAGATTCTTAACTCGAATCCCTATCCTCCTGGTTTGACTAGTTGTTTTATGTCGAAGGAAGGATTTTCCCTCACTGAAAACAACATCATAACCGTTGTCTTCCAACATCGCCACAGAGAACAGATTCTTCTTCAATCCTGGAACATGCATGAAATCATTTAAGATGAAAGGTTTACCAGACTCCCTCTCAAAGGAAATGGTCCCAATACCAGTCGCATTGTATCTACCATCATCGCCCATCTCGATGTGCACTCCAAGATCCTTTTCTGCCAGATCACTAAACAAATATTTGTCTCCGGTCATATGAAAAGACACACCACTGTCAAGAAACCACACCGATCCCATCACACTTGAAACCAAGCATGCGATCAAAGAAAAATCTAGCTCAAACTGCGAGGCTAAGGCCTCTCCAGCTACAGATCCAGAAACCTACTTATTCTTCTTCTTATGTGGACAATTAGTAGCGAAATTCCCATGCTGGTGACAGTGAAAACACTTCACCTTGGAAAAATCCTGCTTCTTGCCTTTCACACCGGATTGAGAAGGATTTTTCTTCCCCTTCTCTTTCCTTGATTTGGCAGCCAAAGCGCAATTTTCTTCATCTTCATTCTTCGATGAAGATCCATCCCTGGTACCCCGCCTTATCTCCTCCTGCACAAGATCCGACCAAAGTCGCTCCCATCCTGGTAGTTTCTCCCGTCCATTGATAGAGTCTTCGTAGCTATGCCAACTCTTCAGAAGCCCAAGGAGAGTCAAGCTCACCAAGTATTCTTCATCAACAATAACCCCCACACTTCCCAGCTCATCCTTGCAGTGGAAAAAATTCGTGAGGTATTTTGGTATACTGTCGCCTTTCTCCATTTTTATTTTTCTGATCTTGTCTTTAAGCGCCAACTTCCTCTGGTCACTTCTACTTTGGAACAAGTCTGTCAAAGCCTTCCACATTAAGAATGGAGTGGATTTACTGTGAAGGCTGGACACAATGTGGTCCTTCACACCTTCCAATAGAATCCTTTGACACTTTGCTACCTTCTTTTTCCATGCATCAAGTGCGACTGCATCGCTAGATCCCGACTTCGGAATATCAACATCTATGAACTCCTTCAACTCATTATCCTCTAGCACTTCCTCCATCCTGTCCTTCCATGCTATGTAATTTGAGCTCCCATCAAGGGCATACTCCAATCGTAATCCGTTGAAATACATTTCAATGAATGCTCAACTTCGACACCAAGAAAACACTGCAGAAAATTTGAATTCCACCAGCACAAACTCAACCTCTTCAATAATTGCAATCTCCTCCAATGATCAACTGCTCCGATACCATGTAGAAATTATATAAATTATGTGTTATATGTCCAAGATTCTCTTGATCTCACACTATTTTAACTTCATGCAAAATACAAAATCTATTCCACCATTTATCATTTTTGGAAATTAAATCAAGATTGCAATGCACAATAAAAATTCACACACATTAACATAGTTGTTTAACGGGAAAGCCTGAAGCTGAAAACCAAAAATAAATGTATATAATATATGTCATAGAGATCATGTAACAATCCTCATACAAAGCTGATCATATCAAGCTCTCAGTACAATACAATCGCTACACACTAATCAGGCCCGATCTTGCAAATCCATGCACCGATCTTTGCCACCTACTAGCCTGCCTCTACTGCGCAATCCCTGCTGAAGAATGGCTCTGAATGAGTTCAAATTACTCCAGCCTTGCTCACGCAATCCTCATTGGCATCTCCACTGAGTGTTGGATGCAATCAATGCATCACTATAGTCACAACTGATAGTCTATCTTGCCCTTTCACCTATCTCTCCACTGGTCTCCACTGAAACTGCCATGCACTGTAGTTAACCGATGTATTCTTCAGTTGATTAATGAGTTATTATTTAGTGAATTAATTAACTAATTAATTCACACCACTCTCACTAGTGTATCAATCAGTTAGACTAGATACAACTAGCTCAACTGAGTCTAACCGAGTTAAACTAAATACAACTCCACCAACTACTTCTATAACTCCACCAAACTCTGTCACATGAGTTCCAACTGAAGTCCTCATGCATTAGCTCTAGTAAACCCTCAGGAATAGCGTAATGCCTTCTGTTAGCTGCTGTGCCACATCTGTGCACTTAACTGAAGTGCTCCAAGAGAATAAGATAATGTTTAGAGTCCAAATATTATTAAGAGCTAATAATATTTGACATATCTATTTTTAGATTGGCAGTCTAAAAATAGACTCCACCCAATATGTCTAAAAATAGAAGTCCATCTATTTTTCCAACTTGACCAACCATCCAAAAATAGCATCCTGCAACTCATAGATTATGATCGACATGTCTAAAAATAGACATAGTCTAAAAATAGACTTTGCGCCAAAAATAGCCCGCGGGCCCACTTAGTGAAGGCGAATCTTTTCATAAGCTCATAATCTTGTTGAATCTCAATAGGGCATCTACAAAGAAACATATTATTCCTCCCTCTTTAATACATTATTGGATAAATGGGTTCACTCACAGCAAACGTAGAGGGCCCGTTATAGTTATGACTGAAGAGGAGGAGGTCGAGGTGGTTGAGTGGTGTAAAGTTGGGACATGGGCTAGAGTTGATACAACTCAAATCCATAGTTGCTCAAATTTGTCAAGGGAGGCCAAATCCATTCAAAGATGGGTTTCTTGGTAAATCATGGTGGTTTGGGTTTAAAAAAGGCATCCATACCTTGTATTGCATACAGCTGAGGGCCTTGGCAGAGATAGAGCATTAAATTTGCGCCCTGCAGTTGTATGTAAGTTCTATGACACTCTTTCTAGTGCATATGATAAACATTCTTATGGTGCAGACCATATATGGAACTGTGATGAAATAGTTTTACAGGCAGGAAGGAATTGTGGAATGAGGGTAATTTCCAAGAGAGGCAGCCGAAACGTGCCAAAGATTTTGCATAAGAGCAGGGAGAGGATAACCATTTTATGTTGTGTCAATGCAATTGGTGCTTCAATCCCAGGATTTTATCTATTCAAAGGTAAAAATCAGTTGAAAAATTATATACAAAATTGTGAACCTAGAGCATCCATGGCTGTACATCCCCATGCATGGATGACTAAAGATTTTTTTTTAAATTGGCTTTGCCACTTTGCTGCATCTGTGATAGGTGGTGTCTCATCTAATAACATAAAACTATTGATATTAGATGGCCATGGAAGCCACAGGGTTGTACAAACTATTGAGGAAGCAAACATTTGGGCATTGAACTTTTAACATTGCTTGCTCATACCACTCACGGATTGCAACCCCTTGATTTTAGTGTGTTTGGCCCTTTCAAGAACTATTTCAGGTCAAAGCTTGCTGCATGGATGGCAAAGAATCCAGGGGTTGAGGGTTCGAGTTAGCAGAGCTTGCAAATAGGGCTTTTAAAAGGGCTTTGACACCATCAAATATTAAGGCCAACTTTAGGAGGACAGGAATATGGCCACTAAATTATGATGCTCTTATGCATGATACTGCTTGTAGCCAAGATTTTCATGTGGATGGTGAGGAAGAAGAGCATGAAGTGCAAGAAGAAGTACATGAACATGTTGATGTGGTTGCAGCTGATAATATAATTTCTTTCTCTCAAGGACAGTTATATGCTGATGATAATGAGCAGGTATGTGAAACACAATATATTCCTCAACAAATTGATAGCAACATGGAGGTTGTTCTACCAACTCAAGCAGATGGAACTCTTGCTGCTGATATTGTTAATGACACTGTTGAACATGCAGTTGATAATGCAAATTTTGTTGAAAATGAAATTGTTTATATTGTTAATGCAGATGTGGTTGAAAATGAAATTGTTGATCTTGTTAATGCAACTGTAGTTGAAAATGAAATTGTTGATATTGTTAATGACATTGAAAATGACCAATTGACATTGCCTAGTCAAGTAAACCCACCATCATGGTTGACAGAAGCCATGATTAATTTGAATGAACACAATGTCTCAAGAACTAATGAACAAAGCATGAACATGCCTTCACAACTGGCTGAATTGAATATTGAAATTGTTCATTTTTTTTTTGTGGAGAATAGATCAATGGAAGAAAATGGAGCACATAATGAGGCACTAGATGAAGAAAACAATATAGTTCAATCAAGTGCCATGGATACTGAAGTTCCAAGCAATGGCATGCAGGTGGGAGGGGGGGAGAAGTTACTTGGGCGGTTCCTCAAGCTACCAGTAGAAAGAGTGTCAATGAAAAAGAAGCAAGGAACACCCAGTAGTCTTCGTTTGGGGCAAAGTTCACAGTTACTCACCTCAGAAGACTATATAAAAATCCTAGTTGAGTCTGAAAAGAAAAAAATGGAAATTCAGGAATTAAAACAGAAAAAAAAGGATCAAGCCAAGGAGAAGAAGGCAGCAAGGGCTATTGCAGCACAATGTCGAGCAGATGAAAGGCTTGAAAGAGAGAGAGCAAGGCAAGAGAGGGAGCAACAGAAACAAATGTCAAGCCTGGAAAAGGAAGAAAGGAAGGCTAAACAAATGCTTGAAAGGGAACAAGGGATGAATGATATGGTTGACAAAAATGCAAGCACAGTTGATGAGAATGAAACCAGGGACATGTTCAACACATTGGTCAATATTGCAAATAATACAACATTATTCCAAGACCTCATAAACATTCAAGTGCCTCACTATCAAAATGAGGGTTTACCCACTTGCCTTATTCCTACCATAGGAGGTGTGAATTCAATGTATGCTCATCACACACCTCCACTTAGTGCAAGTGTGAGGTATGGGTACTCAATTCCTCCATAGTTGGAAGGGACAAATTGTCTCAATTATATGGCAGCAATCAACCACAACCTAATCAACCCTTCTTAGGAAGGCCAACCTACTTGGCTCAATCAAGCAAATAAGGGTTTGGCACTAAAGGTTCTCAAGGCCATAAAGAATAGGGGTGTTATATGTTTTTGGTTGTAACCACATTATGATGTGGAATTTTGGATGGACTATATGTTTGAACTTTTATATCTTAATAGATCTCAGATTTCCTTTCTACTACATTAAGTAGAATTTAAATGTTTTCATCATACTTCACAAACCATATCTCACATATCTATCCACACAACATGTTGCAAAGCATACCTCTTTATACTAGTTCTGTTAGTTATTCTTAACTGTATGCTATTAGTTTTTCCTGAACACACAGGATGACATCACTACACACTACATAACTCAGCTAACAACACAGAACAAACAATGAATAGTTTTAATTACCCAAACAATAACTTGAACATCTTTAAAAGTTTAAACAGAAAAATAAACATGGCTGAAAATTGAACTTCAGAACTAATGAGAGAAAGCCTGGACACCCATAGTAGTAGTAGTGGAATGAAACCTATTCCAAATGCAAAGTATGTATATAGCTCCCTGTTACATGTAACACTATGCCATACTTTTTTGCAAAAAAAATAATGTCAACGTACAAAATGGCAACATATAACCCTTCAATAAACTTTGTTAACATACTTTATCACATTGTCCATTCAATTCTCTGCTAAAATCATATCATATCAATTCTGACTAATGCTGGCTAATACTTTAAACTTGAAGGCTACGAACAAATAAATAACATGACCTCGAAGATCAATGCACCAATGCACCAATGACCTTGCCCGAATCACGAAGATTACACTTCAACATTATTGATGAGTTAATCTTTGAAGATACATTGTAAAAATATCATTTGGTAATTAAAAATGTTTCTCAATATTCACTGAATAAAAGCCTTGAAATCCTTCATGATTGAAGAAGCCTATTCCTTGAATCTTACAAGCAACCAAACCCTATAGTAGGCATGACTTCATGGAAGAGAAATCTGTACAAGGCATTGGATTTCTTAGCTATTCAAGGAGCCTCACATGACATGCCTAAAAAAGACAGTAAATGGCTTCCCAAATTTTTAGGGAACAATGTATAATAGCTAAGGAACACATTGAAAAATTCCAGGATGTGTTGGAAGAGCATGAATTAAAAGACAACCCTGAAGATCAGTGATGGAACATTTTCCCCTTTCATGAGAAGAAGTTAGAATGTGGTTCAATAACCTTGATGATAGTGGCATCAAGACCTGTAATTCTGTTAGGGATGCATTCATGGAACAATAGGATGTAAAAAAAGGTGGAAGACTTCTAACTAATGAACTCCATGAAATAAATTCAAAAAGAGAATGGAACAGTAAGGGAGTTCAATTTCATATTCCAAAGTTCTTGAATAAGCTACCACAATATATAAAGCCAAAGAACAAAGCTATTTTTTTGTACCATAGTAATGCTTTCAAAGAGAATTTCGGTTTTACTTAAGAGATGAGTCCTCATACAAAATACTTAAGATATTTTGTCAGCATACAAAATGGCAACAAATAACCCTACAATAAAATCTGTTAACATACTTTATCACATTGTCCACTCAATTCTCTGCTAAAATCATATCATATCAATTCAGACTAACGCTGGCTAAGACTTTAAACTTGAAGGCTACAAACAAATAAATAACATGACCTTGAAGATCAATGCACCAATGCACCAATGACCTTGCCCGGATCAGGAAGATTACACTTCAACATTATTGATGAGTTAATCTTTGAAGATACATTGTAAAAATCTCATTTGGTAATTAAAAATGTTTCTCAATATTCATTGAAGAAAAGCCTTGAAATCCTTCATGATTGAAGAAGCTTATTCCTTGAATCTTACAAGCAACCAAACCCTATAGTAGGCATGACTTTATGGAATAGAAATCTGTACAAGGCATTGGATTTCTCATCTATCCAAGGAGCCTCACTGACCTACCAATTTTCTGAGGAACCCAAGCAATGATAAACCCACAGATAAACCCATATATGTTACATTCGACATTCCCATACAAACCCAAAAACTAGTTACATTTGAAATTCCCATAGAAAAACTAGAGTCTCCCATAGAACAACCAGTTACATTGGACATTCCCATAGAAAAAACATACCCATTAACTGTTACATTCGACATAGAACAAACAGTAAAACATAGAACAGTAAAAACATATAAAACATGTTAAATTCCACCAAACTCAATTTGCTGAGGAACCTAAGAAATGATAAATCCACATATAACCAGTAAAACATAGAACATATAAAACATGTTAAATTCCACCAAACTCAATTTGCTGAGGAAACCAAGCAATGATAAACCCACAGATAAACCCACATATAAACCCATAGATAAACCCATAACTGTTACATTCGACATTCCCATGTTAAATTCCACCGAACTCAATTTTCTAAGGAACCCAAGTAATGATAAACCCACAGATAACCAGTAAAACATAAAACATATAAAACATGTTAAATTCCACCGAACTCAATTTGTTGAGGAACCCAAGCAATGATAAACCCACAGATAAACCCATATATAAACCCACAGATAAACCCATAATTGTTACATTCGACATTCCCATAGAAACCCAAAAACCAGTTACATTCGACATTCCCATGTTAAACTCCACCGAACTCAATTTGTTGAGGAACCCAAACAATGTTAAACCCACAGATAACCAGAAAAACATAGAACATATAAAACATGTTAAATTCCATCGAAATCAATTTTCTAAGGAGCCCAAGCAATGATAAACCCATAGATAAACCCACAGATAAACCCACATATAAACCCACAAATAAACCCATAACTGTTACATTTGACATTCCCATAGAAACCCAAAAACCAGTTACATTCGACATTCCAATAGAAAAACTAGAGCCTCCCATAGAACAACTAGTTACATTTGACATTCCCATAGAAAAAGCATACCCATTAACTGTTACATTCCACATAGAACAACCAGTAAAACATAGAACAACAAAAACATATAAAACATGTTAAATTCCACCGAAAAAACAACAAGAAGAGCTAAATTCCACCGAACAACGAGTGAAGGTGTTAAAAAACACAAAGAATAAGTGTTAAAAAACACAGAGAATGGTTGGTAGGATTGTGAATCCTACCAGAGGTCGTCGAGAGGTCGCCGAGAACTGCAGAGGTTGCAGAGCGCTACCGCTGAGAACTGCACAGGTTGCAGAAGCCACCACAACGCCGACCCAAACCTCTCCAACGCTAACCATGAAAGAAAAGATCTGTAAAAAGACAACAAAATTAAAATTTTATAAACCAAAATTTCAAAAACAAAGTTAAAATGAAATAATTCAAGAGGTTGATGCCAAACCCTGAAGAATTCAAGAAAACAGACCCAAACCCTGGTGAACAACAATGGATATTCTGGCGGTCCAACATCAGAGCAATGGCGGACATAATGGAAGACATCACAAACAAGTTTAGGAACAGGCGACGACCATCAACATTCACCAACTAACAAGCCTTAAAACCAGACAATAGAATAATGGCGAAACCAACGAATAGGTTCACGAACTGGCCGAAAAAAGAAACAAACAATGGCGGGCAACGAAGCAGCTTAACGTATTCAACAATGGCAGACATGGCGCGCAGGTTCTAGAACCCGCAGTCACCACCACTGACGGAGCCGAATGGCCACACTCCGGGCCTGAGCAAGAATGAACAGGGCATAATGGTCATTGTCAATAAACCTCTGGAACAAACCCTAAAACCTTCACATTTATTTGCATTTAACGTTGTCACCAACCAGGACATGTGGCTACGTCATTTGGGCAAGTGTTGTACCATCTCCATGTAGATGGACAGGTCAAAATCTGAGGTGGATGGGAGGGGGCCCAACAACTGGCATCCCTCCCCTATATATGCTCTAGTCGCTTTTGCTTTTTTCCCCATTAATTGTGTGAGAACGTGAATAATTTTTAAGTTGCAAAAAGGATATATATACATATGCTCTAGACACTTTTGCTTTTTTCCCCATTAATTGTGTGAGAACGTAGAGAATATGAGTTTGTTTAATTGTACATAATCCCGGTCCAAGAAACCCAATCAAGGCAAATTATGTTTAATTAATTGGACTGCAGTAGCATGATGAGATAAATCTTACAAACAACACGGGTTAAAGAAAATCGAAGTCATTTTGTTAATGTACATGGCACTGAACCCACTCGCAATGGGGCCCATACCATCTGGTGAGGATTGCGCTGTACCGTCGCCCAACACAATGGGGCTGGTGAGCATAGTTACCCGATTCAAATTCAAAATCGATACAATACGATACGATGTAACACCCTAGGTCATTGTAAAGCCTAGCAATATTTTGATAATTAAAGTTCATTTTATATTTTGATAATTACAGTTCATTTTATATTTTGATAATTAAAGTTCATTTTAATTTAGGAAAAGGAAAAAGTAATTTTATTGATATGAGATGATTTTAATTTCTTTTATAAGAGTTAATAATTAGTTACATTTTTTCCTCCTTTGAGTTAAAAGATGATCTCACTAGGAGAAAGCCAAGGAGGCTAGAGGCATCACAAAAAAGGTGGATTGATTTGGAAAATTGCACAGGAGGGTGTGAGGATAGGGCAGGAATTTTCCTAGGAGGTATTCTTGAGTTGGACAGGGAGCTAGTGGAAACATCTAGATTGGAAATAAGTCTGTGAATTCCAGGTTGGACCCAAGTTGAACCCTGTGCGGTTTTGTTGCTTAAGAACTAACCTTGTTGGGGTTAATTACAAGTGATTGTTTGGTTTAAAGAAGCTTGTGACAGTTATTTCATAAAAAAAATAATGTCTCGATGAATGAAAGTGTGAATGTACCTGTAGTTGCTCGTAGATGTAGAGGGGTTTATGTGATTGCTTTATGTTGAATCTGAATGGGAAAATTGTCACGGTTAATGTATGGATGATTAATCGGGACAAATAATCTTTTTTTTAGTGACAGTAAATTAAAATAGAAGGTTGACTTATTAGAAAAATAAGGGGAAACCCTGTAACAACAACTGGTTTATATATATAAGTACTGAAAACATGGAATGTGTAAGGTAAACATTGAATTCAGAGGGAGAAACATAGTTAATGTAAAGCAATAAACGAGTAACTACAGAATATGTTAGCTCTCTGGCAGGGCCGGAATAAACCAGCCACCCGGATGCAGTCCTGGAACTACAAAGAACTAGTGGAAAAACATGGAATTATGTGAAACCATTTGAACTACGAATATGTCTGTAATTTTAAGTTTGAAAGTAAAAGGAAAAGGGTAAAGAATTTCATTGTATGCCATAATGATATCAACAGCTCGGTACAAAACAACCTTGAGTAATTAACATTATATGTATACAAGCATGCAAGACACCTTGTACAATATATATCATTTATGCAAGCCAATTCATTGTTCTGAATAAGAAAACAGGCCGTGGTAGTTGGCTTCGAGAAATGAAAATAACATACATTCATTTTTATGAAAGAAGTTATAAAGAACACGTACATATGACTCCATATATATATATATATATATATATATATATATATATATATATATAGAGAGAGAGAGAGAGAGAGAGAAGTTTCGTAATCTAATAAAAATATTTATATGAGATAACCTGAACCATATCTAGAGAAGACCCGGAGAAAGTAATATATCCTTACAATTACATCAGAAACTCCTTGGTACATTTAAAAATCTACTAATAACTTAATAAAAACCAAAGAGTAATTAAAATTAGACTCAAATGCGGCATAATATACTTATGGGAATAAACCCTGTTACTTTTCCCTGAACACTGAGGAAACTCCCTTGGAAAGGGATATCTCTGTCATTATGAGACTCCAACAAGAAAAGTAAAATATGAAAACTCAGAGCCTCTACCGTGTAAAACTAAGATAAAATATGCACCTCAGTAAAAGTAGCATCTTGTGTCGGAACTGAGAGCCAAAAATTAGCACTAATGTCGCCAAGTGATGACCCATCAAGTCTAGCAAAGGTGTTGTCGTGCAAACCCCTGCATGCAAAGGGTAATAGATGCATTAATAACTCGCAGATAATAGAACCAACACCCTTAACAAGAAATTAAAATCCGAACAAACCCTAGCGCTCTCGATATTTACCTGAAGGAGCTTTTCTTCCATAATTGTTCTAGGACACCACAAGAAATCAGGAATGGGGTGTTAGTCAAACCCTCTCTTGATGATTTCTAAGAATAGTAATTAGTGCAGAGAAGCAACCTGATGTCCTGAAGGGCATGAAAGGAAAACTCCAGTTAGAGATTAAAAAAAAAATAGTACCTTAACTATAAAATAAAAAACATGAAATTCTAAAGAATATTGGGCTTACCCAAGGCGATTTGCAGTCTCGTTAAAGAACGTTGAGCAGTAGGGCTCACCCGGCAGGTTCACCATGCAAATGACTCTCCAACCTCGGGAAAAACTGAGTATTTTTCTCAATAACCCTAGGATGGTGAATGAACCGCAGGATCATAATCTAATCAAATCAATAATGATCATACCTCCACATGCTAAACCAAAGTACATTGAAAAGGATCGAAAGCATGTATGCTACTTGTGCCCGATCAACACATTACGGGAAATAAATAGTTAAAATTTGGTTATAATATTACCTCTATTAAATTATGAAATGCGCATGCACGATAACTATATGTACACAGGTATAATCATGAAATCGTAGATTAAATAGTTGTATGATACTGACTATTTACATTATAAGTTTTTCAATGTTGTTGTGAAAAAGTCAGAAGTTACTTTTAATCCTTAACCGATGCCACATCCATATGAATTCTTAATTAAGGCATGTATTAGGTATAAAGTTTAATGAGGGTAGATATTTTTTTATTTTATTTTTATGTGTCTGAATGGGTGTTACAGGTGGTATCAAAACCACGGTTTCAACACTGTGGCATGTTTGGGAAATTGGAATGATAACAAGTGTGTTGATGTACACAAAGGTAAGAACAAAATATTTATCCCCACTGCGGCCAACTGTAGGATCTGAACCCGTGCCAATCGCAGAGGTGATTCCTGAAATGAGGGTGCAATTGGCTAAAGAATGAAAAAATTCGACAACTATGCTGTCAGAAACCATTCAACAAATGAAATATGAGATGTCGTGTTTGAGGACTAATAACAAAATATTAATGTAGGACCAAGAATGAATCTTGAAGAGTATTTCAGATAGGCATAATCATAGAGCTTCGATGCCCAACCCTGACCATGGAGCCAGGGATGAAGAAACTACACAGAGGAATGAAGACATTCTAGAAAGAAGTCATACCCAAAGGGTTAAATGAGAAAGGGATGATAATGAGGAAGAATTTGGAAATTTCTCCGAGGAAAGGAAAACAAAGAAACATAGGACCGAATTACAAGGGGAATTCAAGAAAATTAAATCTCAGACATTTGATGGGGAGGAAAAAGAAGCTGCTAAAGTCTGGATCATCAATATGAATAAATAATTTCAAATCTACGAGTACGATAATAACAATAAGTCAGGCTAGATATTTATCAACTCCAAGGAAAAGCCACCTTATGGTGGGAATAAGTGAAGACAATGCAAGGAATTAAAGAATGGGAAGTTACTTGGGATGAGTTCCAGAAGCATTTTAAAAATAAATACCTGACAGAATGATTTTATGATGAAAAAGCAAAGGATTTTAATGATCTGAAGTTGGGATAACTGACTATGGACAAATTTGTGACCAAATTTACATCCTTACTAAGGTACGTCCCATATATACGTGAGGAAAAGGCTAAGGTCCATTGTTTTTTTAGTAGCCTACCTGTATTTATGAAGGAATGGTTGGAGTTTGATAATCCTAAAACGGTTGATGAAGCAATTAGGAAAGCCCAGATTTGCTATCAACAAATGAATCAAAATGGAGATGGTAGAAAAAGTTGGTCACACAAGAAAGGGCAATTTTTTTTTTCAAAATATCAGAAATACAAAGAGTGCAAATTTTAAAGGTGTACAAAAAGGTCAACAAAGCAAACATATTGGTAAAAATCAACAAAAGATAAATTACAAAATGAATCCAAGCAAGCATAAGTATCAAGCAAATTGGAACTTGGTCAATCGCATAAACCCCATTTACAGTGTTGGGGTTGTGAGGAACCGCATACTATAAAAAAATTCCCCCACCATGCTAGGACTGAGCAAGTTGCTAATGTACAATAAGCTTCTATATTTGGTGAGGTGGCAAGAAGCATGCCAAGGATCAATGCCACGTTAGAGGATCATCAAGAGGATTATTAGCCTACCATGATAGAGCTGGAAGGTAAGTTATTTAACTAGACTGTGTCTATTTTAGTAGATCCAGGAGAAAGTTTAATTTATGTCAGCCCTAAATTAGTGGAAAAGTGTCATTTATAAATTCATAAATTTAAGAACCCTTGGCTTACACAATTAGCTACAGGGGCCAAGAAAAGAGTGACTGATAAGTTCCTAGATTGTATGGTTGAAATAGGAGGGAAACAGATTAAGGCTAATTTGAATGTATTGCCATTGGATCTTATGATATGCTGATTGGTATGGACTGGCTAGAAGGTTTTTGGTCCTTGTTAAAGTGTAAGGACAAATCTATTAGTTATCTCTTTGAAAATGGCTCTAGGCAAGAAATCCAGGGAGTCAAAATGCTAATAAAACTACGTCCTATTATTGCCTCTCAGTTAGGAAAACGTGTTAGGAAATGTTGCCTAATATATGCTGTCTAGGATGGTTATTATAATACCAAGGACAAGAAAACCACCTTAGAAAGCCTACCGGTCATCCAAGACTTTGTTGATGTGTACCCTAAAATTATACCAAGATTTCCCTCGAAACGGGACATTGATTTCACAATAGAGTTAGTTCATGGAGCCATCCCAGTATCAAAGGCTCCTTACCGTATGAGTATCCTTGAGCTAACAAAGCTCAAGATGCAATTACAAGAATTCTTGGATAAAGGGTACATCTGTCCATGCGTATCACATTGGGAAGCTCTAGTGTTGTTTGTAAGGAAAAAAGATGACACTTTGAGACTTTGTATTGATTACAGGAAGTTAACACAAATTGAAAATAAAAAATAAGTACTCGTTGCCTCAAATTGAAGATTTATTCGATCAAGTTAAAGGCGCTACATTCTTCTATAATATTGATTTACGATGGGGATACCATTAAATTAGAGTAAAGGAAGAAGATATATGTAAGAAAACATTTATAACTCGTTATGGGCATTATGCGTTTATCGTATTAGCGTTTGGATTGACCAATGCAACCACAACATTTATGAATCTGATGCATAGTATCTTCACCCATTTCTGGACAATTTTGTCTTGATATTTATAGATGGTATTCTAGTTTATTTCAGAAATCTAGAGGAGCATAAAGAACATTTGCGGATAGTGCTACATGTGTTATGTGAACATCAGTTATATGCTAAATTTAGTAAGTGTGATTTATATAAGGAAAAAATTCAATATTTGGGGCATGCTATTTCAATTGAGGGTATAACTTTTGACCCCAAAAATATCAGAACTATTATGGAATGGCTTGTCCCAAAAAATGTAGCAGATATACGATCTTTCACGATGATAGCAAGGTACTATCGTTGTTTTATTGAGGGGTTTTCTCGAATTTCTTACCCTATTACTTCCCTTCATAAGCAAGGAAGGGCTTAAAGTGGACAATTGACTGTCAATGAAGTTTTGAAAAACTAAAACAACCCTTATGTTAAAAATTGTTGACCCAAACAAGGAATTTGTGGTTTGCACAGGTGTTTGCCATGAAGGGATTTTGTGAGTGTTAATGCAAGAGGGAAAGGAGATAGCTTATGAATATTAAAGCTGAAGGAACACATGAAGAAATACTCTACCTACGACTTGGAACTATGTGATGTAGTCCATGCATTGAAAGTATGGAGGCACTGTCTACTGGATAAACGGTTTTTAATAATGATAGATCACCGTAGTCTAATGAGTTATTCTAAGCATCCTAACTTGAACATCGGTCAAGAGAGATGGAATGCGTTTCTCAGTGAATTCAAATTTGACATTAAGAATCTAAAGGGTAAAGAAAATTGTGTGGCAGATGCATTAAGTAGGAGGGTGCATTGTGTGTATGAAATTTACTACAACCAAATAGAATTTAAGTTTTTGGAACATATCAAAGAAGCTGCCCAAAACAAACTAGAATATAGGTTTTTATGTCAGCAAGCTCATCAGGCTAATAGCTCTAGAAAAAATTCTGAATATAGCATCAATGAGGATCATATGTTAACCTTTAGAGGGAGAGCATATGTCCCTAACCATATTTTAGTCAGACAACTAATTCTGGACAAATTTCACAAAAGTCCTTATATTGCCCACCCGGTTTATCAAAAGTTTCTATCTGCAAAAAAAAAACATTACTTTTGGCTAGGAATGAGAAAATATGTTGCAGAATATTTAGCCAAATTCTTAGAGTGTTAGCAGGTTAAAGCTAAACACCAACATCCTGTTGGTCTACTCCATCCACTACCCATTCCAGAGTGGAAATGGGAAGTCATTACACTTGATTTTATAACAGGATTACCCATATCTAACAGACATAATGATTCAATCATGGTGATAGTAGACAAACTCAGTAAGACAACTCATTTTATTGCAGTGCAATATGCTTACAAAATTATTCAAATTACTAATATTTTTATGAAAGAAGTGTTTTGATTACATGGAGTACGTAAGGTAGTCATATTAGACACGGATGTAAAATTTACCTCTGCATTTTGGAAGGCACTCTTTACTGAATTGAAAACCCAGGTACAGTTCAACATTGCACACCATCTGCAAACTAATGGGCATACCAAACAAGTGAACCAAGTACTTGAAGATATGTTAAGAATGTATGTGATGCAACAAACTAGCAAATGGGAAGAGTATTTACATTTCGTTGAATTTGTGTGTAACAATAGTTATCATGAATCTTTAAAGATGAGCCTATTTGAGGTGTTATATGGGAGAAGGTGTAAACCTCTACCAATTGGAATGGTCTCGAGGATAGAAAAATGTTAGGGCCATATATGTTAGCAGAAATGGAGCAAATGGTGAAGAAGTTATGACATAACTTAAAAGATGCCCAATATAGGAAAAAGGCCTATGCTGATAATAAAAGAACCTATCGAAAATTTAAGGTCGAGGATCATCTCTATGTACGAATTAAACCAAAGAAAAGTACCTTGAGTTTGGGTGGTTGTGCAAAGCTTACCCCTTAATTTTGTGGTCCTCTTCAAATATTAGAAAGAATAGGACTAGTGGCATACCGATTGGCACTACCCAGTCATATAAGAGTTCATACTGTATTTCATGTCTCATTATTGAAACGATATGTATATGACCCTAGACATGTTATTCATTGGCAATATATTCAGGTAAAAGTTTAATTGGAAATTTAATTACGTATAAGTAATATTGGTATAATGAATAGCATGAGCTAATTACAGTGTGTGTTTCTACAATAGGTCGAACCGGATGGAGAGTTCCTGGTAGAGCCTCAACGTATATTCAAACAGAGAGAAATAATGTTACGGAGGCGAGCCATCACCCAGGTTAAATTGCAACAAAGGCACTTTAACCAAGAAGAGACCACCTAGGACGATGAGGATTTCATGCAGGAAGCTTATCTTGACCTATTCAAGGGGTAGAATAACACTGAGGATGTTTTTACAATACAAGAGGGGAAGATGTAACACCCTTAGTCATTATAAATATTGTTGAGTTTACTCTTATATATTTTACCGATTGAACACTCATGAACTTATAGGCTGAGTGAAAAAGGCCTAATAGGAATTTTGATAATTACATTTTATTTTATTTTATTTTAGGAAAAGGAAAAAGTAACAAAATTCTAGAATTTACTGGAAATTACCCTAAATGAATTTCTTTTACCAGTGAGTTAAGAGTCATTTACCTTTTTCCCTTCTTTGAGATAAAATATGATCTCAATAGGATAAATCCAAGGAAGGCAACCAAGAAAGGACAAAGGAAGTTGGAGGCATAAGGAAAAAGGTGGATTGATTTGGAAACCTGCACAGGACACTATGAGGATAGGGTGGGACGTAGCCTAGGAGGTATTCTTGAGCTGGACAGGGAACCGGTGGAAACCTCCTGATTGGAAATAAGTCTGTGAATTACAGGTTGAACCGTGTGTGGTTTTGTTTCCTAAGAACTAACCTAGTTGGGGTTACTGACAAGTGATTTTGCTAGTATAAAGAAGCTCAGGGAGAGAAAAGGATGTAATTTCCTTTCTCATAGATGAGTGGAGCGGTCTTTCTAGTAAATTACCAGTTGACCTAAAATAACAGATAAGTATTTATAGACTATGTTAGTGGTAAAACTAGAACTATTGTGGGTGATTGTTATGTCTTAAAAACAATTATATTTCGATGATTGAAAGTGTGAATGTACCAGTAGTATATTCTTTGTAGAATCATAGGGGTTTACATTAGAGGAAATTTCAGCCTAAAAGTTACCATGAAAATTTCATGTGCATAATATGTAAACCAATCAAAATCATTTAAATTTAAAAGGAGGTACATGTAAATATTTTGGAGGGAAAACAAAAAAAAAACTTTTTTTAATTATATTTTTGGCTTATCTCCTTATATATTTACTCAAATTTCATGAGTAGACACTCATTGGATGCGTAATTAAAATTTTCATCCAACAAACACCCATTATGCATACTTTTGAGAAGACCTACATTGATAAAAATTGAAGATACATTAAAAAACATGTTCAACACATTTATTTCATTGTATTTTTGGCTTATCTCCTTATAGAATTACTCAAATTTCAAGTGTAGACACCCGTTGGATGCAGAACTAAATTTTGCATCCAAAAAGTACCCATTATGCATACTTTTGAGAAGACCTACATTGATAAAAATTGAAGATACAATTTTATTGACTGATAACACATATTACATCACGTACATTACAAATACAGAGATTGACTATATGAGAATTTATCAACCAGATTGAAACGGGAAAGTAGGAGCTAACACTGTTAAGAGGTTGAAGGCTTCCTGGCTCGTTACAAACTCTTTAAAGGCTCTGATACAAAATTTACATAATATTTTTATAATTTCGCTCAGAGGCGCGAATCGACCTTAACAAAGTCTCATACTCAATACTCCCTCAGGGTCTTGCCACTTTAGGTTCACATATGCATCAAGTGCACATGCACAGACTTGTCGAACTCAGACTTAAATATAGAATGACACTGGGCTTCAGAGAGAGAGAGAGAGAGAGAGAGAGAGAGCTCAGAATAACCACATAGACTGGAATTCCCTTATGGTGATACATATTCATTATTTATAGGATTTCGAGAGAGCCTCAACCATATTCTTGAAATATGACTTGTCTGCATAAAATGTACAAACTATAGATCTCAAATCTAACTTTTTTATAGATTCTTTGAAATGTGGATCAAATCCCACCAAAAGTCGGAAAAGTGCTCCAAGTTTCAGATATTTGTCTGGAAAGTTAACCTAAGATTTTACTTTGGAGGACAGACCCCTCCACTTAGTCATTTTAAACTCTCTTAAGATTAACATAATGGAGATTTTATTGGAATCCCATGATATAGATCACACTCACTGTCAGGTGACTAGACATGAAATACTACTCATCATGCTTCTTTACAAAGATCATGTCAGTTGGTTGGATATCCATAATTTTCATTGTCGCTTGAGTAAATTTTGCAGACTTTGTGATCGTGCTTATTCATGAGGTGGCATGATATTATAGCACAAAAATAAAGGAGATCCATACATTCTAGGTACTCTCTCATTTGCAGGATTACAAAGTGATCCAAAGAATTGAGATATTTCCTTATAGATGGGATTCTCTGGTGGCTGAATATTATGTACTTTAAGTGTGCTGAACAAATGTTCTATATGGAAGCAAAACCATGCCTCAGACTGAGTTGTTGTTCTGATATCTTCTCAGATCTAATCAATGAATTCATTTTTTAAGATGGTCCAAAATATTACCTCCCTTGGGCACCAATCATGTAGTAGTATTTTGAACCAAGGTGACTAGTGGTTGTAGGGATTACTCATAGAGCTACATTTGAATATCGACCAAAATATTTTGGCATATGTGGTGTATATCAGAATATTACAATAGCCTACATAGCTCAACCATGGCTCATACAGACAAATATATCTTTGTCCTGCAAAAGGTGCAAATCTAATGGCCCCTTGAAGCATTTT
Source organism: Pinus albicaulis (assembly GCA_034641835.2). Classification (NCBI taxonomy): domain Eukaryota; kingdom Viridiplantae; phylum Streptophyta; class Pinopsida; order Pinales; family Pinaceae; genus Pinus; species Pinus albicaulis. The sequence goes on from CM076582.1 coordinate 999,399,807, forward strand.
GGGTGACTCTATAAAATACATAAGATTACTTACATTATTATGGCTACTATTAATCCATTTTTCAATAATGCATTCATATACAGGACTCTTCTTGACCCTATCTATGAGACACTAAAAAAATGACATATGACAATATTTACATATTAAAACCCACTGAAAACCCTTTGGAGCAGGGGGAGGTGATGATGCAGTTGACGCTGATGGACAACTGAACATCTTGATTTCTTTGGGAGTTGCATCTCTTGTAAGAAAATATGCTAAGCAATTATCTTTTCCATTTTATATTCAATTTCAAAGTTGAATCCATCCAACGATAGGCTCCATCTTAGTATCCTATTGTTTACTTGTTCTAACAATCTTTTGTTTCTAAGCATCCCAACCATATGTTTCAGGTCCATTCTTATAACGAATCTTACTGGCTCAAGGAATAACCTGAATCTTTTGATTCCATTTTTGACAACAAGAATTTCTTTATGAGAAGATGGATACCTTAGTTCAGTGTCATTGAAACATATTTATGCATATGGGAAAACTTCTTCCCTTCTTTCATGATTTTGCATCAAAACTCTTGCCCATACTTCATTGGATGCATTTGTTTCTAAAATGTATGACAATTAATGTCTTGGAAGAACCAGACTTGGAAAATTTTGGAATTTTTGTTTGATAATTTGAACTGTAGTCTTCATAGATGGGGACCATTATATTCCTCTGAGCCTCTTATGTAGTGCCTTGACATCTTTGAATTGATTTTCATAAAATCTTCGAATTTAATTGAGGCTTCCCAAGAACCTTTGCAATTTCGTGCAGTCATAAATGGCATCTGGAAATTCTGTTAAAGATTTCAACACATGTTCTTGTAATTCAACTTTGCCTTGGAATAGGATTAGTCCTAAATATTCAATTCTAGTTTTTACAAACTCCAGTTTGTGCTTGCTGAGGACTAGCGCATGTTTAAAAATCTTGTGGTGAACTATCTCCAAGTGTTTTCTATGTTCTTTTAAATCAAAAGAACAGATTAGTAAATCATCAATATAAACAATAACAAATTTCAAATCTCCAAAAATGTCTTCCATTATTTTCTGAAATCCAGAGGGTGAATTCTTCAATCCAAATGGCATTACTCTCCATTGGAATTATCCATGTGGCACCACAAAACTAGTCTTGTATCTGTCATATGGTTTGATCCCTATCTGCCAGAATCTGTTCTTAAGGTCAAATTTGTTGAACACATTATTATTGATGATTTTATGAAATAAAGCTTCTTTAGATGGCAAAGCATACCTAATAGGAAGAAAGGAATTATTTAATGCTCTATAATTGATCACAATCTGAGGTTTACCTCTCTTTTGTTCTGAATGCTTATTGACACTAAATGTTCGGCAAGCCCAAGGGCTTCTACTTGGTTTGATCAAATTTTGTTCTAATAGTTCAACAATCTCTTTTTACAGAGTTCGAGCTCTGGTGGGGACATCTGGTTTGTTGATGACTTTTGATGTGTTCCAGAGTAATTTTATTTGTAGGGAAGATCCACAAAGTATTGTTCCCTTTTCCAAAATGCATTGGGTGCATCTGCTACACATTATGCTTCAATTTTTTCTTTTATCTCTCTGATGTATTATGGCCCTTGGATTTCAAAATTTCTGATTACTCTGTTGATCTTTGCTAGTTTGTCAAGAGAACATTCAACTATATCTGGGACAGGGTCTACGATTCTATTTACATAGTTGGACTTACTTGGAATTTTTATAGTTCTTCCTTGGATGTTGAGGCAAATGTGGTTTGCATATACAATAAGAGGAAGATGTATTCTTACAAAATATTGACTCAAAAAAATATCACTTCCTGTATCAAAACTGTAAAAAATTATAGAAGTAGGAATTCCATTAAGAATAATTGGGAAATCAGGAGCCATAGCTATGATAGTCATTAACGTCTTATTTATGGCTCTGAACTGCAAGCTTGTGTGTTTCCAATAATATTCAGTAATGGCACTATGCTTTGCACAACAATTCATAGCTCTTGTGTCTAGTTGTGCATCCATAAACTATTGTTCATAACCACTAACCTTGACATTTATTCTAATAACAATCCTATCTTCAAATCCCTTTATTTGGAGAATATATGTACCTGGTTTTGGCTGGTGATCTTCTGGTATGCATTGTAACTCTTGCTGCTCCCGGTCATGATCTTCTTCTTCTTTGAGCACATCTTCAAATTCTTCTATCATCATTGAATCTTTTAGTTCTGCAAGTTGTTTTTGTTTTTCAGCCAATTCCTTCTGGTCATATCTCATACTAGTTAGAATTTCTTTAACCAAGCCTCTTTTTTTCTTCAATGGTGGTTTCTAAGTGCAATATTTCTTCTTTTAGTTTGCTAGGATAGTCTGGTTCTTCTTCTTTGTATGAGAGATTCTCATTGATGGGAGTAGATTTCTTAAACCCATAGGATTTTCTATGATGAATAAAGCTTACTTCTTCTCTGCTTATGGTAGATCTGCGGGGAAGCTGCTTCTTGGGTGGGATTATAGATTCAAGACGCTTGGCTGCGTGATTTTGGAAAGTTAATGCTGGAGGGTTGAGAGGTGTTCTATGAGACGATGTCAGATGGCGAAATCTCCTGGTGTGAGGGAAGAAATATGAGATTGTAAAGATGCATTTTCAGAGCGTAGGTTTGCAGGATTTTCTAAATGAAACATCTTGACATTTGAAATGAATTCAAGATCTGAGGTGGATTCAGAGCAAGATGAGTCTTCAGGATGTGGATATGGTGGGTTTGAATCATCTAAATCTTAGACTGAAAAATATTCTTCATTTTGTGGGGGCTAATCTACTTGCTCCCATTCAGTCGTATCATAAATATTAGAATAAATGTCAAACAATTTATTTTGGAAACTAGTTTTACCCTTCAAAGGAAATTTTCTAGCCCAATGACCCGACTTCTTGCAAATGAAATAGGTTCTTGATTGTGTTCTTTGGGCACCTTCTTGCCTTCTCTTGAAGTATCCTTTTCTTGGTCTTTGAAACCTTTGTCTACTAGGGTAAAACAAAGGCCTTGAAGTATCATTTTCTTGTTATTTGAAACCTTTGTCTTCCTCATGTCCTTGATTGGACATGAGGACGTATCCATGATTCCCATATTCCAATATTCTTCATTTTATCAAGGACTTCGCGTACCTTTCCTTGATATCTTGGAATCTGGGAATCATGGATACTTCCTCATGTCCCATCACTCCTTGCTAGTTATGTGATGGTGGTGCATTTGGTTATGCCAACAATTACCATTTCTCCCACTCTCGTCTCTTCCTTAGACCATGGATCTATGTATTCCTCTCCTTAGGCCAACCAATTAAAATGTCATGTTTATATTTATTTTACAATTACACAATCTATCAGCTAGCCTTCCATGTTGGAATTATACAAACACCATTTAATATTTACAAAAAATATGGGTATGTAAGGGGTGTTACAAACCTCGCCCCCTTAAAGGAAAATTGTTCTCGATGTTTCAGTAACTAGAGAACAAAAGAACAAAACTAAGCTTTATAACACAACTCTTACATCTATTTAATCATTAAACAAAATTGTGTTTACCCTTATTTTCTTTGCCATCTCCCAAGTGGCTTCATCAGGTCCAAAGTTCTTCCATTGCAACTTGACCTGCTCTATTACTTGATTTTGAAGCATGATATACCTCTAGTCCAACATGTATAGTAGTTTTGGTTGGAACTCTCTCTAACACTCCCTCCCACCCCCTTGTCTAACCAAGATGAATGGGAGTTTCTACTTTTCCCTAACCCAACCTCCATGGTCTCATTATTGGAATGAGGTTAAAATTTTTCTCTTTTCCCAATTTATCAAAATCAACTTTGGACTACACCATTGCGTGCAACTGATTTAGAGCTTTATGGAGATATAAATTTTATCGAAATATGACATGTGGATCAAAAGTTATGGTCATTTTAAGTTTGGCCCAAAAACCTTACCATGTGTGACCCTTAATCAACCTATGTGGTGTTGCCACATTACCTGCAACCCCACAGTGACTTCCACCACATATTCATGCCACCATTCCTCAACACCTTCACATTAATCCTTGGACATTGCCTCGCTAAGTTCCTGCAACGCGACGATGATTTCCCACATCAATTGTTGAGTGGGTTTCTTGTTCCCTAGCCTCTGTTAACCGTGGTATTCACCATTTGAACTAGTCCAACAATGAGTGAACCTTGCAACATGATGAAAATTTCTCCATCCAATTAAGGGGAATATTCATGTCTTGTGCCTTCCATCAACTATGGCATAACTTGTAAAATGCACATATTAAACCTTTCAGGGTCCTCGAACCATGAAGACATCATGATTCCATGTGGCCTCTTTCAAAGGTGCCACATGTTCTCTGAATGCAAGCCACATGGTCATCCCAAATAGGTCATTCCTACATGCCACATGTCACACTTTTAGCATGCCATGTCACTCTACCACCTGGACTCCACATCGGGTTCCACTTAGGCTCAGGTCCTTGTGTATTGTGGCACCTCACCATTATAAAACATTTTTGAGGTTTCCACCATGGAACAGTCCTATAACACCTCCATGTCACTACTCCCCACCTTAAAATTAGAATGAGAGTAAGGCCACTATCCAACAAAGGCATGGAATGAATAGGAATTTCACCATTATGCAATGAGAAACTTCCCATCTCACACCTCCCGTTACAAGCTCGACTAACATGATATACCTTCTCCTCATCGGGCATGACATGATGCAAACGTTTCCATCAAATAGTGCAAGTCCATCCATCTCGTGGCTTCTGTTAAGCTCCTAGCCAAACATGAGCCCCTATTACACTAAGGGCGTGATACAACGTGAATTTGTTAGTTACATAACGGGAAAAATTCCTATCAAGTGCTCACTGAAACTTAATGGCCTTTCACAATCTACCTCTTACTCCTATGCTATAGCAACAAATAATGGAGCCCACTGTCTCTCACACATGAAATTCATGCGTTCATTACCTCATTCTCATGGGATTTACACCAATTATATTAGTCCTAGGGGGAGTTTTTAACCAAGTTTTCCCAACATTCTCAACCTTCACCCAAAGGTTGGTCAAGCACTTACATAGGCTTGTAAAATTAAAATATGCATACATCTGGTATGTCGGTCAATTTAATTGTTAACATGAACATGATATTACATAATTCATTCTTAAGCGCAAATAAATAATCCATGTAGGGTCAACTCAATATCACAGGACTTATCATACCCTTAAAATAATATAACAACTAAGTTCACAATGCATTGCATTGAAACACACACACACACACATGTATATTTGTTTTTACAGCCAAACAAGCCAAGACTTCATAACAACATAAGTAAGTTTTAGAATTATGTAAATGAGGAAGGAAATGCAAGTAGTCACTTATCTTAAAAATTAGATGATTGGAAACTGGGAAAGGGACTTCAACTCTCCTCCCAACTGTAGGTTAACTGCATTGTTGTTATTTCTTACAATTAACCACCCTTGATCAAGATTTAGAACCTCAAGAGTGAAGTGATTAAGGGAATCAACATCAGCCACATGAACAATCACATGGGAATCCAAAGTCCACAGTGTCTCCACTTAGGCATCCAAGAATTTAGAGCACATAATGTGATCAGGTGCTCAGATTTATGCTCCAAAATAAAAATTCTAATAATGACATGAAACCTGAACGACTGCATAGTGCTCGTCATTCTGAATCCGGCGCAATTTGTTTCACGCAGAATGGACTCTGTATGCTCCCAGAAATGAGTTATGTTCACTTTGCTAAACATGCAAAAAAATGATTGCAAGGAGCCCAGTCAGCAGTCTGTACTACTGACGTGGCATGATGAATGGGAAGGGTAAATTTTGGTCAATTTCCACTGATGAATGAAAATATTCCAAGTGACAGCATTTGGTTGGTTCAAATTTTTGGGTGCGTTTGCAGGTTCTTAGTGTTTGGAATTTGGGCCAATGAGGAGGAGACATATGGCTTGGCCTGGGGCTATCACGTGCCACCCCCATGATGGTGTAAAAATTTTGTTATAGTTCGGGCGGAGGCGCTGAGGTTCAACTGTGCGACCTCCCACACAATACACATGCCAATTACCAATCAGTCTATGCATTAGTTCTTATTAACTATGTGTTACCACATATATTTAAGGTTTCTAAGGTTTTCCGATGGGGGGAGAGGGGGCCAGCCCAAAGCCACGGAACCGAGGCCTGGGACCACGACGGAGCACCAAAGGGCTTAACGTTAAACACAAAGTTTAAAATTTAATCTGATTTTATTAAAACAATAATCACCATTACTTAATGTTAAAACCGAATTTGACACTAAGCATGGATTAAGCGATAAACACGCTTAATTAACATTAAATGTGGGTTATTTTAATTAATACGGATTAGTTTGGCAGTCCGCCAAATTCGGCGAAACTGGTCGTTTTAGTGCTAGCTAAACGAATTTAGCTCCAGTTAGCTAAATTTAGGCCATAAATTGTGGAAAATTTGGAAAAGGTCATAAAATTTGGAGTTTTCGACCAAATCGGGAGCAGAAAGAGGCTATATGACTGTTTTTGGGCATTTTAAACTCATTGGTGCAGGTTTTAGGAGAGGAAAAGAATTTTAAACAGATAATTTTGCAAATTTGAGCATAATATAGAGGCCCAAGCCATGGAAGTTGGACCAAGGAGATGTAGCCCAGGAGGGGTGAACTCCTTCATCAAATCCCTGTTTTGATGTGTTATATGGTGAGTACTATACTTTTATTTTATGTTGTTCAGTCTTTCTTTTATTTTAAATGTAGAAATTTTAATACAATTATGTATTGCATGGATTCTCCTGATCTAACAATTATATGCCACTTTTAAATACAAAAACCTTGTACTAAAATCTTTGTGGAAATTTAATCGCTAATTGCAAACACATGAAGAAAGATCAAGCACACATAACATAGATGTTTTTACCAGGAAAACATAAAGCAAAAAACCCCACTATCATATATTATGTCTATATCATGGATCATGAAACAATCTCATACAAAAATCTAATCCAAGAGCTCTCAGTACATTATACAATCGTCTCACACTGTCATACAAAAATTCGCAAATACATGTGCTAATTTACAGCCTCCTGATAGCCTGCATCCACTGCGCAATCCCTGCTGATCACAATCCCTGAATGAATTCGATCTTGCCTTGCCTTGACTGCGCAATCCTCATTGGCATCTCCAATGTGTGTTTGGTTGCAAGTGTGCACCCACTAATGTCACAACTGATAGTCAAACTGTCCCTTTCACCTATCTCTCAACTGGGTCTCCACTGGATCTGACATGCATGTAGTTAACAATAGTAAATATTAAGTTGCATGTGAGATCACTCCATGTGAATTAATTTAATATTTAATTCACTGATCTCTCTCTCGTGTATCTTTAGTTACAACTAGCACAGCTAATTTTAACTCACTTAACTGAGTTAAACTACTTTATGACTCACATAACTACACATCCAACTCTGTTACACCAACGAACCTTAGAACTCGTAATTCCTTCAGTCAACTGGTTTGCACATCAGTTAACTGAAATTAAGTGCTTCAAGAAAATATATTATTATTTATTGTTTAATTATTATTAAGAGATAATAATAATCGACATGTATTCTATTTTTAGACCTGCGATCTATAAATAGACTTCGCCCATGCATCTATAAATAGAAACTCATCTATAAATAGAATTTTCTCAACCATCTATAAATAAACCCCTGCTATAAATAGACTTTGCTCAACATTCTAAAAATATACATACACCTAAAAATAGCCTGCGGGTCCCACCTAGTGTAGGTGCTTAATTTTCACTAGGATCATCATCTTGTTGAATCTCAACACTCCCTCTCAAAAGGAAAGGGATTATCCTTGACCTCGATCCTACCTCTATGGTATTCGAATTTGCTCTTGGTGAGCGCCTTTGTCAGAATATCTGCATCCTGATCTTCCGTAGGAATGTACTGAAGCAACATGATCTTCCGTTGCACACAATCTCTGATATGATGATACCGAATATTTATATGATTAGATCTATCATGAAATACAGGATTAATCGAGAGTTTAATGCAACTCTGATTATAACAATGAATCACTATAGGATCTAAATGAGAACCAAACAAACCAACTAGGATCTTTCTCATCTAGATAAATTCACATGCAGCTTGAATTGCTACCATGTATTCCGCTTTTGCTAAAATGAGTGCCACATATCTCTGTTTCCTGCTGTACTAGGAAACAGCTGTAGATCTAGTACTGAAGACCCCTCCTAATGTGCTCTTTCTGTCTGTTGGGCTTCCCACCAAATCTGCATCCGTGAAGCCATGTAACTTCACCTCATCCATCTGTCTTTACCATAAGCCATACTCAGATGTGCCCCTGAGATATCTTAGGACATGCTTGCCCGCCTTACAAAAGAGCTTGGTAGGCTTAACCATCGCTTGACTAAGCTGGTTCACCACATAACATATGTCTGGTCATGTATTTACTAAATACATTAGCCAACCCACTAACTGTCGATAGACAGTAGCATCCACTACCTCTCCAGATGTATCATCCTCTTTCCTCCAGTTTCCTGGAAGAGGAGTATCCATGGGTTTGCAACCCTCCATGTGAAACTTACCTAGTATCTCCCTTGCATACTTGCCTTGAGACACAAAAATTTCACCATCTCACTACCATATTTCCACTCCAAGGAAATAATGAAGGAGGCCCATATCATTCATCTCAAACTCCTTTGCAAGGTCCTCCTTGCATGAGTGTATCAACTTCTCATCACTGGTCAGTATTAAATCATCAACATAAAGAAAAATGATTTAAAGATTACCCTCCACCACAATCTAGTATAGGTTTGCATCTGCCTCACTCTTGGTGAAGCCAAATCCGGTGAAAAAGTTGTCAATCCAAGTGTACCAAGCACGGGGTGCTTGCTTCAGACCATACAATGCTATTTTGAGTCTGCAAACATGCCACTCACTGCTAAAGATCTCAAATCCTTCAGGCTGCTCAATTTACACTTCTTCATCAATGATCCCATTAAGGAACTCAGTCTTGAAATCCATCTGATGAATGTGTCAGCCCATCTGTACTAAGAGAGCAAGGATGGTCCTTATGGAAGAATACCTTGCGACAGGTGCAAAGGTTTCTTCATAATCAATCCCCTCGATCTGTGAGAAGCCCCGGACCACAAATCTGGCCTTGTATTTCTCAACACTCCCATCAACAACTTGCTTTACTTTGTAGATCCATCTTGAACCTACCACTGATTTATTAACCGGCCTTGGAACAATTTCCCAAGCACTGTTTCTGACAATGGAGTCATACTCCTCCACCCTTGCATCTACCCATGTGGGCTCCTACACTACTTCCTGAAAGGAAGGTGGCTCAATCACAATACATTTTCTCATGAGAGTCATGTATCCAGTGAATCGGTCAGGAGACTGTCTTTGTCTGTGCTGTGAAGTAGGGACTCCTACATTCTGTGCCGCATCAAGCTTCAGCCTCTCAGCTTTTGTGGTATGCCTTCTGCTAGTTCTGATGTTTGGCTCTGCATGAGTGGACTCCTCCACTCCATGAACCTCCTCCTGTGGCTGATCCACATCTAGAGACTCATATTTGGGAACCAAAATTTCCTCCTCTGCATGTAAGTCTAGCTCCCTCTCAAGCGACAACTTCATGGCTTTCTCCTCATTGAATTTTATATCTCGTCGCACCATATTCATTCGACTATTTGAAAAATACACACGATAATTATAGGGTGTTTTTGTGTACCCCACAAATATCCCAACTTCAGCAGTCAGCTCCAGCTTCTTCTTGGCATTCTTGGTCACATGCACATAAATAGATGAGCCAAAAATCTTAAAGTGAGAAACATCCAGTTTCTCACCAGTAAAAGCTTCTTCAGGTGTACTCATGCCAAGTACTCTATGATGACAAAGGTTTTGCACATAGAGCACAGTGTTGCATGCTTCCACCCACAAATGCATTGGTAGGCCCTGATCATGCAACATTGATCGTGCAACACCCACAATCGTTCTGTTCTTCCTCTCCGCGACCCCATTTTGCTGTGGGTTATGAGGCGCTATGAAAACTCTTCGAATTCCTTCTTTTTTATGGAAGTATTTGAATTTGTTCGAGATGTATTCTCCACAATTATCGCTCCGCAGAGCCTTCAATTGCTTCCCCGACTCTTTCTCAACCAATTCCTTAAACTCATAGAACTTTGAGAATGCTTGATCCTTCTTCTGCATTGAAGAAGATCCGACATTTACAAGAAAAGTCATCAACAAAAATAACATAATACCTATGTTTTGTTGTTGAAGCAATCGATAATGGTCCACACACGTCTATGTGAACTCTCTCCAGGATCACGGAAGCATGGTTCTCCTTTTCATGAAAGGTGGTCTTTACAAACTTTCACATAGTACATTCCTTGCACTGATCTAACTGTGCAAGTGTACCCTTGGGAAGCCCAGTAGAAATCTTCTGCAAAATTTTTAGGGTGCCATGGTGAAGATGGCCCGATCGCCTATGCCATAATTCGCCCTCATCCCGGCTCACCACTTCTTCTGCTTTGCTCACCATTGCAACGCAACCATCTACCTCAAGCTTGTAGATATTCTTGACTTGAATCCGTATCCTCTTGGTTTGACCCGTTGTTTTGTGTCGCGGGAAATATTTTCCATTGCTGAAAACAACTTCATAACCTCTGTCCTCCAACATCGTGACAGAGACTAAGTTTTTCTTCGAACCTGGAACATGCATAACATCTTTCAATAGAAATGGTTTACCTGAATCCCTCTCAAAGGTAATGGTACCAATGTTGGTCGCACTGTATCGTCCATCGTCGCCCATCTCTATATGCATCTGGAGATCTTTCTCCTCCAAGTCACTGAAAAGCTCCTTATCTTCCGTCATGTGGAAGGAAGCACCACTATCAAGATACCACACTGATCCCATTGCACTTGATACCAAGCATGCGATCAAAGAGAAATAAATTTCAAATTTCGAGGCAAGCGACTCACAAATTTCAGCTCCAACAACCTTCTTGTTCTTCTTTTTATGTGGGCAGTTAGTGACAAGATGTCGATGTTCGTGACAGTGAAAAAACTTCACCTTGGAAAAATCTAGCTTCTTTCCTTTAGTCTCAGATTTTGAGTGGAATTTCTTCCCCTTCCCTTTCCTTGCCTTGGCATCCAAAGCACAATCCTCTTCATAATCATGCTTTGATGAAGAGCCATCTCCGGTGTACCACTTGAACTCCTCCTGCACTAGATCCGACCACAGTCATTCCCAATTCGGTAGTTTTTCCCGTCCGTTGATAGAGTCTTGGTAACTGTGCCGTCTCTTAGGAAGTTCCAAGAGAGCCAAACTCACCAAATCATCATCAACAACCATGATTCCCACACTCCCCAGTTCATCCCGACATTGGACAAACTTTGTGAGATACTTAGGAATATTGTCGCCCTTCTCCATCTTGATCTTTCTGAGTTTATCCTTCAGCGCCAATTTCCTATGGTCATTGCTACTTTGGAAAAGATCCATAAAAGCATACATCACAAATGGTGTGGCTTTCCCATGAAGGCTTGATACAATATGGTCTCGCACACCTTCCAACAAAATCCTTCTCGTCTTATCTACTTTCTTTTGCCATGTGTCAAGGAATGCAACATCCGTCGAAGTGGGATTAGGAACATCACTGTCGATGAATTCCTTCAAGGCATTATCTTCAAGCACCGCTTCCATCCTATTCTTCCATCCAATGTAGTTCGAGTTGCACTTGAGTGCATACTCAAACTGCAAACCATTGAAATCCATTTCGATGTTTACTTAACTGTCGCACTAAAAAATGCTTGCAGCAAATTTGAATTGTTTCCACCAACAAACTCAGCTACTGCTTCAAAATTGCAATCTTCATTACTCCAATACCATGTAGAAATTTTAATACAATTATATATTTCCTGGATTCTCCTAATCTAACAATTGAATACATAATCCTTCTACTAAAATCTTTGTGGAAATTTAATCGCCAATTGCAAACACATGAAGAAAGATCAATCACACATAACACAGATGTTTTTACTGGGAAAGCATAAAGCTAAAAACCTCACTATCATATATTATGTATATATCATGGATCATAAAAAAATATCATAGAAAAATCTAATACAAGAGCTCTCAGTACAATATACAATCGTCTCGCACTGTCATACAAAAATTGGCAAATACATGCGCCAATTTACTGCCTCCTGACAGCTTGCCTCCACTGCGCAATCCCTGCTGATCACAATCCTTGAATGAATTCGATCTTTCCTTGCCTTGACTGTGCAATCCTCGTTGGCATCTCCAATGTGTGTTTGGTTGCAAGTTTTCACCCACTAATGTCACAACTAATAGTCAAATTGTCCCTTTCACCTATCTCTCTATTGGGTCTCCACTGGATTTGACATACATGTAGTTAACAATAGTAAATCTTCAGTTGCATGTGAGATCACTCCATGTGAATTAATTTAATTTTTAATTCACTGATCTCTCACTAGTGTATCTTTAGTTAGAACTAGTTACAACTAGCAAAACTGAGTTTAACTCACTTAAATGAGTTAAACTACCTTACAACTCATATAACTACACATCCAACTCTGTTACAACTTTGTATCACTCAGTTACAACGAATTCCACTTGCATGTCCCACTAATGAACCTTAGAACTTGTAATTCCTTCAGTCAACTGGTTTACCACATCAGTTAACTGAAATCAAGTGCTTCAAGAGAATAGATTATTATTTATTGTCTAATTATTATTAAGAGATAATAATAATTGACATGCATTCTATTTTTATACATGTGATCTATAAATAGACTTCGCCCATGAATCTAAAAATAGAAACTCATATATAAATAGAATTTTCTCAACCATCTATAAATAGAATCCCACTATAAATAGACTTTGCCCAACATTCTAAAAATAGACATACACCTAAAAATAGCCCGCGGGCCCCACCTAGTGTAGGTGCTTAATTTTCACAAGGATCATCATCTTGTTGAATCTCAACATTAAATTGTTCATAAAATTAACATGAAAAACACTCATGAGACCCAATAAATTGCAAGAGAACTTAAATCCTTAAGCACATATAAGACATTGTTTACAAAATATGAAAGAGGAATTAGCACAACAACACTAACATGCCTTAATTCATATCATTTTTGGTATCAGAGCTTTAGGTTTTTTTGTGCAAGCAGGGATCTAATTGGTTTCAAGTGTGTGTCATGCTTACAAGGTTAAAACTCAAAAGAGGAGAAGGGAAGTTGGTTGAAAGCCCTACAGTTGGGTCAAGAGGAAGAAGGGCAAGGTTTCCAAAGTCTTCAACACCAGCACATCCTCAAGTTGATGTTGTGTCTTCAGTGAGCATGTCTCATGAATAAGAACCTACCATGATAGAAGATGAGAGAGCATTTAGAAAGGCATTTTTTGATATGACTGAGATGGTGAAGGTCCTCTATGAGGAGAGGAATTTAAGGATGCAAGGAGAAAGTTCTAGGCGTCCAAGAGGAGAGGATTATTCACGAGGAGAAGGCCATGGAGATGGTAGGAAACCACCATCTACTCCACCATCATCCTCACCGCCATCTACACCTTCCTCTTCATCATCTTCCACTACCACAGCTCTTCAATCTCTTCATCCACATACTTCAAAAGAATTGGTAAATCACCCTTACTTAAACTTGATGGAAAATTTGAGGTACCGATGTATAATGGCGAAGTGAATGCAGAGAAGCTGGATACTTGGATTCGTCAGTTGGAGGTTTATTACAGAATTCAGAATCTTCAAGAGGATGCCATGAAGATTCAATTGACTTCCCTAAGAATGGAGGGCGCAACACTTGTATGGTGGGAAGCAAGGACACAAGATGATATTAAAAACCACAATAATATCTCAATGTCTTGGTCTAATTTTATTTCTACCATTAAAGGGAAATTCTATTCTCTCGCTTACATGAAAAAAGCCATTATGGACTGGCAGAATTTTAGACAACTAAAGGGACAAAGTGTGCAAGATTACACTCATGAATTTAGGAGAAGAGCTCTTATTTCGGGTGTCAATTTATCTTCTCAAGAAACTTTGTTAAAGTATATTGGGGATTTGCACAACTATCTTAGACATACTATTCTCATGTTCAATACCACGAATTTAGATGAGGTTCACGTTCAAGCGACACATCTAGAAGCAAGAGAGAAACATAGTGCATCTGAGAAAAGTGATATTTTCCCTGAGTATGAAGGTAAAGGAAAGGGTAAGTTTAATGGAAGAGGAGAGAAAAATGGTTCTATTAAAATAGAGAAAGAGAAACTCACATGTAAACATTGTTTGAAAAATGGCCATGGTGAAGACCATTATTGGCAACTCCATCCAGAGTTGAAGCCAAACAAACTTAAAACCAAAGAGAAGGAGAAAACAACTGTGATCATTGAACATGACTTAGGTTCAAATTCAGGAGATGAAACCAAGATTACAACAATGGGTTTGAATGGTAAGAAAATAGCAAGCACTATTTCTTCAATTTATTCTAATGTAACTCAAGATGAAGATACAATAATTGAACTCTTTCATATTAGAGTTGTTTCAAAGCATACCAAAATAGACACACTATTTGATAGTGGTTCTCAAGCTAATTTGATTTCTGAAGACTTAGTTAAGAGGTTAAATCTAGAAACTATTACACATCCAAGACCTTATCCTTTAGGATGGATATGCAAGAATGAAAACTTGTAGGTAACAAGGAAGTGCATCCTAAGGTTTGCAATCAATTCCAACTTTCTTGACGAAGTTGAACTTGATGTAGTTTCGCTTTAGATTTCAAGTATTTTTTTGGGAAGTCCTTACCTTTATGATAGGAAAGCAGTATTTCATTGCCATGAGAATAAGTACCACTTGTTCAAGAATGGAATTGAGTACATAGTTATAGCACATAAGAAGAAGAGGAATGGAATTGAGTACATAGTTATAACACATAAGAAGAAGAGGAGTTTGTCTCTTATACATGTGGGATAAATGAAGAGAATAATGAATGCAAGTCAAAATTTGGCTTTTTTATTGTTCAAGCATAATGATGTTTTGAAAGAGACCTTTCAAAAAGATGCATCAAATGATCAAGATGATTTTATTGAAGTTGCTAATGTTTGTAATAAGATGTTTCAGAGCTCTAACATGTTGCCTTTGAAAAGAGGTAAACAAGATGAGAAAGATTTTCAAAAATCCACATCAGTGTTGAATAGTGATGGAAACAAGATGCCGATGCAAGAGAGTGCAAAGGTCAAAGAGAAAGCGCCAAAACAATTTTACAAAGAGGGAATTGCGTTTAAAAGTTCTTCTTGTGGGTTTCAAAAAATATTGTCGTTGAAATGGGATGTTGCATGGAAATGGCGATCACATTTGATCAAGAGTCGATGCAAGTACAAGGCAAGACAAGCTAAAAATTGACATGTTGACAGTGTTCGAGGTGAGACAGTTTTCAAGATTCCTTTGATTGACGACTTAGGTGGAAACAATTTTGTTTCTTCAAGGACAACTTGTTGTTCTACAAATTCTAGGAAATTATAGCATGAAGGTGTCTACAATAGCAAGACAGGATCTCCAGAATCAAGGAAAAATATTAGGTTTTATGAAAAGCTAAAATTGTTGAAATTGGGAAAATTCCACTGGATTGAGACTAGAAGGGTGAAGGAACTGTACCCTCATCCACAATTTCAGTAATGAAATATATTTTTGGGTCCAAAATTCTTTTAGTGGGGAGGAATGATCAGGTGCTTAAATTTATGCTCAAAAATCAAAGTTCCTAGAATAACACGAAACCTAAAACGACCACGTAGTGCTCGTCGTTTTGAATATGGCGTAATTCGTTTCGTGCGAAATGGACTCCGTATGTTCCTAGAAACGAGTCTTGTTCAATTTTCTAAACATGCAAAAAAATGATGAGAAGGAGCCCAGTTAGCAATCTGTATTGCTAATGTGGAATGCTAACTAGGCAGGGTCAATTTTGGTCAAATATTTCCACTGGCGAATGACAGTTTGCCAAGTGGAAGCATCTGGTTGGTTCGAATTTTTGGGTGCTTTGGCGGGTTCTTAGTGGTTGGAATTTGGGCCGATGAGGAGGAGACATATGGCTTGGCCTGGGGCACGTTCCGCACCCCTCCCACCCCCGCCCCCATGGTGGTGTAAAAAGTTTGTTATAGTCTGGGTAGAGGCATTGGGGTTCGATCCCCGACCTCCCACGCAATACGCACACCAATTACCAATCCATCTATGCATTAGTTCTTATTAACTATGTGTTACCACATATATTTAAGGTTTCTAAGGTTTTCCGACGAGGGGAGAGGAGGCCAACCCCAAGCCATGGAACCAAGGCCTATGACCACGGTGGAGCATCGGAGGGATTAACATTAAGCACGAAGTTTAAACTTTAATCTGAGTTTATTAAAACACTAATCACCATTACTTAATGTTAAAACTGAAGTTGACACTAAGAGCAGATTAAGCGCTAAATGAGCTTAATTAAAATTAAATTCAAGTTATTGTAATTAATACATATTAGTTTAGCATCCCGCCAAATCTGGCGGAACTACTAGTTTTTGCACCAGTTAGCTGAATTTAGCTCTAGTTAGCTAAATTTAGGCCAGAAATTGTGGAAAAATTGGAAAAGGTCATAAATTTTGGACTTTTCTGCCAAATCAGGAGTAGAAAGAGGCTAGATGACCATTTTTGGGCATTCTGAACTCATTGGTGTAGGTTTTAGGAGCAGAAAAGCATTATAAACACATCATTTTTCAAATTTGAGCATAATATAGAGGCCCAAGCCATGGAAGCTGGACCAAGGAGATGTAGCCCAGGAGGGGTGAAATCCATCAAATCCTTATGTTGATGTGTTATATGGTGATGTACCGTAATTTTATTTTCTATTGTTCAGTCTTTCTTTCATGTTAAATTGTTCATAAAATTAACATGAAAAATACTCATGAGACCCAATAACTTGCAAAAGAACTTGAATCCTTAAGCACATATAAGACATTGTTTACAAAATCTGAAAGAGGAATTAGCACAAAAACACTAACATACCTTCATTAAGATCATAATGCCTCCCCTCAGCACAATACGTTTAGGTACTCTAGAGCATCTAGAGCCCCACGCCACAATAGGTTGAGGGATCCCAGAGCATTTACTATTCCACCTCACAAAAAATTTAGGGAATCTAGAGCATCTAGGATCCCACCTAAACAACACTACATGAATCCAAAGTTCTAAGCACCTCCACCCACTTTGCACTTCAGGAATACAAAACCATATTTCCTCCACCTATCTCCCATAGGAATCTAGAGAGCACTATGAATTCCACCTGATAGTTTCCATGATAATCCAGATATCTTAGCCTCCACCTGTTAACCAATACTCGTGAATCCAAAGCCCTGTTCAAGAATCTACCTGATAAGAATGATCAGGAATCCGGAGAGTTAGTCTCTGCCTGAATGAGAACATAGGAATCCATAAGGCTCTACTCCACCTATTGTTTATTCTCTTAAAACATACATTTCCTCCTTGTTATTTGTGTTTTTCTGAACACCTTTTATTTTGTGGCCCCCTCTTGCATTTTCTCGCGCCTACCCCTTCTACAACCTGTCATTCCATGGTGTGTTGACTAGAGCCACCCCTGTCATGCCAATGGGTCAACTTGTCCTTTTTACAAGCACCCATACATATCCTTAATATCCATGCCTTCATTCAACAAGACACCCTATGCAGAGTTAGCTTGTTCTTTTAATGCAACATGGGAATGGGTGGCTCATTAATGGATATTTTTAAAGCTTGTCTTTTCCCCAAGTAAGATTCCCCACACTTCACCTCCACAAGCTTTGAATCTATTTCCACTCAATCCATTCATCATTTACAATTCATATCAGTTTACATTCGTTTACACAATAATGTACAAAATAATATTTACAAGAGGGTGACAAAGGGATTGTTACACTCTCCCATGGGTTCCACATATATCATAGACCAATCAACAATATGATTAGTATCACATACATACTTCTTAAGAAAATAAGTGTTAAAAACATCATATGATTTCATGGTGGGTGGTGAGGAAAATCTATAAGTCACTGGTCCCATTCTTTCCAAAATCTGAAAGGGTCCACAAAATATGGGTGCCAACTTAGCATAAGACCCCACTTTCAATGAGCTCGTTGTTGGTCTAATATGGAGATACACACGCCCCCCTACTTGGAATTATTTGTGTAACCTCTATTGGTCTGCATAACTCTTTTGCCTATCCTCATCTGTTTTCATTTTTTTCCTAATATTGACTACTTTCTATTCCATTTATTTTAGAATTCCATGCCCAAGAACTACTATATTCACTAGGTCATCCCATCTGATAGGAGTGGTACATTTTCATCCATACAATGCCTCGAAAGGACTCATCTTCGATGACTCATAATACCCATTATTGTATACAAAATCCACTAATGGTAGGAAATATTCCCACTTATTTGGTTGATGCATGACATGCATTCTTAACATACCCTCTAGAATTATTTTCACTCTTTCCATTTGGCCATTTTTCTTAGGATGACATGCGGTACTAAAAGCTAGCTAGGTTCCAAAACTAGAAAACAATGCCTTCAAAAATTTGGAAGTAAACATTGCATCCCAATCTGAGATAATTTTATTAGGTATGCCATGCAATCTAAATATTTCCTTCATGGATATTTGAGTTATATCTAAGGATTTACGAGTGGACTTAACAACTATCAAGAGAGTAGCCTTACTCAAATTGTCCACTACCACCATAATGGAATCATGTTGTTTGTTTGTTTTTGGCAATCCTATAATGAAGTCCATAGATGTAAATTCCCACTTCCATTCAATAACAAGAATTGGTTGTAGCAATTTTGTTAGGTTCCTACATTCTACTTTAATTTGTTGGAATTCCAGACACTTGGCAACACAATTAGCAACTTCCTTCTTCAATACTAGCCAATAATATATTTTCTTTATGGTTGTTATCATCTTTTGATAACTAGGATGACATGAATAAGGTTTCTCCTGAAACTCATCCATGATGAGCCTCCTTAGATCAACCACCATTAGAGAAAATTTTAAGTCTAAAATGGGCCTCCTAAGGAATATTATAAAATAATAGTGGAAATAATAAAATAAGATTAGATTACCTCATCATGTTTTGAATGCAAGGGCATTAGACACTAGCCAGCAATGTAGGAGGTTTTTTCCACATGTTGTGGCTAGGGGAGTTCGAATTCATCGAATTGTAACAGCTAGGTGTCAATACCTCAGCTGACTGTTTCATTTAGACTAGTTAGAGTCCATAGAAGTCGAATAGGTTTGGATTCGATCCATCTGTCATGTTTCAGTTATTTGAATAATTGTAATTAGGCTTTTGATTTACTAAAACAGTCCTCACAGAGGAACCGAAGAGACAAATGTTTATGTATATATGTAACCCCCATATTTCATTGAAGGAGGAGATTTCGCAGTGAAATTGTGTTAAGCTTTTGCTTTAGTTTGAATAAGAGCCAATATTTCGACTATCTGTGTGTGTTTGAATTAATCTCTGTGTGAATTTGTTGGTCCCGAGCTTATTGAGTCTTCAGTCTTGTGATTAATTCAATGAAGAGAATTACTATGCAAATCTCCGCAAATCCCTGTCTATGGTTGATTGTGGACCCTGGACTTGTCGCATTACATTAAGTAAGAGGCTGGGAGTGATATATTAACCAGTATCGCAGACACTGTAGATGCCAGTAGCAGGTATTTGTCCATAGAACAGTGGAATTCTGGTCATAGAAGGAACCCCGCTTAATGAAGAGATAGACTTGTTTTGCTATGGGAAATCTTGCCAAGGTTAGACCCTGAGTTGGTGAATCAAAGGATAGCGTAACCCCGACTTAACCTTTGGTTGATCACTGTTCCAAAACCGCGAGTGGGTTTGCGGAACCAAACCACCCATATCGCACCACTCTTGCGGGGTAAGCGATATTCTTAATTTCAGAGCGATTCCATAGACTGGAGGACACGTGGCATACGATGGATACCCAAAACCGCTCCATTGCGCATTAACGTTCGACTAAGGGGGCAATGCGATATCGGCAAACACCGTTGATCTGGAAGAAGGCTCATTGAACGACGATCGCTCTCCGAAGGAGCTCGAAGGATAATCTAAAGTATGGCGGGTACATTTTATTAACCAGTCGCTTGTAAAGGTGGGCCCGGGGCCTAAGGTCTGTTACAAGTATTTTGATTTTAATGCGTCGGGTTGTAACCTTAGTCCTAAGGTTCAGCGATAGAATAAAAGCTCGGGAGATATATTTTAATTTTCCAAAGTTTGCTGAGAGAATTTATTTGTCAATTTCTTCGAAATTGATAAATAAAACTACAAGAAGTTGGGAAAGACCACGTGGAGATGAATTGAAATGCTAACAGAGGTGCAATAGGAGGACCAACTCTCCTTAGGGGTCCCGAATTCAAACTTGTTGCTGTCATTTGTGGTATCAGAGCTGTTGTTTTAAGTAGTTTTTGCAGAAAATTAACATGGCAATCCGAGTCGGTAGAGGTGCTGGCAGAAGGAGAGGCGGACCCGTTGCCAATGCAGAAGTGTTGGGAATTTTGCAGAGGTTCGAGGCCAGAATGGATGCCATGGAGCGAAGACAGCCCAGAGATCCTGAAGACATCAATGAACCTGAATTAGAAGAAGCTGAAGAAAATGCTGAGATTCCTCCTGACATGAGGCTCCTCAGAACTGTTCTGGGGTCTGTAGTTAAGCCCAGAATTGAAGTGTCGAGTTTTGCAGGGGGACTGAACCCAAAGGAGCTGGTGGACTGGATTAATGAAATGAACAAGTGCTTTGACTATGAAGAAATGAGCGAGGATAAAAAGGTCAAGTTTGCAGTAACAAAGCTGAAGGGACATGCCGCACTTTGGTGGGATGGAGTGCAAGCAGAAAGAAGGAGAGTTGGCAAGCAGCCCATCAAGAGCTGGACCAGAATGATGGCTAAGTTAAAAGGTAAATTCTTGCCTAGTGATTATCAGCTGACATTGTTTAGGCAAATGCAGAACCTGAGACAGAGGTTGCTGACAATAAAGGAATACACAGAAGAATTCTATAGAGTAAGCATAAGAGCTGGGAAATTTCAAGACACACCAGAGAAGACTGCCAGATATGTGAATGTTCTCAAGTTGGAGATCCAAGATTAGATTGGTCTTTTGTCTCCTAAGATAGTGGAAGAGGCCTACCAGATGGCCTTGAAAGCAAAGGAGAAACTCCTGAGGAAGCAGTCTGCCAAGAAGAGAGGTACTTTCCGTGGGAAGGGAAGTCAGGGTGGTAGAGGAAAGCCTACTACACCCAGGGATGGAGCTAATAGTAGCTCACCTCAGAATGCATCTACAGAGGATGATGCAAGGGGCAGAAGGGGTTCTTACAGAGGAAAAGGAAGAGGAGGCAGAGACAGAGGCATAGGTAGAGAATTGAGGTGCTATAGATGTTAGGGAGTGGGACACAAGCACTATGAGTGTCCAGAGAATGTGGGTGCTGGTCCAAGAAATGTTGTTGTTGCCTAGGCTAGAGAAGAGGCAGAAATTGAAGAAGAAATTATACCGGAGAGGGGAGAGTCCTTGGTGGTTAATAAGGTCTTGTTGAAGCAAACCAAAGAGGTCACTGAACCTGCACAAAGGAAGACTTTGTTTAGGAGCATATGCAAAGTCCAAGGGAAATGCTGCCAGCTAGTCATTGATAGTGGCAGCACAGACAATCTGGTTTCCACTGAGGTGATAGAAAAGTTGAGGCTGAAGACAAGGGAGCATCCAACTCCCTACAGGGTGTCCTGGCTGCATAAAGGGCACCAGCTGGTTGTAAAAGAACAGTGTGAGATAGAGCTGCAAATGGGCAAATACAAAGATAAGGTCCTGTGTGATGTAATGCCCATGGATGTGTGTCATATACTGCTGGGTAGACCTTGGCAGTTTGACAGAGCAGCAGTGCATGATGGCAAGAAGAACACTTACAATTTCTTCAAGGATGGGGTACATCATACATTGATACCCATGGAAGAAGGAGAGCCATCCAGCAGAGTGATTGATCCAAAGACCTTGTTGTTGAGCGGAAAGGAATATCTGCAGCAGATAGAAGAAGAAGAGGTAAGTTTTGCTTTAGTTTGCAAACCTAAGGTAGTTCTTACTTCTACAAAGATTTCTGATTTTCCAATAGAAATCCAAGAGATGTTAGACAATTATTGTGACATTGTTGTGGATGATTTACCTGATGAGCTGCCACCTGTGAGAAAGATCAGCCATCAGATAGATTTTATCCCTGGTTCAAATCTTCCAAATAAGGTAGCCTACAGAATGACTCCCACAGAAAATGAGGAAATCAGGAGACAAGTACAGGAATTGGTGGACAAGGGACTGATCAGAGAAAGTTTGAGTCCATGTGCAGTACCAGCAGTATTGAGCCCAAAGAAAGATGGAGGCTGGAGGATGTGTACTGATTCCAGAGCAATCAATAAAATAACAATCAGGTACAGATTCCCTTTGCCCAGAGTTGAGGATTTAATGGATTGTTTGAGTGGTGCTAAATATTTTTCAAAGATAGATTTAAAAAGTGGATATCATCAGATCAGAATAAGAGAGGGTGATGAGTGGAAAACTGCCTTTAAAATGAATGAAGGACTGTATGAATGGACGGTCATGCCTTTTGGGTTGTCAAATGCACCTAGCACTTTTATGAGACTTATGAATGAAGTATTGAAGGAATTCATTGGTAAATTTGTGATAGTGTATCTGGATGATATATTAGTTTTCAACAAAACTAAAGAAGAACATTTAAGGCATCTTAATTATGTCTTGAAGAAGCTGCACCAAGAGAAACTGCTGATAAACTTAAAGAAATGCTCATTCATGAAGGAAGAGTTGGTGTATTTGGGTTTTTTTGTTTCTGCAAAAGGATTGAAGATGGACCCAGAAAAGGTTAAGGCAATTGTGGAGTGGCCTTCACCCAGAAATGTTTTTGAGGTAAGAAGTTTCCATGGACTTGCCAGTTTTTACAGGAAATTTATAAGAAAATTTAGTAAGATTAATGCACCCATCATTGAGACAATAAAGAAGAGAAAACAACCATTTAAGTGGACTGCTGAAGCAGAAAGAAACTTTAAACTTTTGAAGCAAAAGATAACTGAGAAGCCTGTTTTGATTCTGCCTGATTTTACTAAACCATTTCAAGTGAAGTGTGATGCTAGTGGAGAGGCCATTGGAGCTGTGTTGAGTCAGGATGATAGGCCTGTAGCCTATTTTAGTGAGAAGCTAAATGACACCAGAAGAAAGTATTCCTCTTATGAGAAGGAATTATATGCAATTGTTCAGGCATTGAAAAAGTGGAGGCATTATTTGATGTCCAAAGAATTTGTACTATATTCTGATAATCATGCTTTGCAGTACATTGTACAGCAGCCCAAATTAAATCATAAGCATGCCAAATGGGTTGAGTATCTCCAAGGTTTCAAATTTG
Organism: Pinus albicaulis; assembly: GCA_034641835.2. Lineage (NCBI taxonomy): Eukaryota > Viridiplantae > Streptophyta > Pinopsida > Pinales > Pinaceae > Pinus > Pinus albicaulis. The sequence continues at coordinate 999,423,440 of CM076582.1, forward strand.
TTTTGAAACACATAAGTGGCCAAGAAAATAAAGTAGCTAATGCTTTGAGTAGGAGGCACATGCTTGTTCAAGAAACCAATTTTGAAGTTGTAGGATTTGATTTTCTCAAAGAATTGTATAAGACAGATTCAGATTTTAAGGAAGCATTTGAGGCATGTTGTAACCCTGTTCTAACAGATAGAAGCCATTGGCTGGATTATTTCTTGCAGGAGGACTTACTATTCAGAAGAAACCAACTGTGTGTACCAAAATGTTCCATGAGAGAAAATTTGATCAAGGAGAAGCATAGTGGTGGACTAGCTGGACACTTTGGTACTGATAAAACTTATGAGTAGCTGAGTCACTTCTATTATTGGCCCAAGATGAGAGTAGAAGTGGACAAGTTTGTGAAAAATTGCAAAATCTGTCAATATGCCAAAGGAAGGAGCCCAAAATGCAGGATTGTACACTCCCTTGCCTATTCCAGACAGGCCTTGGGACATGGTGAGTATGGATTTTTTTCTAGGATTACCCAAGACTCAGAGAGGGAATGATGTACCGTTAGTTCCCAAATCCACTCCCTGGGCCGAAATACAAATGCAAAAAGGACAACACCAAACCACGCTCAGCCTCGTAGCTAGCCCTACGAGGACAGGAGAGGGCTCTCTCCGGGTCAATCTCAATGAAAATATTCAAAGGGGCCTGAGATGACTAAAAAAAAAACTGATCTTAGGCTAGATAAACAAATAGGAGGGTTTGATTTTGATTTTTAGGGGTTTTTGTTGGAAAAAGGGAAAACAATTTTGGGCTTGGGGATGAGGCCAAATTTTGGCAAGAGTTCAAGTTGTCTGTGGCAGGCAATGATTTTGATGTCTTAGATTCAATGAATGGATAGAAAAGATCAACAAGAGTTGAAGAGAGCAAGAAGGTACAAGGATTCTCTTTCAAATTGACGAAAACATATAAAACTAAACAAAATTTTAAGGCAAGTAGGCACCGAAGAACTAATGAATTCTACCTTTAGTTACTTCATTTGTTTAATTCAGAAGCAAAGAGAAGGGAAATGGCATACATAAACATCAATGAAACTTATAGATACATGAAGAAAAACATCATCAAAACTCAGAGCCACAAGGATCCCAACAAGTGCTGCAAAACTCTGGTCTTTCCTTTGCCAAAAATCTGAAATGAATATACAATGAGGTACCAAACTATTCCCAAAAGTCCAACCCTGAAAATGTCTCAGAAAATATAATATATAGACCATCCTAACCCCTTCCCATGCCTCTATGGGTTGAGCTCATCCTTCTATGAGTTGTTTCAACCAATTCTAAACATGGAACTGAAATCTAGGCAGCCAAACAACTTGCCTCTATATGCTAGGAAACTGATCCATTCACTTAATTTTCACTTTTTAGTGAATGAATCCTCTAGAAAAAGTAAAAACATGCCAAATTTACATCATAGCTACAAAATTACATCAATATAGATCAATAATTACATCCAAAAGTGAAACTAGTCAAACTGGCCGAATTTCTGAGCTGAAAAGTGAAAATTGGGCAAAATTCCTCTATGCGCCGCGCCAGAAAACTCAATGCGCCGCGCCACTTTGAGCCTATTTTTGGGGCACTTCCTGAAGTCTAAATTGAGCTCATGATAGCTCGTTGGAAATCCCTGGATGTATGCTATCCAACCCAAGTGTAATTTTTCAATTTGGATGTCATTTTCCACTCCAAAACTGCAATCTCCCAAGACTGGTTCCTGCTGGTGCAAAAAGTGGCAGAAAGGCCATTTTTGGAGTGTTTTTGACCTTTAAGACCACCCAGAACTTCATGAAATCTCTCAGCCATTCCTGAGCATGCATAATTTACCATAAAAAACCCAAAAATATCAAGTTTTCCTCCAGAAGATGTCCCAATCATAAGCGCGCGTCGGGTGGCGCGACGCGTCGGGCGGAAAAACCTGTTTTGCAACCAAAATTTTCAAAATGACAAAATATTCTCCAAATTTGCTGAAATTTGGAGTGAAGGTCTCCCATCATGTCTCATGCTCAGCCAAGGAAGCTTCGGCCAAGATTCGGAGTGGATCCGGCCTTTTCCGACGTTTCAGTGCTTTTCTCAACCTCGCCTTCAGGATCTTCATTTTTGCTTTGCAAACATGTGTGCGGGCCCAATAGTGGTTTTTCATATGTCTGAGCATGTCTTTGTCCCTATTGGCCTTCTCCAAGGGCTTCTCCAGATGAATGTTGACTCTCGTAAGGCAAGTCTCTCGCTTAAATGGTGTCATGTCACCTGGTCTCTTTTGGGCCAATTCACGGTCTTCACGGATTTGCCGCAACTCTATGAGTGTCTGCTGATCCTCCAGTTGTTTATTCTGCTGCTCCAAGTAATTTATAACCCACTGAGCTCTCTGCAATTTCTCGGTCAGCGTGTCGATCTCATTTTTCTGCTCCTGGATGATCTCTTTCAGCTTTGAGCTGGGAGAGCTCGAATCAACATCGATCAATATAAAACCAGTATCTTGGCCTCCCGAGGGGCCCTCATCCTGCATAGGCTTCTTGCCTTTGTCCTGTACCTATGCTGATGTAGAAGGCGAGACCCCTTCCACGACATGTGGAGTTATTACTCGCGCTGCTGTCGAAGGTAACGAGACCCCTTCCACCCTGGGCGGAGATAGTACTCGTCGTGCTGCTGCAAATAAGGCTCTGGTACCTCTCTGATATGTAACACACACCGGAACACTGATAGGTTCTGTCTTAGGAACCTCAAATTGATGCGAAGGCTCACCTGCATCGTGAACAATCTCTGGAGGAGGCTGAGGGACTGTAAAGAAGTCACGAGAAATGAACTCATCCCATGCGATGCCCTGCAATCGAAGCTGATGTACTACAATGATTTTAATGAGCGCATAATGATAAATGTTGTTATGTTGCTGCTTTGGAGTCTTCTTCTACACAAGGGTAGTCATCCGCTCTATGTTTCGGCACATGAAGTATGGAATATTCATCAGTCGCACCCTCGTGAAATGCATCAAAAGTCTGATATGGTATGCATAAAGGCGTGAGAATCTACCCTCACAACTGAAGTATCTAATGAAGAGTTTCATTAATGGCGCATAGGACTCCTTCATAAACTGGAATGGAAATACTTTGCTCAATTGCCTCAAATATCCAGGCCTGATGTAAGGTTCATAATATGCTCTATCCAGCTGCTGTCTCTTATTCCACTCCTCACCTATGTTTGGTATCCCGGTTGCCTCAGAAATGGTCTCTGGTGTCAAGGTGAAGTTCACTCCAGCAAGGTTTACATGACCATCACGCAAATGTAGGACAAATAAGCGAACCAACTCCTGATGGTGTTGAATCTGAGATATCATCTCACAATACCGAAAACATGAATGTTGCTGAAAGCATGTCATTGCGAGCGGGCATGCCTGCAATTGAGCCAAAGAAGTGGGCTCCTCTCTGACGTGCCTGCCACTTTTATGAGACCTCCTCGGTACATTTAGCTCTGCGGTTGAATCACTGTCCTGCTCATATCCCTGCTCATATGATGAATTTGTCTCTGACATGATGCTGAAAACAAGGTGTTTGACAAGTATGTGCTGATATATGTATGGTGAAAACAAGAGTTTGTTTTTCAAGACCAAGTGTGCCACATATATAATAAGGTGCTGTGGAGAAATATCACAGTGGGAAAAAAGGACTGTCAAGTGAGATCTAAGTGTGAGGACAATCACTGTTTGGGGGACTTAGGGATTTGGGGATTTATAAGTGATGTGGAGAAAGGGATAAGTATAGGGAATAAGAGGATTTGGGATAGTGAAATGGGAATGGAATGATATGAGTAGCTTAGGATGAATGGGAATGGGAAAGGATATTGAAAATAGTGTAACAGAGGTGGGAAACACAAGTGAAAATGGAATGAGAGTGTTTTGGCACCAAAGTCAAGTTTTGACACCCAATTTCAAACCCTAGGAGCAAATTTTGATATGGATATAGGATTATATTTTCTCCATTTAAAATCTTGAATTCCTCCTTCCAAATAGCGCCCAACAGGAGTTAAAATCGAATGGCAAAGGTGCACAACTTACTTGGATCAAAAGAGTTGATTCGGTTTGAAGAATTGAGAAGCACTGATGAAATTTTGGGCTTGGAGGCTCTGTGCGCCGCGCACAAGCCCAATACGTCGCGCTCTGTGAGTGCGCCGCGCCCTTTGGAAAATGCACAGTGTATTTCGGATCTATGCACCGCGTTGTGTGGGTGCGCCGCGCTCTATCCCAATGCTCCGCGCTGATTTCAAACACACAGTCGGCCCTTTAAACTCAGAGTTTCGTCCCTCCAAACTTCAACATCGACCTCTCTCTTGGATTTTCTGAAATCTCTCGATACAAATGGATTAATAATTTGGAGAAATATCTTATATAGACATGGTTTTAATTTTTTCTTCTCAATAACCCATTTTGTAATGTTTTTGACTTTGGCACTTTTTTCATTTAATACAGCTCTGTCTTTTTGTTTCCTCACTGACTTTCTGAGCTTGAAATGATGTTTTCTTGGTTGATTTTTGCAGGGATGGTGGAATTGAAACTTGGCAAAGGATGACCAAAGTTTGCATGTGAAGTATTTCATGGCGGAAAGATACATATTTATTACAAAAACAAATTTGACAATTTCTTCTTCAAAACAGAGTTTTTAAGAAGAAACATCCTCGAGCATATTTGACGATGAAAATATTGAAATGAAAACTAATTGAAAACATCCTCATGGCTTTCAGGCATTGTTTAATATTTCTGAAGACCAAACCCTAGACCTAGAAACTCAAATGACTCTTTTTTGACCAAAATAGCATCTATGACTGTAAATGACGTGAAATGAACTTTGATGAATTTTGAGAAATTTTGACCAACCCAACAGGTACAAACATGAGGGAAACGAGAAAACCAAGCCCTTCCGTCAGACAATGGCATGCCCCTAATGGAATGCAAATGAATGAGTGGAATGAGACACCTAAACAATGAAATGTAGTAAGAGAAATGATCTCTGACGGAGGGATGTAAAGACCGACTCTAACATGCTTCCTTTGTTGTAGTGGATAGATTCTCCAAAATGGCACATTTTATTCCGTGCTATAAAACTAGTGATGCCACCCATGTTGCTAACTTGTTTTTCAAAGAAGTTGTTAGGTTGCATGGGTTTCCCAAGAGTATTGTTTTAGACAAAGACACAAAATTTGTGGTCCATTTTTGGAGGACACTGTGGAAGAAACTTGGTACCAAACTGAGTTTCATCTTAGCTTATCATCCTCAGACTGATGGACAAACTGAGGTAGTGAATCAGAGTCTGGGAAGCTTGCTAAGAAGTCTTGCAGGAGAGCATCCCAAGCAGTGGGACCATATTTTTCCCCAGGCAGAATATGCATATAATGACTCACCTAACAGGAGCACAAGATAGAGTCCATTCCATATTTTTTATGGAATGCACCCTAGAGGAATATCAAAATTAATAAATCTGGGAAAGGCAGAGCTAAGAAGTTTTGATGGTGAGGAATTCGCTTCAGAGATCCAAGCCATACATGAACAAGTGAAACAATAACTACAAGGCAGCAGCATCAAATACAAAGGCAGGGAAAACTTGAGCAAAAAAGAAGTCCATTTTTAAGTAGGAGATCTTGTTTTGGCACACTTGAGAAAGGAGAGATTCCCAAAGAAGAAGTATGACAAATTGAAGTTCAAAAATATTGGACCATGCAAGATACTTAGAAAGTTTTCTGCAAATTCTTATGAGATTGAATTGCCTCCTGATGTTGGAATATCTCCCATTTTTAATGTTGCGGATTTGTACAAGTATGAAGATGATGTTGCAGAAGAAAAATCAGAAGAAAAGGAATAGATTGAGTGGGAAAAGCAGCTACCTCCAGCAAAACCATTGCAACCAGAGAAGATATTGGACAAAAGAGTGTTCAGGAAGACCAGAGGACAAGAGTACTTTCAGTACTTAATCAAATGGAAGGACAAGCCAGAGGAAGACGCCACTTGGACGACTGAAGGAATGTTTCAGAAGATAGGCATATTGGTGGAAGAGCTCATGGATAGGAGTCCATGAATAAAATTTCCCTCGGGAGTCTGATGCAGGGGCATTAGACACTAGCCAGCAATGTAGGAGGTTAATGTCCACATGTTGTGGCTAGGAGGGTTCAAAATTATTGAATTGTAACAGCAAGGTGTTAATACCTTAGCTGCCTGTTTCATTTAGACTAGTTAGAGTCCATAGAAGTCGAATAGGTTTGGATTCGATCCATCTGTCATGTTTCAGTTATTTGAATAATTGTAATTAGGCTTTTGATTTACTAAAACGGTCCTCGCAGAGGAACTGAAGAGACAAATGTTTATGTATATATGTAACCCCCATATTTCATTGAAGGGAGGAGATTTCGCAGTGAAATTGTGTGTTAAGCTTTTTCTTTAGTTTGAATAAAAGCCAATATTTCGACTATCTGTGTGTGTTTGAATTAATATCTGTGTGAAATTGCTGGTCCCGAGCGCATTGAGGCTTCAGTCTTGTGATTAATTCAATGAAGAGAATTACTGTGCAAATCTCCGCAAATCCCTGTCTATGGTTGATTGTGGACCCCTGGACTTGTCGCATTACATTAAGTAAGAGGCCGGGAGTGATATATTAACCATTATCGCAGACACTGTAGATGCCAGTAGGAGTTATTTGTCCATAGAACAGTGGATTTTTGGTCATAGAAGGAACCCCGCTTAATGAAGAGATAGACTTGTTTTGTTGTTGGAAATCTTTCCGAGGTTAGACCTTGAGTTGGTGAATCAAAGGATAGCGTAACCCCGACTTAACCTTTGGTCGATCACTGTTCCAAAACCGCGAGTGGGTTTGTGGAACCAAACCGCCCATATCGCACCACCCTTGCGGGGTAAGCGGTATTCCTAATTTCAGAGCGATTCCATAGACTGGAGGACACGTGGCATACGATGGATACCCAAAACCGCTCCATTGCGCATTAACGTTCGACTAAGGGGGCAATGCGATATCGGCAAACACCGTTGATCTGGAAGAAGGCTCATTGAACGACGATCGCTCTCCGAAGGAGCTCGAAGGATAATCTAAAGTATGGCGGGTACATTTTATTAACCAGTCGCTTGTAAAGGTGGGCCCGGGGCCTAAGGTCTGTTACAAGTATTTTGATTTTAATGCGTCGGGTTGTAACCTTAGTCCTAAGGTTCAGCGATAGAATAAAAGCTCGGGAGATATATTTTAATTTTCCAAAGTTTGCTGAGAGAATTTATTTGTCAATTTCTTCGAAATTGATAAATAAAACTACAAGAAGTTGGGAAAGACCACGTGGAGATGAATTGAGTTTTAAGCGAGGAGAAATCTTGTGAGCTACAATAGGAGGACTAGCTCTCCTTGGGGTCCTGAATTTTATATTATTTTCTGGAGGAAATAAACACTTTCAACTTATCTCCCTACTATTTTATTCAAATTTCAAGTGGGAGAACTTGTTGGATGCAATTTTTTTTTCATCGAAGGAGTACCCATGTTGCACACTTTTGATGGACCCTACTACACGAAAAATGTGAAATAAATTTTTTGTTTAGTAGGGTCCATCGAAAGTATGCAACATGGGTACTCAGATGAAAAATTAAATTATGCATCTAACGAGTGCTCCCATTTGAAATTTGAGTAAAATTTAGGGAGATAAATTGAAAATATGAGTTGAAAAAGTAGTTATTTTATTTTATTTTATTTTTATCTTTTTACCTCTTTACTCCAAAATGGTGAATCATCCCCCATGGTTGACATCATCATATTGAATCCTATTGGTTTTGATAAAATTTATTTTTGTTGTACAATTTTGTTTTGAGGCCTATTTTTTACCTCAAAATTTATCTAATGATAAGTCACATACTTTCTATCTTTGAACAAACAACATACAGTCATTTGTGAGCTTGTAGTTATTGCTCATTGATCCCTCTAGTTCCTTTTGCAAATAATCCTTCACATGTTGGTAATTCTCATCATGTAGCAATGTCTCTTTGATCCTTGCCTTAATATTAATTTCACAAGTGCTCACTGCTACCAAATTAGCAATTTGTAGACTTCTAGTAGGTGCATCTACTACCTTATTTTCCTTGTATTTAATGTGTTTTATCTAAAAATCAAATTCGTTGATCAAATCCAACCACCTATCTTGTCTAGTATTTAACTTAGGTTGTTCAAAAAAGTATCTCAATCCTCCATGGTTTGTCATCAACACAACCTTTCAACTATTAAATAATGCCTCCACATTTTTAAGGCATGAGATATTGCTGCAAGATCTAAATCATGGGTAGTATATTTCTTCCCATGTTCATTTAGTTTCCTCGATTCATAACATACCACATGCCCTTCTTACATCATGAATCCACCTAGTCCTTCCTTGCAGGCGTCGGTGCAAACCAAAAAATCCTTCTCTGGATCTATTATTCTCAAAATGGGTGCACATGTGAGTAATTTATTAAGCTTCTTAAAATTGGCTGCACATTCAAATGTCCATTTAAATTTGACTCCCTTCCTCTGTAAGGATGTAACTGGGTGCCCAATCCTTGAAAAGTCTTGAATGAATCACCAGTAATATCCATCCAAACCCATAAAGGATCTAACCTTCGTGACATTTCAAGGAGTGGGCCACTCCATTATGGCCTTGATCTTTTCAAGAGCTACAATATCCTTCTTTTGAAAGTACTTGCCCGAAGTAGTGGACTTGCATTTGAAAGAACTCACACTTGTTGATTTTGGCATACAATTTATGCTCCTTCAATAATTGCAATACGACTTTCAGATTCTCTTCATGATCGTCCCTATTTTTTGAGTAAACCATGATGTCATCCACAAAAACCAATACATATTTATCTAAATATGGGCTGAGGACATTGTTCATCAAGCATAAAAATGTGGTTGGTGCATTTGTGAGCCCAAATGGCACCACCACAAACTTATAGTGTCCATACCTCATCCTCAAGGTTATCTTATGGACGTATTCATCCTTAACCCAAAAATGATGGTACCCAAGCCTCAAGTCTATATTTGAGAACATCATGGGTGCTCTTAACTAATAAAACACATCTTCAATTCTAGGTAGTGGGTCTTGTTCTTTACTGTAGCTTTCTTCAAATATCGATAATCAACACACAACTATAGCATTTCATCCTTTTTCTTCACAAACAATGTCATGCCCTCCTAAGGTGATACATTGGGCCTAATGTATCCCTTATCCAACCATTAGAAGAAATTTCAGCCTAAAAGTGCCCCCCCAAAGAAAAAATAGTAAAATAATAGTTATGAATTTTTGAGGGAAAAGAAGAAAACTACCTTTTGTTGTATTTTTGGTTTTTATCCTTATAGGTTTACTCAAATTTCAAGTGTAGACACTAATTGGATGCGGAATTAAATTCCACTTCCAACGAGTACCCATTATGCATACTTCTATGAAGATCCACATTGATAAAAATTCAAGATACATTAAAAAGCGCATTCACATGCTTTTTTAATGTATCTTTAATTTTGATTAATGTGGGTCTTCTCATAAGTATGCATAATGGGTACTCATTGGAAGTGGAATTTAATTCCACATATAATGCTTGAAATTTGAGTAAACTTATAAGGATATAAGCCAAAAATGTAATTAAAAATGTAGTTTTTTTTATTTTCTCTCCAAAATATTTAACTGTACCTCTTTTTAAATTTAAAGGATTTTGATTAGTTTACATACTATGTACATGAAAATTGCATGGGAAATTTTAGGTTGAAATTTCCTCTAATGATTTTCCTCAACTGCATCTTTATCTCCACCAATTCAAGTGTATACAATATGGAGGTTCCAATGTTGGCACTATCCCAGTGATTAACTCAATGGTAAATATGATGTCCCTCTTAGGTTGTAGCCCGATATTTCTACTGTAAATACATTAGTAAAATACTTTAGTTGTGGGTGTATTTCCCATTTGGCCTCACTACTTTCTAACTCACTAGTCACTTGGATTGTATACAATGCACGTCCCTTCCCATTACATATTTTCACTTGTAGTGCTATTATTTTCCTGAGTGTAACATGATTCTTTATCTCATGTAACATGTTTCCTTACCATCATTGTTGAGACACTCCAATGTAATTATAGTATTCAATCATCATTCTACGGGATGTTAATGAATCCACATTGATTAGAATGTTATACGAGCCCAATGGTAAAATATTGAGAGTGGTTGAAGTAAACATGTCACTTCTTATCATGAGGCATGACTCCGTCATGTCCATCACTTGCCTCTTGGTTCTCCTAGCTAGTTGAACCAACTATGATTTCTCATAGGTTTTCTTCTGTAGAGGACATGTCTCTGCCACTTTTAGGATGATATAGTTGAAATTAGAGCTCAGATCAATTAAATTTTAAACATTTTGGTTAACGACCATACCTTCCATGTAAATTACTAAATCCTTATGATATGCCTTCCTATTTTCCAAAGCTACATAGATTCGAGGTATGTTCTAAGCCACACCATTCACTATCATATTCTCTTGTGCATTGTACAACTTTGAGCCACTTTGCTATTGCTGAGGGAATTTTCTTCATAGATGGTTGTCTCCACATATCCAACACTACACACACCCTTTTTTGAACCCCTTGGCTTCTTCTTTTGCTAGTTTAGTTGGTCCATTTCAATTGGAAGTCATGGATTTTTTCTAATATTCATTTTTGGTAAGAGTCGTGAACTTCCCATTCTCCATCCTTGCGTGTATCCTAAAAATTTCGGTCCTTTTCCTCTAAATTTGTTCTTATCCTTTGTTTTCTAGCTTATTCATAACTCAACTTTATGTTTGGATTTCTCGTAGAAAGATTTTTCCTTTCAAATAATGTCCTCTAATATTATTGGCTCATCAAATTCAATCCTATATCTATAGGACCTCGGCAACCCACTTAGGTACCTTTGAATTTGTATCTTCTCATCTTTGATATCTGGTATGTACCTCAACAATTCCAAAAATATGTTAGTGTACTTGTCAATAGTAAGTTTCCCAACTTATGATCATGAAATTAATTAATCTTGATATCATAATACCTTTCATACAAGTACTTCTTCCAAAAATATTTCTCAAATCTTCTCCAAGATAACTCTTTCTCTCTAATGTACTTGAAATTCCTCACATCTTCCAAACATATATCAGCTTTCCCCTTTAGGTTGAAAATGGTTACTTAAGCCTTAATGTTCACCAAGTAGTTATGCACCCTGAAGCATTTCTTCATCCCTAACATCCAAGCCTCCGCCTCTTCAACATTCTTCATCTCTCCATCAAAGGTAGGGGGTTTTTATTTCTTGAACTATTTTGGAATTGAGCTCTTCTTACCTCTCCTTTGATGATGGTATCTCTTAACCACAATACCTAATGAACATTTAGGGCCTCTTGACTCTCTTTCTAGAGTGCTGAGTGGAATTTATCCTCTCATTGTATCTTCATCAACTTATGTTTTTTCCTTGACTTGCTACTTTCCGCCCTATTGGTGTCCAATTTTTTCTTTTGGACCTCTGAAGGGAAATGTTTGTAATTGTACCCACCTATATAGCTAGAACTAAGCTCATGTTGTTTATTTATTTGCAGGTTTGATATACTCTACAATATTACTACATTTACCTTTGCTTTCCTTTCTTGTGTTCTAACAACATTTTCATTATTTTCTTTGCAACTCCTCAACTCAACTCTTAAAAACCTAAGGATATCCATCCAATCAAGAGAGTCTTCCTCTCTCCTTTTACCAACTAAGTCTTCTTCTTGACATTGTTGGGATCTATCAATGCTATATTACACCATTGTTTTGCTCATTCTTGGAATTTTCTGATGTTCCATTGTGTTTTCTTATGTGTTGTTACACACATATAGACATATTTACCCATCATTTTGGCATGTTTGTGATAATCATGTTGATTTGAAACCATATGAAATATGAAATATCATGTTAGTATGTCTGTTAAAAACAATGCGACATATCAATAGTTTATCATTCCAACATTCGCAACAGTTAACATTCATCAGCACATATATACACACACAATAATTTGTAAAAATAAACACGATTATTTGTGATTCTTTATAGAGCTCCTAATAATGATCTTGATAGGCCCATTTAGTTTGAGCATGGAGCTTGAGAGCTCTATTACATTGTAATAGGGTTCCAAATTTGATCTCTAAAGGTCCAATGCATAACCTTCACTCTCATACCACTTTGTAACGCTCCCTTCCACCCCATTGTACTATCTTAGGTTGTGGAAGGTGTTACTCATGAATTAAATTTATCCTCACGAACTATTGTGAAGATGGGTTTACAAAATCCTCTTTTTCCAACCTCATAGAAACTCAAAACAAAAGTCACCATTGTGTTCAACTCATCGAAAAGTTTCTGGCGATATAAATTTTATCTCAATCTAACTCTTAGATAGAAATTTATGCCCATTTAATGTTTATCCCATTTAACCTTTCCATGTTAGCATTGATATGCTATGTGGCACTGCCACATCAACATGACATGACTCCATATCATTAGGATTCTACCACATGGCAACCACATATAGGCCATGTGGCATTACCACATCAGCGTATCTAGGGTCCATGGCACCAATGGATCCTATGTGATGTACACCCATTAAAATTCTCCCTTACACCCCCTTGTATTATATTAGGTGATGGAAGGTGTTACTTATGACTTAAGCCGAGACTCACAATTTATTGTGAAGATGGGGTTACAAAAATCCTCTTTTTTCAACGTCATTGAAACTCAAAACAAAAGTCACCATCATGTTTATCTCGTTGAGAGCTTTTCGAAAATATAAATTTTATCTTAATTTGACTCTCAAATTAAAAGTTAAGCCTATTAAACCTTGCCATGTCAACATTAAGTTGCTATGTGACACTACCACATCAACATGACACAACTCCACATCATCAAGAGTCTACCACATGGAACCACCACATCATCTTATCTAGGGTCCATGCCATCAATGGATCCTACGTGGTCCCTTTTCGAATTCTCATGGAACTACCACATAAACTCACTCGTGGATCCCACAATGTTGGATCCCTTCATGTGATTCAATGATTTCACATTATATTTGAATTTCAAGGAAAATTTGGGTGCACCTAAATTTTCAAATACCTCCCATATCCTCGAACCTTCAGATCACTAGAAATCCAATGGATATTCAGCCTTGGTCCCACCATTTGGGGTTTTTGTGAACTTGCATCATGCCTTACCTTCAAATGACCCAGATACAACTTCAATCATGAGTTAATCACACCTATAAGTCTCCAAATGGGCCCACAACTGATACTCTACATTCTTTGTCAAGGTCCGGATAGATGAAATTCTAGTACATTTCTAAAAATGTGCAACCTTGAGCATACAGTTATCCTGGACTACCAAATACATCCTTTGCCCATGGGGAAATATGAACCTTGTGCATAAATTATCCCAAGTGGGGCCTTCCCCAAATACATCTGCCAATCCTTTAAATATTTGGATTTACCAATATTCACACTAAGTGAAAAGTCTCAAATCTTTTTGATTCCACACAATAAAATAACATCCAACCCTCGCCCAACCCCATATATCATTTCCCAAGTAATCCTAAATTTGAAACATCCAGATTAACCTAAATCTGGTGCATTTCTAAAAATTCATGGTTTTTTCTTAGCGAGATGCCTAGACTTCCGAATACATCCACTAATATGTGTATCCACACATTCTATAGATCTATGTGCACTAATCAACAAAGGCTTAAAACATGTCTGGCTCAGATACACTATCCTTTCAATAAACCATCTAACTCCTGATACAAAATATGATCTCTACGATACTTTGACTTATAAAATCTGAGAACTTCAAGGGACGTTGCCAAGGTTCCCCTTGAAGTAAAGCATTTCTCAACACCCATTTTACAAATATAAAACCCTTATTAGACCACATAACACTCTACTCACTCTACTTAGCCATCATATATTCCATAGATCTATCCACTAAGTAAATTCAGATAAAAAAACACAATACAAGGCAACAAGGATTTTTCGACACAAAATACTATCAGATCCACTGATTTATCATGCATTGCACCAATCATAGCCCTTTGTTAGGAAATTCACAATCTTTTAAAAAATAGACAACCATGTTATTCACATTTTATTAGACAATGGAAATCACAATCTATAACAGTTTCGTTAGGCACATTAAATAGTCATACATGACCATATAAATAACTCTGCACTTTATGAACATATCAACAAACACACAGAAGCCTCCAAGCCCTTCATAACCATGAGAATATATATATATATAGGAAAAATTGAATAATACATTCCTCTATTAACAATGTTGATACATACATCATCATAACACATAACAACATCATTCCTCATTGATAAGGTAACATATATACAAGTAAATACACTTATCTGATTAACTTTAATGACTAGAAAATAAGGGAGGGAATTCAAATCTCCACCCAACCATAGGCTAACTAGAACAAAATATTTCTCGTAGTTGACCACCCCCGAGCCAAATACACAAACTGAGGGTATGCTTTCTCAAGGAATTCAACCAAGGCTCAAATGGGGTATTGCTCAGTTCTAGGAGTATGAATCTACATTTTAGGTGGTTTATCAACTGTATTTTCAAGGAATCTATGCAAGAGTTTGTAGCTCACTCTTTGGGTGGGTTATTAGCTTACTTAACAAACACTAAGGGGTTTATTAGATTCCTCAGGAAAAAATTAGTGGTTTATCAACCCTTTTCAGCAAGCACCCCAATGGTTAGCTACCCTACCTAGTGGTTTATCGACCTTAAAAAAACCGCCTGAGTGGTTTATCAACTCTTTCTACAAGCACTAAGTGGTTTATCATCCTTTTCAACAAGCACTCAATGATTTATCAACTTACTTAGCAAGCACTCCCATTTCAATTCTCCATTGAGCCTCCCACAGGGTGTTAAGGTTGGGAAACCACAATCCAATGGCCTTCTTTCATCATTATAGGGGAAATTACACCCCAAATATTTTGAACATTAATCTTAGTTTCTTTTCCTTGTGTGCTTTTTGCTTCTCCTGCACTATCTCTCATTTCCATGCATATATCCCATTTTTCCTCAAGCTCTCCCTTTTCCTTAGGCTCTTCATTTTCTAAGGATCTTCACTTCCATTTCCTTCACATCCTAGAATATAGGAATCATGGACACTTCCTCATGTCTAATCCCTCCATTCCAACTATGTGGTGGTGGTGGATTCAATTACGCCAACAATTACCATCTATGTCACTCTTAGCTCTCCTTCAAACCACGGATTTGTGTGTCCCTGTCCTCAATCCAATCAATTAAAAATTGATATTTATTACACAATGTCTAAGCCAACCATGATTTCCATGCTGGTAATATACAGTCAACATTTAATGTTCACAAAAAAAAGGATACATAAGGGGTGTTACACGCATAAAATAATGTTATTTTCAAATGCTTATGAGATCTACTCTTCCATGGAAGTTTCTAGGCAATGGGAACCTCCTTTTCTCTTTGCTCATGCATCATGATTTCCTCTCCTATATAATTTCTTTCTTCGCCTGTCATATTTTAAAAGTTAATGTCGTCTGATTTATCATAGGACTAGAATTTTTGTCTCTCTCTGCAGTTTCCTCACATGGTCACCAAATCTATACAATTAAAATGAGTTTTTGTGATTGTCTATGCAATTCTGTAGCCACTAAAGGGAATTTTTGTGATTTCCTATGCCATTTTGTAGCAATTAAAGTGAAATTTGGTGAATTCCTGTGAAATTCTATAGAAATTAAAGGGAATTTTGGTGATTTCCTGTGCAATTCTATAGAAATTAAGGGAATTTTGGTGATTTCTTGTGTGATTCATAGAAGGGATAATTAATTAGCAAGGAAAAAGGAGATCACAGTGAATACACCTATGTTCACATTGAAGCTACATTTTCCACAATTGGAGATTTTTACAACTTTGAATCTCATCACCATCCATCGACGACAAACACCCATCATGTAAGTATTTTTCATGATGAGTATTTCTTTTCAATATTTATGAGTAATTTGTGAAGGGGGTGGGGGGGAGGGAGGAGGGGTTTACTGTCAACATGCCTAGAGCTAGGTTTTCTAATCATGGTGGTTTTAAGGTGCATACAATGAAATTTATTGTTGATAAAACAACGAATAAAATGGAAAATCATAGGAGGGTGGTGGGCGACATTATTTTCTCCCCTGTTTGATGGTATGAATTTATACCAGACTTTGATTAGGCATTTAATAAGTTTGAATTTATCTCACAGAAAAAATGAATTTCACACGAACGATGAAGTCGTGTCACAAATTTTACTGAAGTGATGAACCATGTAACAATATATTCACTAATTCAATTTAATATTATAACACTTTTAGACTATTTTTATTTCATTTTATGTCACAAATAACTCTCTTTTAATATAAAACTTTGCAAATATTTTAAAATATAAATCATTGTTTAAATTGGTTTTTGAGTGAAAAACTTCAGGAAAGGTTTGCACTCTAGAGATTTGATCCCTCTAAACACTTGATAGATTAGAGTTAAGTTAGATCTAGGCTAGTATATTTCATATTATATATTTTTTATTTTTATTTTTATTTTATTATATTGAAAAAAATAGAGTTGTCACTTCTCAATTATCTACTCTATCTAATATAGCAGATAAAAATCAAAATATCATCACTATTTGGGGTAAAGCTTAATAAGATTCACCATGGAAGACCTTTCATTTTTACTAGTATTTACTAATTCTCCAATCCAAATATCAATCTAATTTTCATTATAAACGCACTCCAAAGTAGGTGCCTTTAATTTTCAAAATTTTACTACCTTTATCTATAAAATGCATATAAAAAAGCTTACTTTAATTTAGAAAAATTCTCATTTGCACTTCCATGGGAATGGCTTCTCATCTACAAAGAGAAAATTAAAATGTAATCTTTGTTTTGGGTTATTTTACATTTGTATGGGATTATTTATTTTTTTTATTTTTTTTGTATTATTATTATTATTATTACAACTTGTGTAGCTAAATAATTTGCATTCATCAAAATTAATGCATGCACAAGCTAAATTCATGTAGTGCATTTAAGATTTGAAACCCACCACATAATTACAACATATCATGCACTAACAATGGTGTTATGCATATTGAAGAATCATTCATAGGGCATCTAGTTAATTAGCATGCACAAATTATAATTATTAGGTGAGTTTAATTTGACCAAACATACATAATTTTTTATTAGTCAATGTCAATGTAGTATGCTCTTCATGGATAACAATGTGTCCCCATGGCCTTAGCATAATGCTAAAGAAACTACTTATAATTTGGATTTCATAGTGATTTTCAATTACCTAAACATATCATTGTATGTGTACTAATATACATTGACATACATGCTAGCATGTAAGTGGGGTGGTGCATCAATACACATGGAATAGATGAAGCATCCCATCATTTTAAATGCACCTAAGCTAGTAGGTAATATACTTGTATTACGGTGTGCCTTTAGGTTTAGTGAGCACATGATTTATTGTGCATAAAGACTTCACTATATCCCCATATCACACCACTTTTTTTTGTGTATTATTGGATGCCCCATTATTGATGCATCTTTACCAAGCTATTACACCTATATACCCATGTGAGCACTTGTGTTTCTATCATAGTGTGCACATATGTTTGTATTACTTGGATAAATTTCTAATAGGTTGAAGAACTTGATTTGATGACATAATAATGATTTGCACTTATGAAATTCAACCACAAAATGTTGTGTATGTTTTTTTTTTCAATTTTTGACACATTGACATTGGTACCTTTTTGTATGGTATTATTAGAGCTATGGGTGATCACATGAATTTGATGGTTGAAAAAGTGGTAATAGGGAATTTAAGAACAAAATTACATAAAAATTCACATACCTCCTTTTACAAGAGCTTGAATGTATTTTAAACCACCACATAGGCTACCACAAAGTTTTCCAAATAAGCAAGCACGTGAACACACATGTGATTTTGCAATTGTGCATGCATCAACAAAGTGTGTGCATTATTTTAACACACACACACACTCACATATACCCTAAATTTCTACCCTAACATCCATTTTTAGCGTTATTTATCTCATTGTGAAGATCTTGAAAAGCTCTACACTTTTATCTTGTAATCATTTTTTGTTTTTGAATAAATAATTGCTTAGCTTCAAAAGAAAATAAAACATATGTGTAGACCATGATTGGTACCTCAAACCACTACAGATTCCCTCAAATGGGGATATTTTCCCTCCAATGGAAATGTGGGTGCTCTCAAGAGAATTTGCACATGAGGGATGGGTTTCAAGGGCTTAACCATTGTAAAGGGGGGAAATGAGGGAATTATAATGTAAGTGAATCTTTTAGGGTTCATAGGCCATGAACCCCTGATTCAAAACACCACATAGCCACTTTATAGTGGATATTAAACCTACAAGTGGAATATGGTTTCTACTAGAATGCATTGGATAGTAGGGATGGATCTCAAGGCATTGCTAATGGGAATTGGGCCATAGATGAAGGTTCTAGGCACTAAGGACAATGAACAAGGCCAATAGTCACAAAATAATTGTTGTATAGGAGGTAATTATCCTTAGAGTAGGACACAAGTTCGAATATGAGATTTTGTTCACTTGGGATGAGTCTCAAGCCATGGATAGGGGATAAATTATGGAAATTATCCACAAAATTAATATTATTGAGATAATGGGCCATGATCAAGCCCATGAATCACAACATAAACCCATTAAAATGGATCTTTGGAATACATGTGGGATATGGACACAATTAGGAGTTTTTTTCTTTGTAGGGATGGGTTTGAAGGCCTTGACCATAATCAAGGGAGAAACATAAGGGAATTACACAATAAGTGGATATTTAGGGCTCATTGGCCATGAAAATGGCCTCAAATCACAACACAAGCTCTTTAGAGGTTATATTTAGCCTCCAAGGGGAATATGGGCATCATTATGAATTGTAGTGATATAGGAATTGGTGCCTTAAGATATTGGCCATGGTTGAGGAAGGTAGTAAGTCACTTATTTTGTTGAGGAAGCCCTTAAGTTAGGGTGAAAAATAATTCCATAAATCATATAGCATGCTCTCCATAGGGAATCATTGTCCTTCAGGTGATATATGGGTACAATTGTAATGATTGGTGCATCAAAGATGCATCTAGAGACCTTAACAAGGTTGCAAGAGAAATTCAAGGAATTAGACCCTAAAAATATATTATTTTGCTAATGGGCCATAATCAAGGCCTTAAATAAGAACAGGGGCCCTTGAAAAAGGATATTTTACATGCAAGTGCAATAGGGGCACCATTATGAGCTTTTGTATAATAAACATGGGATTGAAGGATTTGAACATGACCAATCTCATTGTAGGTATGATTTTGACAATATTATATTTTTGAACATGTAATATTGTCCTTATGTGGACCCCTCAAACCAAAGACCATGAGGAGGATCACCTCTTTATTCATTGTTGTCTAGTCCTCTGGGGTCAAAAAATGACATGTAGATGCTAACACCACTCCAGGTACTATATTAGTGAGAAATTTTGTTTCCTATTGACCCTCTCAATTGTTTTAATGAACTCCATGAGACTTATGAGTATCTCTCATTCTAACCCTAGGAAAAACATCACCAAAATATCAAAAAAATCAAAGGGGTTTTCATCCCAAAATTAATTTTATAGGTTACACATGAAATATTTTTCAAACCATCATAAGAAAATCTAGACATTACCTTTTTCCTAGAATGCAATATGGGCACCATTAGGATATTTTACACACAATATATGCCTCTTGGGCCTTTGGGACAACATGGAGTTTATAAGGCCCTAATCTCCTTGAATGAAGCCTTCAAACCACCATACAAACCTCAATAATTAACCTCTTGGTGGGATACATATATCATTAAGGGATATTACATACTAGGCATGGGTCTTGGGCCCTTGACCATGTCCAATTAAGGAATATAAGGAATGTATGATCTTAATTAATCTTCTCAGGTTCATAATATTTAGTCTATAAATGATATATAGACGCTATTGGAAAGTTTTATACATAATTGATGGGTCTAGAGAACTTGACCATGGTAATGGGATAAAATAAAGGGTTTTAGAAACTTAATGAAGCCTTTTAGGCTCATGATCCATGATCTAGTCCTTGAACTACTACATAAGTCATTAGAGAGGATACTTCACCTTTCATTGGGATATGGGTGCCATTTTGAGGTTTTTCACACCTAGGATAGGTATTTGGGTATACACGATGACAAGGATAAGAAATAAAGGGCCAATAATAATATATAAATATTTTAGAGATTCAGTCCATGAACATGGCATCAAATTTCCACATACGCCCTCTAAAAAGGATATTTAATCTCCAAGTGGGATATGGGTGCTATAGGAAGTTTCAAATACTAAGAAATGATCTTAATGATCAAGTAGGGAAAAGAAGGGCCAAGTAATCTAAATGAATATTCTAGGGCTCATTGGACAAAATGAGGGCTTGAACCATTACACATTGCCTTTAGAATGAATTTTTAGCTACCAAATAGAATACATACACAATTACCATATTTTATTCATTGAGGATGGGTCTTAAGGCCTTATCCATAGTCATATACCATTACAAGGTTTTCTGCACTAGATGGTTCTCAAGACACCACTCATGGATAAAGAATAAAAATCAATTCCTTAGTGACTAAAATATGCCATTATGGTTGATGGACCATGCATAGGTTTGACGCTGCTACACAAGCCAGGTAAATGGAATATTTAGCCCACAAGTATAATGTGGACACCATTATGAGGTTTGGCATGTTAGGGATTGGCATTAGGGATCTAACTATAATATCCATTTTCTATTCCTCAAGTTTTGTATTGTAATTAAAATATGATCATGTTAGAGAGCCATAATGGATATAATACCAAGACTATTTGATATAAATATTTTGATTTAATTATAAACTTCTAAAGTTGAAGAAGAAGGAAAAGTGTATAAATATCGTGATGTTTGGAAGGATAGATTTCTCAGGAAGCCTATAAGGGAGATTGTGAATTTTCCTATCTTCCCTGAATTTAATGTTCTAACCCTTGATTTTATTATTGAACTACCAATTTCCCAAGTAGTTATGAGAGGATGGGAGAAGAGGTACAAGAGCCACCCAAGCATGGGCTATGTACCTAACGACAAAATCTTGGTTGACTCTGCAACCAAAGAAGGGGACATGTTATCATTCTGTAATTTATGAGATTGTGAGAATAAACATGGAGGAAAACATCAAAACCACTTTGGAATCTGGGATCTAGCCCTACCAGCTTCAGAGAGGGATCTCTTTGTAAAATTTAGCTTTGTTTTATGTGAATTTTAGGCTAGTTATTACTGTGTTGATTGTTTGTTTTCTTATGATTTGATTGGATTGTTTGGTTGATTAAATTGTTATAATTCCATTGGGCTATGGAGTCTAAAGATTAACTGGATCTGCATCAAACTTTGAAGGAGTTTCACAAGGCAAGCTAGATTTCACTAGTTGGATCTTTCAAAATTTTAAATGAATTATGGAACATAAGAAATGTAAGGTTCAAGAGAAACTAAGGAGAAATGAAGTATTCCTTAATTTGACTTCAACATAAAAAATATAAATTAAAAATAGCCAGAATAGGGTGCTCTTTATAACATATCCTATTCATCATAGTTTCTGTTATGTAATTAAGCTTTTTAGAAATGACAAAGAAATAAAACAATAAATAAACACATTAATAGAAGAAAAACATTACCAATACGTACACCACATGAATCCTGTGAAGAATTTCCTTGTATTATTGATGCGTCCAGCCACCTAAAAATTACAATACTTCGGGAAAATTATACCCAAAAATCAACCTAGAATACTTCAAAGTGTGAAGTATTTATACAATAAGTTACAAAATCGTTGTCTCAACCGACAGTGTATAATTGGCAGTATTCTAAACAATAAAATTGATCTTTTTCATAATCATAGGCAAGGTGGACAACTACATTGAGAGGTGGCTCTGTTTAGAAGGAGTCAATTGTTGAATGGGCCTATTCCTATGATGCGCTGGTTGATGTGTTGGCTTATGTGCTGGCCTGTGTTCTTACTACATCCAAATTACTGCTCATTCCTGTAACTCACAAAGTTTTTCCCACCTATATTCATTTGGAATGATTAACTTTATTACCTTCAGGTAAATTTCATCAACCTTAGTATATCTCAAAATTGCGGGCCTTACCAAAAAAATATTATTTACTTCATGCTCAATGAATAAATCGTTACCCATGGCTTCCAAGAAATCTCTGCCTGTCATGTTGCCTTTGATATTTGCAAATTTTGACTTGTCTCTAGCTATCTCTTTCAATTTTCTAACATAATATTCATAATTAATCAACTTGTAATTAATTACAAATAAACTAGGTAGCCCTTTCTGAGTTAGAGGTTCAATTCTGGTAAAAAATCTATTTACTGCTATCTCGAAATTATGACACTTCTCTAACTGAACAACTAGATTCTTTTTGGTAAGAATCTTCTTCACCTCCAAAATTTTTTCTATACTATCATCAACTCGTAAATCATATGATTCATAGTTGTTCTTAGAATTTAAGAATTTGATGATATTTGTGGTTGTAGCAAGCATTTCTTCCAACTGTTCTCTAATCTCTGTTATGTCCTTTGTTTCTCTTTTGATCAAATCTTTCTGCTCAAAGATAATCTGAATACATGGCCATATTTTAGCTATTGAATTCATGATATCTGTCCAATTGATTTCCCTAGCTTGGGCTAAGGTTTTTCCAATTGTTGATTCACTTTTAGATTTCTGCAATCTCTCAATCAACTTCTAAGCCCTTTGAGATTCAGTAGAGTGCGAAGCTTCACTCCTGGTCTTCTGGTCCTGTAATGCTTTAACTTGGTCCTATAAATTTTTGATTTCTTATGTATAAATTGACATGTTTTCCACACCTTTGGTCAATTGTTCAGCACCATAAGCAGACTGTGTAGTAGGCGCAGTGGAGCTTGTAGCTACTGTTGCAGGAATGGCTATAAGAGGTACAACATCCAATGGAATCATAGCTAGCTTGCCATTATGCTCCTTTTCTTTTATCATCGTCCCCAGCTCAGTTTCCATTTGAATTATCTGAGCACTTTGCTCCATGATCAACTTCATCATGTCAATTTTCTGAGTCTCTGTCTCTTCAATGTCCTTAGTAAGGGGATCTTCTGTAGCTGGAAATTTTAACTGCTTCCTCAATGTTGCTATGTCAACATTCTTCTTCTTGATTAATTCCTCTGCAGCTTTCATGTTTGTAGGGTCATATCCCATCTTGACTACGATTTAATCTGTATGTCCTTTGCAAGAGAAGAAATATTCTTCATATTTAACTGTGACTGAGTATTTGACAATGAAACCTGCAGTTTAGAAACAATCATGGTGGTGTTATTTAAAGTGGAGGAAACCATTCCACCTGTCTATTTATGCATCTCCATTTGGTCAATGGGATAAATATCCTTAATATCAAAATCGAATGTTGTTTTATTTTAATCTAATGCTGATTTGGGCCTCAAGGAAGGCCATCTGCATCTTCCCTTCTATGAATCAAACACTGACAATAACCTGCTTTGAGAGCTGGAAGTCTGCTTCTAGAATTGAGCATAAGTGTTGTTATTAAGAATCTCATTCTTAAGCTTTATTTCCCTAAATCTGTCTAACACTGTCTTCTCTTTTTCTCCTTGGACAAATTTTGTTGTTTGAACAGTTTATTGCTGATCTTGTGATACTGAAAATTTTGTGGGAGATGCAACAAATTGACCACCTGCCTGAGAGGAAGATAGTGTTTCTTTAATCACCATAATCACCTCTTGCTCTGAATTATTTTCTATGTCTGCCTTTGGATTTAACTTTTTTCTTTTCCTATACATGATTTTGAACTCTTTTCCTACACTGTCAGTCACTGAATGTGTCTCTTCTTCCCTTTGTCTTTTAGCTTCTTTTTCCTGTGGAACAAGAGTCTGTGATGTTGATGTAGAAACAAGTTGATCCTTAGCTTCCTGTAATGTATTTTCTGCCCATACTGACTGGTTCACATATATCTCTATCTGAGGCCTTTGGGTATGAATGTATGGAATAGTTTTGTTTTCTACTCCCAGCTTGGAAATGAGACCCAGAGGGTCATAAGACCATGTGAAACTTAGGTTTAATTTCATCTCTTTAAGAATCTTATCTTCCTCTTCTCCTGCTGACCTGCTGTTACAAATGAAAGACCCAATTTGTGTTTTGATTCATAACTGTGATTTCTTTTTAGCTGACACAAAATCTATTTCATCATAATTCATCATTTTTTTTATTTACTCAAGAGCAAAAAATATCATAGGGAGGTATTTTGGAAGCTTGTATGTTGCTAACTCACATCCACACACTCTGATTTCTGTGTAATTCTGGTACAAGTACCCGCCTCTTGTCTTTGCTTGATCTGTCAAGTGCAGAATTCTATTAATGTATTCACTAATCCTGGGTTTTGCTGAACTGTTTAGCACACTCATGGTTGGGTGAATAAACTATTCAATGAACTGCTTATAGGAGAACTCTTTCTGCTCCATCATCACTATAGATATCTAAAATATAAATTACTTTTGGTTGCCCTCTTCATCTAGCTTCTGCATGGAAAATTTGAACCTGTCTGCTTGATAATACAAAAACATATAGACAAAAATTGAAGTGTATTTAAACACTTTTTCCATTCGAAATTTAAGAAACTACTCATGGATGTTATCAACCCAGAATTGACTGAAATTAAATACAATGGAAGGTTTGCTATCTGTGGAAAAAATGGAGAGGAAGCCTAAAATGTGTTCTTCTACCCACTGATTAGAATAATAACCAAGAATGTATGAAATTACAGTTATGATCAGTTTTTCTTAATCAGGGAAGATTGAGGAAGGGTATGGATGATTTTTCTTTTGAAATTGGGTATTTTATGGTAAGAAAATGTCAAAAATATTGGCTCTTTTGGAAAAATATAGCTTTTGATAAAGTTATGTTAGGGCTTCTAAAGAAAATGATGTGTTGTTTTCCATAGAGGGAGCTTGCATCATCTGGTTTATGAATTGGGTAGTGATGGTGAAGAGGATTTCACCAGTAGGGGCTATAATGGCTCTTTGATTGGGAACGTAGCATGCTTGGAATTTCTTGGTGAATTCATGGGCATGGAAGGTCCGAGGGAAAATGTAGTGAGGGAGATTGGACTCCTAGAGTTCAATTTCATCTTTTTTATCAACATACTTGTCCTCCAGCCAACAGTAGAGTTCTAACAATTCGAACTCACACTGTGTCTCACTGGTCTTGTAATCCATATCAACTAATGGAATGTGATCTAAATCTATGGGAGGATGAACTAAAGGATTCACCGGATCCTCCTAGTTCTTCTTCTTTGGAGGCATGATTATCACTGAATGATTTAATTGGAATTAGGAAGAAAGGTTTACCGGGAATGAGTTGCAGAAGTATAACTAATTGAAGGAGGGAAACAAGACACTAAAACTTGATCGCAAATCGATCAACTGGTAATAATCGTGGGTGCACTGGAAAAACTATAAATAAACTCAATTTTTAGAGAACTTATGACAGAAAAGGTCGAAAGAGGATTAGTTTCATGGTTTTTAAAGTATTTGCATGGTTTTCATTGCAATTGGTGCAGGTCCATTGGATTAACGGTTATGCAGGGGAATTAAATGCTCAATGGTTAACCCCGAGAAAGGATTTGATTGACAATAACTTTGAAACATGGTGGAAGGGTAGTGGCGGGGGAATCGAGTAGGGACAATGGTAATGGAGTGAGGGGGGAGCAGTTTTAGGAGGGGGTAGGGAGCGGGTTAGATGTTTAGGTAGGGGGGTACGAAACACGGAGGGGAGGCCATGTAGTAGTGGGACCCAACAGGGAAAACCACTTTTTTGTACCCACCCGGTGGTAAAGCGAGGATGGAGATGGGGCCTCGAAAGCGAATGTGCATCGTCGATATGAAGAGCGGGAGGATCATACGATGGGTAGCTGTGAACGTTTTAACCACATGTGAAAAAATAATTTTGTCGGGATGTGTGCTTCCTTTCGATCAAAAAGTTAGGATAAAACATTTTATAACATATACATATCCCTTTTGCTTTGATTTGTATAATGCAGATTAAAACTTAGGATAAGTGCATTTTACAATATTTTTCCAAAACAAAGTACTTCTACCTACCCTTTTAAACTCAAATTATTTTTCTAGCTAACAATTTTTATTTCTTCTTCAAGGGATGCATTTAGACTAGCAAACCCATATTTCCCTTTTTGTTTTTAATGAAATATTAAAATATAATCAATCCTATCACTTATTTCTGCTATTGATTCAGATTAAACAATTGAACCAATGTCATTTTCTACCTAACTATTGATTTACCAAGATTAAACTGTTTGTAAAATATTTATTCTCTAATCTAATTTACAGAAATTTAAATTTGTTTAACCATGATTAAGCTGTATGATTAAACAAATAACTAGTGGTATTTAAATTTATATCACTTTCAATGTTATTTTATTTTGTGGGGTTCTGATTTCATTTTTATTCTTTTTTCAATGTTTCTTTCTTTTCTCCTTTTTCTCTTTATTCATTTTTTTTAAACACCATCTTTTCATTTTCTTTTGCATATATATTTTGGAAATCACTTGCAGATTGAAAATTATTTGCAATATGAAATTTCTGAGATAAAATACTCAATCACCTTGAGATCCTATAAATTATAGTACCCTAACATGACCCTTCCTACATGAAGTAGTGCTCGTGTAGAGAAAATGTGGTAGTTGGACATTGACAAAGAGAGTAGAGTTGGAGAATTATAGTGATTTGGAGAAAAAAATATAGAAAGAGATTCAAACTTTCTGTAAACCCAAAACCATTGTGATCCTATAAACTTATAACCTTGTAAACCTATGTTTATAAATTGGACCATAAAGTATAGGCTTGGATTTTGATAGCTATGGAAACCAATGAGAGATGAATCTTCCTAAGTCGGGTAGACCAAGAAGAACTTGACTATTTTATTGTGTTTGTGCACATGAAGCAATGTAAAGAGGGATGATCATCAAGGGAAGCATAGGAAGAGGTGAAGGGGTCTCTCTTTTTGTTGTGCAAGCCCTCAACAACCATACTTTGTTGTTTATTCATCAAAAACTCAATTCTTGAGAAGTGGCATCTTTATTTCCCAACCAGTGAACAAAATAGACCTTCATTTTATGTACCCTAAATTGAAACTTTGGTGTAATATCTTGAGTGAAGCATCCTTCAAACATCGGATTTGGCTCAGGGGTGGCTAGGTACAAGAAATATGTAATGTAGTTTTTGGAATTTTACTTTGACATGGTTTCACACACCTTTTTTCTCTATAATTACCTATATCTATATCTATTTCCTATCATTATCACGCTCAATATGCACATTTTTGGAATAATACAATAATCCTAAGCATGTTAAGGTAAATTTTAATTGATTCATATATTTCATTTGTTTTCAATGCTTTAATAGAGTTTAAATGATATTTTTCTAATGATGGTGAATGTTGCGAAACAATTCCTATGTCAGATGAAGAGTCCTTGCTCACACAATTCATTTCCTACTAATAAAGTATAATTATGGATCATATATTATAAGTTTCCATATTTATAGTTTTCTTGGTGAAAATTTGGCATATGGGTTTTCTAGATTAGAGGCCTAAGATGGTTTCATGCTACTCCATTCATGCCCAAATCATGAAGAAGAAGTGTGGAGTCTTTTTCAATGATTTGGTCAAACTTATTCTTATTTGCAAGCAATTGGACAACTCATCAACAAATTGAGACTTTTGATCTCATTCCCATGAATGAGATCAAATAAGATGTTGAAGAATGTAACTAGTGTCGGTCTTCATAATTCTATTTGAGTCAAGATGTAATATATTTATCAAAAGAAAGAAAAATAAATTTTGCTATAAAAGAAAAATTATTTATCAACATGGGTTTCATGCTTTATTATTTTATTTCTATGTCAAAGGCTCTATTGTAGACTTCTAGGGTTTATGTCAAGAGTCCTTGTCCATGTCATCATGTACTATAACCTTCTTGGGCTTTGTCAATAAAGAAAGAAAAAATATTTTGATTAAAAATGAGTCATTTATGTCTCCTCCACCAAGTTGGCCTCAAGGAAGACAAGTCAACCTAATTGGGAGCCAGAATCCACTATATAAAGGAAACAACTTGGCCTCATTTGGAGCACAATAAAAGTAAGTTTGATCTGTAGTAGGCGGAGAAGAAAAAGGAGAGTGAAATACCTAAGTAGAAGGAGAAAATCCTATGAAATAATAAGGAGACACTTGTCAAGCGAAAGGAAGCCGGATTTCTCTCTCTTCTGCCACACATGTGAGTTTCTAAGTTGTTGCTAAAGGGCCAAAGTTTCAGTTCTGCAGTAGGGCTGAAATTATCAAAGCCGGGAGCTGAAATTCTATGTTGTAGCTAGGTTGAAGCTAGTTGAAAAGAAGAGACTACTGAAGTTTGAAAAATCATCTTGGAAAGATTACTTGGTGGATCTAGAAAGGTCTTGGTTTGTCTCAATTTGATTTTAATCTACTAGTGGAAAATTTTGAATAGGTTTTCCCCTTCATAGGGGTTTTAGCCCTGGATGAGTGCCTACTTCTGGTGTTATTGATCTTCATGATTTTGATTTGATGAATAATTTAGGAGCATAAGATAAATAAGAACATAAAAGAAACTAATAATAATATAAGAATATCACAAGCAATTATCAACATAAGAAAATTTTTCTACCTTTCTTATTTTTAAACATGGTATCAGAGCTAAGGTAAAAGAAGAGAAAAATGAATTTTGAAGATATATTGAAATAAAGGAAGAATATACAACTATAAAATCTACGGAAATTTCAATGAAGATAGAGAATAAGTTAGAAGGAGCCAGAAACTATAGAGTATGGAAGAAAAGGATGGATCTCATCCTTGCAAAACACAAAGTATTTGATTTGTTCAAGGAAAGGTGAAGGAACCCGCATATGATGCGGGAAAAGAAAAGTATAAGGAGACAAACATCATGGATATAAATGTAATTGTCGAAGGAGTAAAAGACATCCTAATCCCATATATATCCAATATAGACACTACAAAAGGGATGTATGAAGCTCTCTCACAACTATTCACTATTGAGAACAATGGATAAATTGCTAGTCTCAAGAATGAACTAAGAACAATGAAGATGAAAAAGATGATATTGTATCTTCATATTTTGTGAGAATATACTGAATAAGAGATGATATCCAAGAAATTGATGAGTTCATTCTAGACAAAGAACTTGTGATTGCTACTCCACTAGGTCTACCAAAATCATGGAGCTCCTTTTCATCAAGCATTAGCAATTGGAAAGAAACACCATCCTTTGAAGAAATGTGGAATGCATGCAGTCAAGAAGAATCCCACATCTCATTAGAAAATAATAATAAGGAAGAAGATGAGGAAAACATTTCAAATGCTTATTCTACTCACTACAAGAAGAATGGAGGAAATAAGAAGTTTAAGGGACCAAATAAGAAAATTGACCTATCTAAAGTAGAATGTTATCATTGTCATACGATGGGACATTATAAGAATAAATGTCTAGAAAATCCTAGGAGCCCGAATAAGAAAAGAGAAAGGGAACATGCAATAGTTTTTCATGAATCTCCACCAAGAAAAAAAGTTTGAAGAATCTAAAGTCAAATAATTATACTATTAAGTCTTTCCTTGCATATCCTTCTAGATTACTATTTTAAGTTTTGTAAAGTTTTTTTATTTTATGTTTTGATGTAATATGTCTTGTTAGAAGCTCTTGAATTGTTTTCATAAGTTTTAGGTATCACTTAGAAATATTGGATTAAGAGGAGTCCTTCACCATTTACCAAAATATAATTATATTGTTCTTTGTTTTGTCTTTCATGTTTGATTTCCTCCACACACCTATGTTTATTTGTATTACATACTCATAATCCTTTATTTGTATTTTCCTTATAACAATAGCTTGAAGGAATACATAATGATTATGGAGGAAACTTCAAAGAAATACTTATATCATAAAATTAGTCTTGTTGCTAAAGAAACTCTACAAGATTTGTTAAAGAACAACTCAAGTTATGCCTTAGACTACAATATTTGTTGCAATATTTTCTTCATACAAAAAGGTGCGATCATTTGAAATTTGCTTTATATTACTAACCCTCTTATGTCTAGGGTTTTGAATCATAAATATTCTTGTTAGGGTGATTAATATTTATATTGAATCTACCCTTATCATTTTATCTCTTGTCATTTTTCTTTGATAAAACCCTAACCTTATGGTTCACTAAACAACCCTAGCCTTTAGATGCTTAGGGTATGCTAATGATGAAATCCTAATATTCTTAGGGTTTATTGATAAAGTTTATATCTCTTATCGAAATCATATTCTCTTTATGTTTAGGGTTTTGGTAATGTTATGGTAAAAACCTAGCCTTTTAGGGTTTTTTGTATTAGGGTTCATGACAAAACCCTTTTAATAATCAATATAAAACCTTAGAAATAGATCTCTGGGTGTATGTGCTTCTGTATAATTGAAACCATATCCTGGTCAAAATTTGTTGTATATCTAATTTTGGAATTTGATGTTTGTATCCAAGGTTTACAATAAAACCCTAGTATGAGATTGATATAAGTTTCTATGAAATAATAATGGAACCCTATAAATGGAATTATTGATATTCATGATTTAGTTTTTATTAATGAAATATAGGGTTTGTAACAAAACCCTAGTAGAGATTGATATTCTAAGGCATAATAATGAAACCCTATAAGTATAATTTGTTCGAATATTGATATGCTTTAGTTTTGATCTAGGGTTTTTAATGAAACCCTAGTACATTTTGTTGCAAGAAGACTAATGGATGAAACTCTTGATTGATTATATAACCTAACTAGGTTTTGGTATTGAATGTATAAAATCTGATTTGTTATGTTCCTATTCTAATGACATGCTAACCCTATATTGATAAAGTTCACTTCATGATATTGTACATATATATTTGTGTTTGGTTTTACCTGTTGTTGAAAGTTTACAGGTGCAAATTTCAACATGATGAAAATGCTTATCTCTTAATTTGACGATGATGTTGAGTATGATGCTAAAGAGGGAGATGTGTTAACCTTGATTACATTAAAATTTCAATAGATTATATTGTTTCCATATTAAGGTATATGAAGTTTTGGAAGGTCTAAATTCTGTGATGAATTGTTGATACAAAAAGGAAGAGCCTATGTGAATGGAAGAATAAGATAGTTGGTTGAATAAAGGAAAGTGTATACCTCCCTAGTTGAGAGGGAGATTGAAGATAAATTAACAACTTGATGAAAAGGCCATGAAAATGTTTGAAATCAGAGAAAGGTTGAAGCAATAATAATTCTTATTCATGATTGATAAAGTTATTTTCGGAAAAATTATTGAGGCTGAGTTTAGTGTTGGTGGAAAAGTTGAAGAAGTAAAGCCTCTGATTAGATGTGTTTGATATGATGATGACCTAAGCAACATCAATATATTTGAAGATCCCATAGGTTTGTATTAACTTGTATATATATATATGAAAGTTCATTGCTAACTAAAATTGTGATTGCACAAGTTAATCTCTCCATAAAAGGATTGAACATTTTGAAGCATGTTGGAACTAATAGACATATCTAATTTAGTGTATAGGGAGAGATGAATATTCTTGGGGCGACATTCTTGGGAGGACATATGGCTGGCTTATGATGA
The DNA here is from genome assembly GCA_034641835.2 of Pinus albicaulis. Classification (NCBI taxonomy): domain Eukaryota; kingdom Viridiplantae; phylum Streptophyta; class Pinopsida; order Pinales; family Pinaceae; genus Pinus; species Pinus albicaulis. Next base: position 999,455,411 of record CM076582.1, read on the forward strand.
TGTCTAGATCCCAAAGTAAGGAGTGTGGCATGGTCGTGGAGCTCTGACCTTGGATACACACCTAGATCCCTGTGTTGGTGTTAGAGCTAAACCCTGATGGTACCAATAATGGATAAAGATTGGAACACACCTTAGTCCCACTCGATTATATACCTTGGTCAAGTATCTAATATGTAGCATTGCATTTGTTGTGACTCTTCATAGAGCACATCATTTTGAGATCTTCCATGTATGTATGTATATATGTAATTATTAGTACCTCCCAAGTTAAGAGGAAGTGTTGAAGAATGTAACTAGTGTCGGTCTTCATAATTGTATTTGAGTCAAGATGTAATATATTTATCAAAATAAAGAAAAATAAATTTTATTATAAACAAAAAAATATTTATTAGCATGGGTTTCATGCTTTATTATTTTATTTCTAGGTCAAGGCCTCCATTGTAGGCTTCTAGGGTTTATGTTAAGAGTCTGTGCCCATGTCATCATGTAATGGATCCTTCTTTGGCATTGTCTATGAAGAAAGAAAAATTATTTTGATGAAAAGTGAGTCATTTAGGCTTCCTCCACCAAGTCAGCCTCAAGGAAGACATGTCAACCTAGTTGGGAGCCATAATCCACTATATAAAGGTAGCAACTCGACCTCATTTTGAGCACAAGACAAGTAAGTTCGATCCGTAGTAGCTGGAGAAGAAAAGGGAGAGAGAAATACCTAAGGAGAAGGGGAAAACTACTAGAGGGACAAAATTTTAGATTTGTAGTAGGGCCAAAATTCTAGAAGCTTGGGGCCAAAATTATGTGTTGTAGCTAGGTTGAAGTGGATTGACAAGAAGAGACTAATGAATTTTTCACAATCATATTGGAAGGCTGACTTGGTATTAGGTTGTCTCAATTTGATTTCAATCTACTAGAGGAAGAGTTTGACTAGGTTTACCCCTTGATAGCTTTTTAGCCTTGACTGAGTGCCTACCTCTGGTGTCATTGATCTTCATGCTTTTGATTTGATGATTGCTTGATGAGTAGAATATAAATAAAAAAATAACAAAAGCTAATAAGAATATAATAACATCACAAGTAATTGTCAACATAAGAAAATATTTCTGCCTTTTTTATTTTCTAACACAAGATATATTTAAAAATTTTCTATAATTTGTTACTAGCCAACACGATCCTTAGGATCTGATCATGGTTGTAATACATTAGTGAACACGGTTAATTTTGTAATTCTGTTTCAAAGGGTTGGGATAGGCCAAATATTTTATACAAATGATTTGTTCATGGTTTTTAGAATACTTTGTTGGAAAATATGGTATCCATGGTCGATATTTTCATCATAAAGAAATTTGAAAATTTGAATTTTATGTTACCTCCTAAAATTTATTCAAGTCGGCCTCATTTTGTTTAGGTTGAATGGACCCCTAAGAGGCACCGATACAACCCCCTCTTCAAATCCTATATAAGGGAGATGTCCTCTCCTCATTTACACATCGATTTTGTCTTGGTGATCTCTGATCCAGTGAAGGAAGAAGGAGAAAAAGGAGGTCCAAAATTTCAGGAAGAGGATTTGGGACCTCATATTGTTATTGGTTATTGGTTATTGGTTTGGCTATTATCTTGATGTTGTTTCTGATGTATATATAAACTATGAACTCTCTCTCTCTCTCTCATAAGGAAATACTTTTTTGGGTTTTCCCTTTGTGGGTTTTTCCTTGGATGTGAGCTTAATTTATGTGTCTCTAGTCTCATTTTCTCATTGTTATTTTACTGATATTTTATGTTTTAATGGTTGAATTTTATTTTGTATAGCTGATTAATGATATTGGATGAATGATATATAAAATTAATGTTAACTGAATCATTGGAAGTAGTTATATGTTCGAGGAAATTGTTTTTAGTTTGTGCCCTAGAAAAACAACATGGGATCAAAGATCGCTCGTTGAGAAGTTGAGGCAAGTCATATGGGCCACATTGTCTATGTTCAATCCAAAACATCTAAAAAACTATAAGAAGGTCGAGTTTCTTCTAGGCCGAATTTCTATCTCTGGCTTGTCTGAGCTTCTTTGAAATATTTGATCCATGTACCATGATTAAAATGCTTCTCTAAAGTCCGTGAAGAAGGGATTATGTTCTGGGCATGATCCCTCATTGAAGTACTTTAGCATTAAATGATCTAAATCAAGTTCAGCAAGCTGAATTTAGAATTTAGAAATAGGACTCATTTATGATTTAAGGCCTAGATTTGTAGTTTATGGACATTATATGTGATATAATCCGAGTCTTTATGGTTATGTGATCCAAAATATTTATGAATAATGGAAAAATATTAGGTCTCTTGTGTTAAATCCAATCTTGATGCAAGTTCACATACCTATATAAGACCGAGCTTGTGGAAGCAACTGTACATGTGATCTAAACTCTCCTCTTTTAGCATTTTTGTTATGTGATCTAAACTCTCCTGTGGTATATATTTTCAGCGAAGCATTTCTTGTGGCACATATTCTCTAGTATGTGAGCTCCTCTTAGGCACAATGTAGTATGGAAAATAGTGTAAAACTGAGGCTATGACTCTCTGTGAATATGTCATGAAAGTTTGGGCTCTTTATCTCTATATATGAATTTCATGGCATCACTTATGAATCTTGTCTATATGAAAAATAATATCTATATGTGAGTTCTAATCTTTGTGGCATTGTATGCAAACATTGTGGCTCCATTATGTGAGCTCCTTTGGCACCCATTATCTATGAAAAATTGCATATCTGTGTGCATACCTATGGCATCCTTTCTATATGGTAAGGCATCTAAACCTTATGATTGATCAATGCAAATATACCCAAGCCTTCCTCTCTAAGAATAATCCAAAGTCTGATATATGTGTAAGAAAATTGTATGTTGTTGTGATGGAACGTATCAAGTATCATATAATAGAGAAGCAATTGAGGCATAAATAATCTTAGTTAAGTATGTAAATATGCATTATTAATCCGAGCATTTTTTTTAACATTTGTAATGGAATTTTGATGATCCCCTTGATTCAAAGTTTTGGAATATACTTGAGCCATCTCTTTGTGTTACAAACCATTTCGTTACATTAGCTCGAAAGGCCTATAAACCGGATCAATCAACATCCTTGAACATTTTTTCATAATCCCTCCACAAAGCCCTAAGAATTAATTCTCCAAAAATTCTAAGTTTCTGGAACAATTAGCTCAAAAACACTATTTTTAGCCCCATCACACCTTGCATAATTGAATTTATTCATTGGTCGCAAGTTGCATACCTGAGCACTGTTGTTGGTCAATGCATATTGCTCCCTTCTGTAGGTGCATTGATTCTAGAAAATCAGGAAAATCAAAAAATATTTTCAAACCTTACTCTTCCAGAAGCTTCCAAGGTGGTTTTAACTATTTACCACATATAGCAATCTATAATTCCTATATGATCCTACTCTAGTGGTCATATATCTTATCCCTTGAGCTTATACTCCCTCTTAAGTGGATCTCAAGCCTAGATTGGTAAATCCTAAACTACCACAATCATCTTATAAATTTACTGCCTCCCATAAGGTCCAGGTTAGCTTTTGGTGATAAATAATTCCCTCATGTTTCTTCTTTGAGATAAAGGAATTATTATCCATTTGCATTAGGGTTGAGTGTGAAGATTTTCTTTGTGACAAGGAAGGACAAGTCAAGTGGGGAGAAACATCTACAAATTTAGTTTCTATATATTGTTGTAACTCTCTCCTTTATTTATCAATACAAAAGGAATCATGTTTTCCTATGCTTGTGTTATGCTTATGCTCTTGTATTTCAATGCCATGTTGACTCATTGAATAGAGATATCGGATTATGTTATGTGGATGTTGTATTTTATTTTCTTGTTTTAGTCATTGTTGCAAGTTCAATTTATAGCGTGTGGATCTAAGATTAGAGCTTATAAGCGAAGAAGGGAGAAGGACTTGCTATGAATTCTGGGTAGGTTCCTTTTCTATATTATAATATCTCTAAGGAAAACATTGATTCTTTTTGTCCTCTATTGTTCTAGATCATACCACTAAATCTAGGGAATTCATTTTTTTCCGCAGAAGTGAAATTCCATATAACATTATGATTGGTTCCATGAAATTGTTTGTATGACATATCAAGATTATTTTTTCTATGACAGTGACTAAAGAAAGTTAAGCCCATTGTAAGGCACATCTCTTGTAATACCATGTGAAATTATAAAAAAATTCCGATTCTATGGAAATTTTGAGGCTATCTTCTATGTGATTGAAGTTTGTAATTCTGTAATATATCTCTATGACAAAGAGACCAAAATTATGCAAATTATATTCCAAAGTTTTTTATTAATATGATAATCTTTGAATTAAGGAAGTTTGAGCCTGTATGCAAGGAGATTGATTTCAAAGTTTATATGATAAAGGGACCGAGATCCATGTGTAATAAACATCCAAAATATGTATATTAGTCCTAGCATGCAAAGTATTTATGATATAGTTAAAGGGTCTAAATTCCTCTATTGTCTTGTGAAGTGAGGATCAAGCTTACTCTCTGGTTGAGTGCCTTATATATATATATATATATATATATATATATTCACCTCATTAAAAGAGTCAACCTAATTGATTTGAAAGCTGACATGAATGACTTGAAATCCAACCTCTTTTCTATTGTATGTGTTTCATATATGAAATTTTGTCTAATGCTAAAATATGAAATATGGTCAAATTCATACAAGGACCAAAATGATTGAAGTATTAGGGTAAGAATTTTTTTTTAGGTTCGAAAATGGGTCTTATTAATCCAAATGATAGAATACAAGTTGCCAATTTGTAAATGTTGTTAGATCATTGGCTTGAAATATCGAGGCTTGTAAGTTTCTTTAAGTCTGGAAGTCCAAAGGACTAAGAGCTTATATATTTTTCTTAAGACCTTGATTATATTGCGTAAAATATGCTTTTACAGTGATAGAAGAGTTTTCATGATCATTGAAAGGATAATGCAAAGGTGCTATAACATATCAAGTTGTTGAAATTACTCTACAAAGCTTTTAGGTTGATCAAATTATGCAAAAAATACATTGCTAACAAGTTGTAAGTCTACAAGTGAAGGTATAGTACATTGTGTTAGTAGGAGAAAACACCTCATTTTGAACCCCTTTTCTACCTTAAAACCACAATCATAAACCTTTGTTTTATCCTCATAAACTTTTTTATACCTGCACTAGTCCAAGAATCTTGTCCTATCTCTGCACTAGTTATATATTTCATACTTAAGGTTTATTAAGTACTTAATTAATCATTTTTAATATACTTTATGCTTTAAATATTCTTGCAACTAATGTTTCCTTCCTAAATAATTTTGATAAGCAAACATCGTATCAGCATGGTCTAGTGCAAGCAGATTCCTACACTGTTGGCAGCTAACCGCTCCTAAACTTCCATGACAACTCGTTACCTAACGTGGGCATTTCACTCCACCTCATCCTGTTCAGTTGCGGTCATTGTGAGTTGAATTCGGAGCGGAGGATAGTCAGGGATATGATCAAAGATTGGGCCTCCGACCAACGATCAGATTGGCATTTTTTTATAGCCGTTGGATTATTTTGTAATGATGGTTGTTATTTCGTTTCAGCCGAAATGGTTGTATAAATATAGATTTCAGATAGGAAATTAGGGATATTTAGCCATGCTACTATAACTCTAGAAAATTTGTAATTCAGTGTTGTCGCCCTTGTTCTGGGATGGATCCAGACTTGTGTTTTATTTTTTCTGATTCAAAATTAATACAAAGAACTCCATCATGTTTTTTACATGCTGTGTTTTAATCTGTTACTGATGCGTTTCTAAGTACTGAATATTCAAGTTTCCTAAAATGAGAAATGAGATGGTTGGCTAGGGCCCAAACAACCCAGCTCATTTTCCCTGTCGTGCTTTTGTTCAGATAAAGGTGTGTGTTTATTTTATTTATGCAAAGTGTGGATTGAGTTTATGATTTATCTCTTTATAAGAATTCCGGTTTTATTTCATTGACAGTCAAGTGTGATGGATCCATGGTGTGTTTATTAATTAAGTTCAATTTACTTTCAGTCATTTCCCTTTTTTACGAATCTTAGTTTATTTCCGCCTAGAATTGTGCAAGCACATTATTCCAGCACTAGTGCGTTTATAATTTCTGCAACTTGGTTTTTTTGGTTCATTACAACAATATTGTTTCATTATTTTCTTTCACAAGAATTTGATTTATTTATGCAATCGAGTGTTCATTAGTAAATAGAAGTCTTTTTAATACCAAGAGTTAGAATCCTAGGAATTAAAAGATGCTTTGTTAACTGATGAACGAACGCAGTTACAACACATCGATCTGTGCCTACACTTCATATTTTTAAAAGGAAATAATTAAAACTTAAATCTGAACAGTGAAAGTGAACCTTTCTAAGTTAAAAAATATTAAAGGCATATTTGGTTTATGTGAGTAACTATCACAGAGATAAAAGCCTATGTCATACTTGAGTTATTTCTTTCACTACATTGAAGAAAGTGTGCTTTAAATTTTGAAGCTTGTTTTATTTCAAAGTTATTTTCATTGCAAGATTCAATTTGGTTGAAGCATTCTTTTGCATGTGCAATTTATTCACAGTTCTGATTCGCCTTTGCAATTATTTTTATATATTATCACACCCTTTTTTTTTTCGGAAGTAATTGGAAAACTTGGTGTAGGAATCTATGTTCTGGTACATGAACCAATATCCTGTTCTAGGAATAGAGTGCTCAAAGCCTAAAGCTTAGAGCCCCTGCACAAAGACATAAATCTCTAGTGCAAGTGTAAAATATACTTCCCGCACATAAGTCCTGTACCTGTACTAGTGCAAGCATACTGCAGGAGTATAGGAATAACAACTTGGTGTAGGAAGGAAAATCCTTCAGAAGGCAGATCTTTCCAAGGGCCCACTTATGAACCTGCCAACACCCATACTGGAGATAAACATATAATTTCATTTCAACAATCAAGAATGTTTATAGCAAGTGTAAAATTTCCTTTATTTGGTTTCTTCGCAAAGTACTTTCTTTCGCATTCCGGCACCATAACTTCTTTGATGTAAATTGCTGTGTGATATTTCTTTTCAATTCTATAAGATCTTGATTTAATAAGTAGGAATAGATAGGAAAAGTTCATACCAATTTTGGCATTTCCTGTGCTTCATCTCTAAGTTTAAGAACCCCCGATTTGACAATTAAGTGTTGAAAGGAGTTTGCTTAACTGCGATTCCCACACCCAACATTTCGGCGCCGTTGCTGGGAAGGCGATTTGAATTGGTAAGAATTTTCTGTTTTCTGCAATAGGGGTACGTCTACTATTATTTTTTCTACAGTGTGCTTCTATTTATTGAAGGAATTTATAGGTGTTGAGTTATTTTTTAACTGCAACATTTTATTGAGTTTTTGTCTAGTCATTTTTTGAAATGAATGCCTAAAAGGGGTAGGGGTCCGAAGCCCACTGTAATATTCCAAATTAGCTTTCAGCTAGTTGGAATATTAAATTTTGTTTTTGCTACTTAGATAGAAGAATAAGAGGGTAGGGAGACCCATGAATCTCCTTATTAGGAATAAAATCACTCCTAATGTGAATAAGGAGCATCATAGTAGCTAGATAAAGCACCTTCATGTGTGAATAGGGGATGAAGCATGTGGATGGGGTCAAGTTTGATCAAATCAAGAGTGTTGGTAGGGAGGGAGTGGATAATCAATGAGAGACAATGCAGTGTGAATGGGAGGAAGTCTCCATGATATTAGTGGCTTTAATGAGTGGGGCCCAAGGTGAGAAGGCTCACAATGCATATAAGGAAGGGGAAGGCAGCCATAGAAGTGATGTTGATTATTATTATTTTTTTGGTCTATATGACTTCTTGCACTCTTTAGTTGTTTTGCAGAGTCTATTATGATATTTAGCACAAGGGTGTTCCCAAGTGGGAATCCCACCCTCATCCTCAGGGGATTTCGAGTGCCCACACAAGAGAAGTTTGCGAGCTGCATATCCACATTACGACGTTTAGGCTAGCTTCAGTCTACATCTACATCGCAGTTTCTTCGAGGATTGTGTTGTGTTGCAGGGTAGAAGCAGTGGAGGATTCACATGGCCATTTTCTGAGTTTGTTTTTCAGTGGAGAGGTAGCCTTTCCATTGGGAGGCCAGCAAGGAATGTCCTTGAGATGTATTTGATCATTTTGGATCAAGCCAAGCTACTACCATCTCCTATAGCGCAGTTTCCCTCATAGACTGCGTTATTCTTTTGAGCAGTTGCAAGGGTGGTTTCAGTGTCTCATTTGGGGGGTTATATTTCCAGTGAAGGGGGCAACCTTTCATTTGGAAATTCTATTGGGAGGAGACTTCACTCATTTCTACATTATTTCAACCACCACTTTCCAGCTATTCAGTTGCAATGAATATTTAGCCCTAGGGCTATAATTCACCAATTTTATTTTATGTATTTCTGGAAACCCTTTCTAGGTTGTGTTGGAAAAGTGTAGGAGGGCCTAGATATATATTTCTTGAGACATATATCAGTTGCTCTATATTATTTTATGTTCCAGCTGCAACCATGTCCACTGGGACTATGCTGTATTGATCTTTCAACATTTTTTATAGCAGTAACTCTTCATGTATTTTCCTATCTGATTATTGGAGGCTTGTGTTATATTTCTTGAGTGACTTGATCCTCAAGAATTTATGCTCATTATGGCTGATATGTTTAATAATATGGCTCTAAATTTGTCTCATGTATTGGTGTATTGATATTCACTGGTATTTTCCATTTTTGTGTTCAATATTATTGCTTTTCCTATTTTGGGATATTACAGTGGTATCAGAGCATAATATTGGCTCACCCTGTGTATTTCAACCAATATGTTATCAGAAGAGGGAGAGCCTCTCACAGAAAGAGAGAAGAGGTATCTCAATAGAAACCAAAGATATGATTATACAGATAATATAGAAGACAAGGGAAAAACTCCCATATCAGGAGAGAAGGATGACAAGGAGTTTCCCAAGATTATTCTTCAAACCATGCAAGATATTACAAGAGAAATCAAGGAGACGGGGATGGATAGACACAAGGAATACCATAAAGGGTTTCTACATGGAGAAGGCTCTGAAATTTCACATCACTGGCATGATCAACCAGTGAAGCAATAGATTTCCCAATGCTCTACTCTACCTACATTCTTAGCAGTGGGAAATGGAGTATTTCAAGAAAAAGAAACTCTTGAATATTAATTTCTTGAGTATGAGTCTCAATCTCAAAGATTCAAAGATCATTTGAGCTTTCAGAAGTTTTGTCATATCAAGGACAATAGGAGACCCCGACATCACAATAGAGGTGGAGGATTCACACAAAAAAATGATCTTCACTAGACTATGGGTAGATTCTTCTTACCCACTTTTGATGGGTCATCCAAATGTGCAACCAAATCTTGGGTAGAGAAGCTAGACATATACTTCCAGTTGAACCAAGTACTGGAGATGGAAGCCAAAAAAATAACAGTGTTGCACCTTGAAGGTGAGGCACATGATTGGTGGTTTCATGGTATTTCTACATTGGGGCATGATAATGTGACTGCATATTCAGAGTTCACCAGAAGGCTGGTGGAGAGATTTGATCAAAGAGACCTGGAGGCACCTTTTATTGAGCTAGCCAAGCTCAAACAATCAGGTAATCCAGAAACTTACATTTCTGAATTTTTAAAATTTTTTGTTATGGTTCTTGACTTATCTGCAGCTAGGAGGGTCTATATGTTTATTGATGGGCTAGCAGAGCTTCTAGATGGGTTGGTTAAATCAACCAAACTAACTACCATTCAAGATTCCGTTGAAAGGGCTAGAGATCTACAAGATTCTTTGCCAAGGGAAAAGGAACCATTTCAGCAAAAGCCCACTTTTCCATCAAAGGGAAAAGATGTGAAGGCTCCTCCTTCAAAGGAGAGCCAAAACAAAGGACCTCTTAGTGACGATGTCTGAAGAGACTTGAGGAGAAGGAAGATTTTCTTCACATGCCAAGAATCATGGGCACCCGGACATAGATGTGCAACAGGAAAGGAACACTATATAGAGGTATTATTTGATGATGAAGAGGAGGAAGAAGAGGAACCAAAAGGAAGTCACAGCACTGGGATAGTAGGAGAGGATACACCACCACCAGGAGGTGGGAATGGGGAATTTTCTCTAGTTGGAGGGGCCCTTGCATCTTTGCGGGGAGTACCCAAGTACTTGACTTTGAGAGTATGAGGTTCCATCTAGGGTCAGAGGCTATCAGTGTTGATTGCCAGTGGGGCTACCCACAACTTTATTGATGCCCAGTTAGTGCAGATGAGGGCAATAACTACTGATGACTTTGAGGGATTTTTCAGTTTTGGTCCCAGGAGCTAGAACCATGCAGTGCATGAAATATGTTCCAGAATTATTTGTCACCATGGGAACATACACATTGAATGATCACTTCCTTGTGGTTGATATCCATGACACCAATGTGATATTGGGTGTGCAGTGGTTGATTACTTTGGGGAATTTCACCACATATTGGGAGACTTTACAGATGGAGTGGATAGAAAAAAGGAGTTGTAAGCATTAGGTGATTAGGGGCATGCACACTTATCCCTCTCAAACAATTTCCACACAGAAAACAGAGTTGGGTTTGCGTAGTGGAAGTAAGGACCTTACAATCCAATCAGTTATGAAGATGACCTTGGCCCATGACACATTAATATTTAGAGGCATTCCACCAGGGAGACCCCCAAACCAGGAGTTGAAGGGAGATATCTCACAACAGGTTGCACCACTCATAGATCCAGGAGGGGTGAGGACCTTGGGAGGACTTGGCACAATGCAAAGAGTCTTGGGTAGGCTCAAGGAGGAGGGAGACATTCTCCCAATATCAGTATTACCAACTCTCACCAAACATCTTGCACTGAGAGAAGATGTTTCAGGGATGGATGATGGCACCATCATGGTGCAAGGAGACCACTCCATGGCTTTTGAGAACCAGAAGATACTTCCACACAGGGAGGAATCTTCCACATATGGTAGAGGATGGTGGCCACTCATGCATACATTGGCCAAACTTAAAAGATTTTGGATGGGTGATAACTTCCTATGGAAGGCTAATCTCCAAAAAATTCAGCCTTTACCATTATGGAGTATAGATCCTTATTAGAGATCCTAGCTGTTGGTGGAATACTCCAAGGATCTCTTCTCATGCAGGGTACTTGATGGCCAGTTGTCAGATGGGAGATATGCAGTGAGATATGGGGTCATCTATTATCACAGTAGGATCTTCTTGACTAGAGCCTCTAATCTAAAGGAGAAGCTACTACATGCAACATATGAGGATTTTCTCTCTAGCCACACTGATTTCATGAGGGCATATCGAACTATTATGGAGGGGTTCACCTGGGAAGGCTTTAAAGAGGAGATGCACCACCATATCAAGAGATGCATGGGTTTTTTGGAGATTGAGGAGAGAAATAACTCCTTGGAAGAGTTATCACAACCACTTCCTTCCCCATTGGGAATGAGGGGAGGCCCATCTATGAGCCACTTCACCATCTTGCTCAAGATACATGGTAAGGATTGTGTCTTTGTGCATAATGATACACTAACTGAGTGCTTGTATTCCTTTTCCATTCATGTACAATTCATTGCTCCAAAAGGGGGCACTCTTTTCTTTATACTGCATTATCTACTTGGAGCCACAATCAGTGATGGGGATGGCCACTCCCTAGGATATTTTGGGAATATGATAGCTTACTCAGGGTGTGCTAAGTTAGCACCACACATTATTCACCTTCTCCAAGCATGTGAGAGGATTGGGGCAGCAAGAAAGTGGTTGAAAAACCACTCATCATATCATATTCTAAGGCAGTTAGGAGTAATATTGTGTTGGTTCCACTTGAGGGACTATTATCCTCCTCGGGTATTTCATATGGCAGCTAGTGTCTCCTTGATTTTGATCCCAGATGTTGATGATGTTCTTATCATTATTGTTGGCATGAATGGAGGGATGGCACATGGATTGGGGTTGCCCATTGGGAATGAGATTCCCCACATTTCTTATGCCTCATGCTTCAGGGATAACATTGGTCAGTATATGATTGCTACATTAGACCTCTTGTTTCCTTATGAGATGAGCAATTTGGTTAACTTGAGCACATGGGAGATGCATATCATGAGCACTTGGGGGGAGAATTTCAGGGATGGATTGATTGGGGGACACTTGGATCATGGAGGGAGCTCATCATTGGGAGGTGTCACAAGGGAAGGAGGAGAATTTTTGCATCACTCAACTTTACAGTTTATTGAGGAAAAAAAACATTTGGGAGGGGAGGACTGTAATATTCCAAATTAGCTTTTAGCTAGTTGGAATATTAAATTTTGTTTTTCTACTTAGATAGAAGAATAAGAGGGTAGGGAGACCCATAAATCTCCTTAGTAGGAACACAATCACTCCTAATGTGAATAAAGAGCATCATAGTAGCTGGATAAATCACCCTCATGTGTGAATAGGGGATGAAGCATGTGCACGGGGTCAAGTTTGGCCAAATCAACAACGTTGGTATGGAGGGAGTGGATAATCAATGAGAGACAACATAGTGTGAATGGTAGGAAGTCTCCATGAGAGTAGTGGCTTTAATGAGTGGGGCCCAAGGTGAGAAGGCTCACAATGCATATAAGGAAAGGGAAGGCAGCCATAGAAGCGATGTTGGTTATTATTATGTTTTTGGTATGTATGACTTCTTGCACTCTTCAGCTATTTAGCGGAGTTTGTTGTGCTGTTTAGCACAAGGGTGTTCCCGAGCAGGAATCCCACCCTCATCCTCGAGGGACTTTGAGTTCTCACTTAAGAGAGGTTTGTGAGCTGCATATCCACATCCCGGCATTCATGCCAGCTTCAGTCTACATCTACAGTGTAGTTTCTTCCAGGATTGTGTTGTGTTACGGGGTAGAAGCAGTGGAGGATTCACAGGGCCATTTTATAAGTTTGTTTTTCAGTGGAGAGGTATTATTTCCATTAGGAGACTAGCAAGGAAGGTCCTTGAGCTATATTTGATCATTTGGCATCAGGCCAAACTGCTACCATCACCTACAACGTAGTTTCCCTCATAGTCTACATTATTCTTTTGATCATTTGCAGGGGTTGTTTCAATGTCTCATTTGGGGAGTTATATTTCTAGTGAAGGGGGGAAATTTTCATTTGGAAAGTATATTAAGAGGAGACTTAATTCATTTATACATCATTTCAGCCACCTCTTTCCAGTTGTTCAGTTGCAGTGAATCTTTAGCCCTAGGGCTATAGTTCACTAATTGTATTTTTTTTAATTTCTGGAAACCCTTTCTGGGTTGTCTTGGAAAAGTGTAGGTGGGCCTAGATCTTTATTTCTGGCATATCTTGAGACATATATCAATTTCTCTATATTATTGTATGTTCTAGCTGCAACCATGTCCACTCAGACTACGTTGTATTGATCTTCCAACATTTTTTATAGTAGTAACTCTTCATGTATTTGACTATCTGATTATTGGAGGCTTGTGTTATATTGCTTGAGTGACTTGATCATCAAGATTTTATGCTCATTATGGCTGATATGTTTAATAAGATGGCTCTACATTTGTCTCAATTATTGGTGTATTGATATTCACTGCTATTTTCCATTTTTGTGTTAAATATCATTGCTTTTCCTATTTTGGGATATTACACCCACTAAGGGCCAAGGAAATATTGGTAAATATGAAATCAATTCTCATATTGGGCCTTCTTTTGCAGGCAGAAAATCCAAACAAACCCAAAATCATCACACAGGAACTGTCTACTTGGACTCTGGTAACAGTAGTCCAGGCGTGACACAACCCTCAAAGGGGAAGAAGGAGACTATTAGAACCCATAGTCAACCTTCTCAGCCTATTGAGAGCATCTTGATTGGAGGAAAAACAATGGAAGATCACGAGGAACATGCAGAGGGATATTGTGAAAATCAGGTAAAGGAGGAACAATTCACTTTTGGATTTCCAATTGTGGATCCTGACATAGTTGTGAAAATGAAGAATATTCCACCATCAGCTCTTCCTCATTTCTATGGTAAGGTACATGAAGACCCATAATATTTTCTATTTGAGTTTGATATTTTGTGTAGGAGCTATGATTATTTATCTGATGCTCAGAAATTAAATTTGTTTCCTGTGACTCTCAAGGATGCAACATTACGCTGGTTCATCGGAGTAGGGGGAAACACTATAGCTTCTTGGGACCAGATGAAGAGAATTTTCTTGTCAAAATATCAGGAAAATTTTAAAACTAGAGATATTCAAGATGAAATCTTTACTATTGTGCAAAATGATGATGAGACCCTAGAGGACTACTTACAGAGATTCCTGTATATCCTTCAAAGGTCAAAGCACAAATTTGATATGAGTACCATTAGGACAGTGTGCTTGCGTGGACTTACTGATGATGCTAGGAATAATTTAAGTTTGGTTTTTAAGTTCCTGTGGTTATCGTCTTCTGAAGAGCTTCCCGGATTATACATAGTATCAAGAAAAATTTGTCGACATTTCGAATCCCAACGGGGATCCATCTTCAGGACAATTGAATGAAGAATTTGAAGAAGGGCTTTAATTCATTAATAGTGAAGAAGGGTATGCCAGGAGCCGACCAGAGAAATTGATTTTTATTTTTTAATTTTAATTATAAATTTTATTTTAATTCAAAAAACCAATAATTTTTATTACCAATTTTTATAATTTTATTTCCAATTTTAATAATTTTATTTCTAATTTAATAATTTAAAAAACGTCGACAAATGTTTCTTGATACTGTGGATAATCCGGGAAGCTCTTCAGAATAATTTAATTTTGTTAGGACAAGGAGATATTGCCTATAAACCTTTTGATCAAATCTGTGACTTGTGCAGGAAATTCTCAAGGAATTAATATAGATCCAGTAAAGGAATTCGAAACATAAATAAAAAAACCGAATCTATTTATGCTATGATCGTTGCATTGAAGAAAAAAACGGATAATATGAAAATTGAAATAATGAATACCATTAGAAAAAAAATAGGCTCTTTGAAATTTCAGTAAAAACTTGTAGAGGAACAAGAGTCATTATCTATTTTTTGTCCAAAATGTAGAAAAAAACATCTTTTAAGAGAATGTCCTCTTGATGTTAAAGGAACTAATAAATGTGCAATTTTTGCAGATAACCATGCCACGGAGAAATGTCCTTCCATACCTGGGCTGAAAGCTATATTTGAGGGAGGAAAACCTAAAGCCAAATCATTTCATGCTATGGGAGCACGAAGAAACGAGCCTCAGATAAGTGCAGGTATGGCTCCTAAACTTTCACCGCATTTTTTTGGTTATAATGCACATCCATATTCCTATCATAACACTAATCACTCCCTACATTGGCAACATGGGAACCAATATAACTATGGAAAACCCTCCCAATCTTGCAATAAGGATGGAGAGGGCCAAACCATTCAGACCATTCCTATCCTGCACCTATTCAATCATACCCACATACATATGCACCTTACCCACTGCCACAACCGTCATTGCCCCAACTGAGTCAGCCTATGCCACAATTACCTTTTACTCCACCATTTAGACCTTCTCATTTGCCTGCCCAACCCATACCAAATCCCAATAACAAAGCAGTACAAATGATCCATTCTATGAACTCGCTTTTTCCATCCAGATATCAATCTATGCCAGTTGGAGTCAATGATCTCCAATTGAGATCGGGGAAGATAGTAACCTCAGAAAAGCAGAAGCAGCCTATGGTGATTATCGAAGAGAAAGGTGAGGAGAAAATTCCTAACCATTCTGTGAGGTATGTCACCATTCAGCCCATCCCTGTACCTTCAGAGCCTTTTCCATCATCTTCAAACCAACCTCCCTATCAAGAGAGGCTAGTTGTGGAGAGGAATAACTCCATTCTTGAGTCTAGCTTGGCTTCTAAGCTTAGGAATATTTTTATAAATGTACCTTTCTCCAAGCTATCAAAGAGATCCCCATATGTACAAAAATAATTAGGGATATCTGTCTCAAGAAGCCAGGAAGGAGAATATTGGAACCTCAAACCATTCAATTTGTTGGAAGAGAAGCAAAGTTAATCACAGGATGTATGCACATGGAAATATATATTGACCCCAAAAACCCTGTTATCTCTATTCAGATAGGTGATGTACTTGTCTCTAATGTGCTTATAGACCTGGGTGCATCCATTAATGTTATGACCAAGAAAACCATGGATCAACTTGGATTGGTCCATATTCATCCTACTCCCACCGTGCTTGAATTGGCAGACATATATAAAATCAAGCCAGAAGGGGTGTTGGATGATGTGCTCATTTCATTAGATTATTGGGAATATCCTGCAAACTTCATTGTGCTCCAGCCAAAGAATCCTATGGGAGGAAATCCCTTGGTCTTGGGATGACCATGGCTTGCTACCGCCGATGCTTATACTAGATGTCGTTCTGGTGACATGTATATTTCCCATGGAGATTCTAGGAAGAAGGTCACCTTTTATCCACCCACTAGATCCATCCAGGAGCTCCAAGACACTTTATGGCTAGATTAATGTAGTTATGAGGAGACTCAGTCTGTCTCTATGTTACATCATTGTGCTGAATCCTCACAGGAGGGTGAGATACATGACTTCCTGAAAAATCTAGACACCATGCCCAACCTTGAGGCATTGAGCAAAATTTTTAGTTTCAATTTTCAAGAAAGTCACAATTCTCAAACTCCCTCATCACCATATCTAACAACACTTGTGTTACTCTTGAGCCTGATACCAATCTTGTTGATATTATTCTAGGAAAATCTTTGCATATCAATTCAGACTTGGATTCATCCCAGCAAGAGCAACTTGTGAATTTGTTGCAAAACCATCTTGATGAATTTGAATGGGGTTACAAAGATATGAAAGGCATCGCTCCTGAAACCTGTACTCATCATATTTATATTCAGGATGGAGCCCGACCTATCCGACAACCCCAAAGGCGTATGAACCTAGCTCTAAGAGATGTTGTAAGAGAAGAATTGCAAAAAATATTGCATGCTGATTTTATCTATCCTATTTCCGACAGCCAGTGGGTCTCCTCATTGGTGTTAGTCCAGAAAAAATATGGGATATTGCGCATTTGCATTGACTATAAAGAATTGAAAATATCCACTCTTAAGGATTTCTCCCCCCTTCCTTTCATTGATCAGGTGCTTGATACCCTTGCTGGTAAGAAGTACTCTTTTCTAGATTGCTTTAGTGGTTATAACCAGATACATATCGCACCCGAGGATCAAGACAAAACCACCTTTAAATTTCCATGGGGTACATTTTCTTACCGAGTGCTCCCCTTTGGGCTATGTGTTTCCCTAGCTACCTTTCAAAGGGAAGTCCTAGCTATTTTTGCTGACCTTGAGTGTGTAGAAATATATATGGATGAATTTTATGTGTTTGGTGATTCATTTCAGGAGGTCCTCAAAAATCTAGAAAAGGTGCTTCTTCTTTGCCAAGAAGCTCATATTTCTTGAGTGATAAAAAGTGCAGATTAATGTGCAAGGCAGGTGTAGTTCTTGGCCATCTTATTTCTGACAAAGGTATCCAGGTTGACCCTAGAAATATAGAAACAATTTTGAGTCTTCTTGCACCCAAAACTCAAAGGGAAGTGAGAGGTTTACTAGGACATGCAGGCTACTATGGGAGATTCATTGAGAACTTCTCTAGGATAGCTACCCCATTTTCCGACTTTTAGCTAAGGATAGTGATTTTTCTTGGTCTACAACTTGCCAACAGCCCTTTGAGGCATTGAAGGAAAAACTAGTACATGCACCAGTTTTGAGAGGACCAAACTGGTCCCTGCCATTTCATATTTCCTTTGATTCCTTAGAAACTTCCATTGGCGTAGCTTTAGGACAGGAAGAAGTCAAACAATCCTATGCTATCTACTTCATCAGCAAAAACTTGTCACCCACTGAACTAAACTACACTGTTACTGAGAAAGAGTTTTTAGCTGTAATTTTTTCTATTAATAAATTCAGACACTACATTACAGGGTATGAAGTCTTTGTTATTACTGATCATTCTACAATAAAATATTTGATGAATAAACCATTAACTAGTGGTAGAGTGACTAGGTGGTTACTATTATTACAGGAATTTAATATTACTTGTGTCGATAGACCATGGAAATCTAATGTAGTAGCAGATTATCTTTCAAGATTAAATAATCCTGGTGAAGTAATTCCTGTTGATGAATGATTTCCCTGACGAACATATTTTTGCTGTGTCAAAGGAATCTCCATGGTTTGCTAACATAGCTAACTATTTAGTCATCAGAAAGACACCACCTCACTTATCTGCTCATGAAAAGCGGAATATTATACAGAAAATTGCTGCATATTCTTGGGTTCAAGGAGACCTATTTTACATTGGGCCAGACCTTATTATCAAAAAGGTGTGTAAGAGAGGAAGAAGTGTTTGAGAAATTAAAATATACTCATGACAAACCTTGCAGAGGTCACTTCGCTGATAAGCGAACTGCATACAAAATTTTACGAGATGACTATTTTTGGCCCTCCTTATTTAAGGATGCCAAACAATATGTCAAGTGATGTGATAGATGCCAGTTGGTGGGCCAACCTAATCAAACCAATGAAATGCCTTTATGTCCTCAAGTTATGGTTGAGCCTTTTGAAAAATGGGCTATTTATTTCATAGGACCAATAAATCCAACATCATCAAATAAAAAGCATATTTTGGTTTGTACAGATTTCGTTACAAAATGGGTAGAGGCTAAAGCTATTTCTTTTTCTACTGAAAGAGTTGTTGTTGATTTTCTTTTTATTGAAATATTTACTAGATTTGGTGTGCCTAGAGAGATTGTTTCTGACAATGTTCTGCAGTTTCTTTTTAATCTGGTACAGGGTGTGATGGAGCAATATAAAATTTAGCATAGAAAATCCACACTGTATCACCTGCAAGCAAATGGTCAGGTGGAGTTCACAAACAAGGTATTGAGTCCATCCTCACAAAGACAATGAACATGCATATAAAGGATTGAGCTAACAAATTACCAGAAGCCTGGTGGGCATACCGAACCACTTGGAGGAACATCACAGGACATACACCATATGAGTTGGTATATGGTAAACAAGTTCTTTTGCTGATAGAATTCCAGATCAAGACCTTCAGGACTGTAGTCCCATTGGGACTAGACCTCTCTGAAGCAAAACAATAATGTCTCCTACAACTAAATGAGTTAGATTATTTTTGAAGGGATGTTGTTCAAAAAAACATATTGGTTCAAGAACAACACAAAAAGTGGCATGACAAGTATATTCAGAAGAAGCATTTCCAACTAGTTGATTGGGTGCTCCTTTACGATTCCAGATTTAAATATTTTAAAGGAAAATTCCATACCCGCTGGATGGGACCTTACGAGGTGGTAGAAGTGTTTGAAAATGGAGCGGTAGAAATCAAAAATATTGATGGACTAAATTCAGTATTCCTTGTGAATGGACACAAAATGAAGGTACATTTCCAGCCCCTCACTAAAGGAAATTTTTTGCAGCAAGTCCAATGACAATCTGAGAAGGAGATGGTAGGTGGAAACACTAACCTATTGAAAATATGGTTCTTTATTTTCCTAAAGAAAAAAATATAATAAAAATAAAAAAATGACAAACTTAAAAAGAAAAAGAAAAAAATAAAAAGAATTATGAAAATCAGTTGACTGACATGATTGCAGAAGGATCAACCTGAAAACCAACATGCTGGAAGGAAGATCAAAATTTCAATAAAAGGGAATGTTTTTTTATTTTTATATGTGTTGGATGTCACCAGAAGAAGCAGGTTTGAACGGGAACCAAGCCCTTACCCAAGTTTGGGATAGCTGTCACAGAAATTTTTATTCAAACAATGCTCAATTCCCGCTGCTTTTACTTTTTCCGGCACCAGTGCAGGTAGATTTTAAAGGTAATGCCCTTCTTCTATTTCCCGTTTTGTAATTTCCTGCTATTTTTCTTATTCTAGTCCTGTAATGAATTAAACTTATTTTTCTTCTAAGAAACTATCCTTATCCGATTGTGTACTTCCCTCTTTTTCCTCCTAAATTTTTCCCCCAAAGTCCCTTTTTCGTCCATCCCTCTTGGTGGTTTTATTCATAGAATCCCTGCCATGGTATTCCTTCCCATTCTGAAAATTACCCTTTCCCACTTCTTTTTTCCCTAATGGATCAATTACAGGATCTGATATGAATTTGTAAGTCAGATCGGAGGGCATGCTTGACACCAAAGAATGGCGAATAAAACTTTCCTTGTATAATCAAGCAATTTTTTTTTTCCAGCCAATGAATTGTATTCTATCAGAATTTTCCTTTGTCCCTTTTTCTCTTCGATATTATAGAGATCCTTGGTGCAGATGCATGTTCATTGCAGGCACGTTTTAATGCAAACACATTTCAGTGCAGGCACATTGCAGTGCAGGCAGGTTCAATGAAAGCAGGTTCAATGCAAGCACGATCAGTGCAGGGACACACTCGATGGTGAAAAAACATGCAAGATGCAATGCAAGAATTCTTGGTGCAAACATGAGCATTGGAAAGTACATATTCATTTTTTTGTAGACAAAATGGCTGCCCCATCAATGGACCATAGCATCTAATTATTTAAATTATGGTTAAGACTTTTCTTTGTCATTTACTAATGTAGGAATAAATTATTTGAAGTACAAGATATTTTAGGTCATGAAGTCTTATCTTTTTAAGGAGTACTGAAGTATGCCTTATGTGAAATTATGAAGCGAATGTGGGATAGTACGAATTCATTCGAAACCCAACGCTTACCTCTTTTTGAAAATATTTCTCATCACCTACCAATGATGGCCTTACCTCATAATCTAACCGTACATGACCGTTACACCATGTTATCACTAAAACCTCTGGCTTTTCTAATCATCATCACCTACCTATAATGGACCAATATGTGTGTGCATCAGTCCTAAATGAATAATGATGGAGCATGACTGGATGAAAGAGGCCAGTAAGGCGGTGGGCGGACATCGCCATCGTCATAAAATTCTTGACAAACCCCTTGAAATCCTCAGTGTGATATTTTTTTCGATAAAGAATCGGCGTGAAATCAAACAGAGATGGCACCTGTGAAAAATGAACCGTCACCTATGAAGGAAATAGAGCAGACAACTGATTATCGGAACATTCTTCCATTGTTGCAAGAATCATGATTTCTACCATTTTTGGAAAAG
This sequence comes from Pinus albicaulis, assembly GCA_034641835.2. NCBI lineage: Eukaryota > Viridiplantae > Streptophyta > Pinopsida > Pinales > Pinaceae > Pinus > Pinus albicaulis. The sequence continues at coordinate 999,476,725 of CM076582.1, forward strand.
TTCGATGGATTCGATACAACTGTGGCATTGGAGTTCGCAAGGATGTTTGAGGGAGGCCGAGCTAAGGTTGGCTCACTAGAATTTGAGGTCAAAAAATGTTGAGATTGCAACAAGATGATGAGCTTAGTGAAAAGAGTCGCCTTCACTAAGTGGGCGCGTAGGCTATTTTTGGCGCAAGTTTTTTAGACTATGTCTATTTTTAGACATGTCGATCATATTCTATGAGTTGTAGGATGCTATTTGTGGATGGTTGGTCAAGTCATTGAAATAGACCCATTTTAATTTTTTAGACACATCACAATCTATTTTTAGATTGCAGTCTAAAAATAGATATGTCGAATATTATTAGCTCTTAATAATATTTGGACTATAAACATTATCTTATTCTCTTAGAGCACTTCAGTTAAGTGCACAAATGTGGCACAGTAGCTGACAGAAGGAATTACGCTATTCCTAAGGGTTAAGTGGAGCTATTGCATGAGACTTTAGTTAGAACTAATGTGACAGAGTTTGTTGGAGTTATTGAGGTAGTTGGTGGAGTTGTGTTCAGTTTGACTCAGTTAGACACAATTGAGCTAGTTGTATCTAGTCTAATTGATTGATACACTAGTGAGAGTGGTGTGAATTAATTAATAATTAATTCACTAAATATTAAATCATTAATCAACTAAAGAATACATCAGTTAACTATAGTGCATGGACAGTTTCAGTGGAGACCAGTGGAGAGATAGGTGAAAGAGCAAGTTGACTATCAACAGACTATAACTCAGCATGATTTGCAACACCCAGTGATTGGAGATTCCAATGAGGATTGCGTGATTAATACTTCACCAATTCAAGTTCATTCAGAGCCATTATTAGGATTTAACAAAGAAAGGCAAAGCATAGGCAAACATCAGCAATCAAAAGGGATTTGCTAGATCGGGCTCGATTAATGTGTAGTGATATTGTACCGAGAGCTTTAATATGATCAGCTTTAAAGAGGATTGCGATGATTCTATGACACACATTATGGTATACAGATAGTTGTGCTTAAATTTCTCTGTGCTTTCCTGTTAAAACACTGTGTTCATATGTGTGAATTTTTATGGTTTCAATGTGTGCATGCAATTGATTTAATTTCCGCAAGTAATGATCAATAGGAGAAGAGATTCTGTATTATACATGAAGTCAAATAGTGTGTGATCAGGAGAATCTTGGATGTATAACACATTAGTTATATAATTTTTACAAAGAAGAATCCAAAGCTCAGTCTATGGGCTTTTTGACCATAGGAGAACAATGTTTCAAAAAGGAGAAAATTGAGAAGAAAATATGGTGTAGATTTGTGGTCGACCAGAAGCTGAACGTTGATTGGAAGAAGGGGCTTCCATGCAGTGCCATACTTGGGAAATGGCGAGATGTCTTGTATATATTACAAAAGTTTCTTACATGCGAGGGATGTTATTAATTAAAATTCCTATACCATAATCGTTTGCTGTTGCACTTTGAGTCAAGGAAACTCATCAATTTTCCCTATTTCCTGCTCAGAAGCTTGGAAAAAATCACGAAAGGTGTTCAGAAATGGGAGGCGAGTTGGGTTGCATGAAAACTGGACCATCATGGGATGATCACGATTATGGTTAATAAGGAGTTGGAGGACACTGAGATCCTTAGTGATATTGAAGTTCTGGGCAGTGAAACCCCGGATGAAATTGAAATACAGAAATTGGGCGACCAAGATAACATTAACCCCGATAATGATGGTACATGTTTAGAGTTAGTTGTAGAGAAGATGATTACACCAGATGAGTTAGAAACAGAGAACAACACCCTCTATCTAAACAATCAGATAGAAGATCTCAGGCAATGAGTTCATGACTTGGAAGTATTGAACTAAGCCATGAAGGAGCAGGATACAATGCAAAAGCAAGGAAAAACAGAATTAATAGAAGAAGTCAAAGAGAAAAAAAGACAAGTCAGGGTATGGAAGTTTTAGGCCTCAAAGTGCAATAAATGGCTTAAAAATGTGACCCACAACTTAAGAAGGCTCGAGGTAAAAGAATGAAGACAGTGAAAGCAAGGTTCAGTATACAAGTCCAGGACTAAAGGGAGACTTCCTATTTTTGGATTTTTGCAGCAGGTAAAGGTTGTGTGAGGACACACAACAAATTATGGATGGGAGGATGTTAGTAGGAGAAAACGCCTCATTTTTAACCCCTTTTCTACCTTAAAACCACAATCATAAACCTCTGTTTTATCCTCATAAACTTCCTTATACCTGCACTAGTCCAAGAATCCTGTCCTATCTTTGCACTAGTTTTAATTTAATACTTAAGGTTTATTAAGTACTTAATTAATCATTTTTAATATAATTTATGCTTAAAATACTCTTGCAACTAATGTTTCCTTCCTAAAGTATTTTGATAAGAAAAAATTGTATCAACATGGTCTAGTGCATGTAGATTCCTGCACTGTTGGCAGCCGACTGCTCCTAAACTTCTGTGACAACTCGTTACCCACCATGGGCATCTCGCTCCACCTTGTCCTGTTCAGTTGTGGTCATCGTGAGTTGAATTCAGAGTGGAGGATAGTTAGGGATATGATTGAATATTGGGTCACCGACCAACGATCAAATTGGAATTTTGTTATAGCCATTGGCTTATTTTGTAATGCTGGTTGTTATTTCGTTTCAGCCGAAAGGCTGCAATTAGAATGATTGTATGTAATTTTGTTATGGCCATAGGCCAAAAGGGTTGTATAAATATAGATTTTAGATAGGAAAGTAGGGAGCGATAGCCATGATACTGTAAGTCTGAAAAATTTGTAATTCTTTGTTGTTTCCCTCATTTTGGGCTGGATCCAGACTTATGACGTATTTTTTCTGATTCAGAATTAATACAAGGAACTTTGTCATGTTGTTTACATGCTGTGTATTAATCTGTTATTGATTTTTTTCTAAGTGAAAAAGCTTCAAGTTTCCTAAAACATGAAACAAGCTGGTTGGCTAGGGCCCATCCAACCCAGCTCGTCTTCCCTCTCATGCTTTCGTTCAGATAAAGGTGTGTGTTGATTTTATTTATGAAAAGTGTGGATTGAGTTTATGATTTATCTCTCTATAATAATTCTAGTTTTATTTCATTGACAGTCAAGTGTGATGGATCTGTGGTGCATTTATTAATTAAGTTCGATTTACTTTCAGTCATTTCCCCTTTTTTACAAATCTTAGTTTATTTATGCCTGCAATCGTGCAAGCACATTATTCCCGCACTAGTGCGTTTATGATTTCTGCAACTTGGTCTTTTCGATTCATTACAAAAGGATTGTTTCATTCCTTTCTTTCACAAGAATTCGATTTATTTATGCAAGTGAGTCTTCATTAGTAAATAGAAGTCTTTTTAATACCAAGAGTTAAAATCCTAGGAATTAAAAGATGCTTTGTTAAATATTGATGAACAAACGATGTTACGACACATCGATTTGTGCCTGCACTTCATATCTTTAGAAGGAAAGAATTACAAAATTAAATCTGAACAGTCAAAGTGAACCTTTCCGAGTTAACAGTCAAAGTGAAAACGAACTTGCAGTTGAGTTTTCGCCATTATGAGTCTATTGTCCTTATATGTCTTACTTGGTTTTATTTGTTCTTCCATGGCCTCCTAGTGAGGATTGTAGCTACTTAATGAAGAATTACAAGGTATGGAAATTGTTGAATGGAAGAACACGTGACAAGAAGACTCGTGACTAAATGGGATTTAGACTTTGAGACATTAGACAAGATTAAAATGAATGGAGCATGTTTTGTTCCATGATGTAACAAATTCAGTTCAGAAGTTTTCTAGATGTCTTGAGGAATGATGCTGATCCAAATATGTTGAAGAAGATCCTGTGATTGTTTTGTTATGTTTTAATGATATTTTTCTGATAAGGACTAAGGTCCTCCTCGTCAAGTGTAAGATGAAGCTGATTGAAGAATTGTAAGATTAAAGTATGATATGAGCTTGATGAAATCCCCATTGAGGTTTTGGCATAATGGAATGTGAGTCCATAGACACTGTGTATGTGTGTTTGGCGCACTAATGTACCAAATCGCACCTACTTAAGAGGAGTGGTTTTTTCCTCTTAAGTTCTTGGTCATAGGAAAAAAATAAAGGGAGTCAAGAAAGTTAGGGAACATGCTAAGACATAAACATGCTAAATAGTGAAACATAATGCATATTCAAACATAAAAACTAAACTAAAACAAATAATACAAAAGCTCTAAATAGAGTCAAACAACTTCAATAATCCAAATTGTGGCACTTACATCCCCTCTTATTGAGCGCTGGTAGGAATAAAGGATGAAACATTTACCCACTTTCCAAGGGGCCCTTAGAACTAGGGAATTCTAAGTCCCGATGCAAGGATGTATTTACTTCTGAGCTACCTTGGTGCAAAGTCTCCCTTTCTCTACTTCGATGGACTGGAGTTGTTGGGTGGCCAACAACTGAGTCCCCTCTATCTCTGCTCCGGATCACACACTACTGGATTTCTTGGGGAAATTCTGGCCAGCATAATTATGTGTTCTCATATTATTCATCTCTTGGTGGCCTTTTATAAGAGAATTCAAACTCTCCTTCCCTCTCTTGGTACATTGATGGATGGTGACCCAAGAGAGGATGGTGATTCCATTGTGTACTCCCTTGAGGTCCTAAGGAGGCTTGGGTGGGTGTCCTTAGGTGGCCTCAAGTGTGGGATAAATGTCATGGAGTGTGCCTTATAGTCCCAAAAAGTGACTTCGGCCACTCTCAGGTCCGCGCAGATTTTTGAGGAAAAGCCGCACAAAGGCACGCTTATCGAAGAAAAGTGCGCGCAAAGGCGCATTTTGCTGGTTCCTTCAGTGCATAATTTGATTTTCCTCTTAGATTAGAGATTTTTAAATAATTTAGATTCTATAATGTGTCTCATCCCTGCAAATACTTCTGCTTGACATTAAATAATGTCATCTTTGCTTGTCCAATTTTCCAGTGATAATAGTTGCCCCCTAATGTGTGAGATCTAGGGATAATTGTATAGTCGAAATACATTATAGTTTCTTTTCTATGTACTGTGCAGATAGAGATAGAGACCCACATGTAGCACGTAGTTGGAGACACCTTACACTGGGTCAAAGAGCGACCATGTCCTGTGGGAACTGATCAGGAGTTCATAAATTTTGCTCAAAATTCAAAATTACAGGATTGGGTTGAAACTAGGATGGTTGTGTAGATATTTTCATCCTGATTCTGGCACTATGAATGGTTCAAAAAACCAATTTCGTATGAGGAAGCTATCGCGTTGTGATTGAAATCGAAACAGGTAAATTTTCAACAGTTTGACCAAGTTTGACTGGGATGCACAGTCAGCAAAAAGGATGCACAGTCAGTAAAAGTGAATATTTTGAGGAATATTCCTCCCTTAGAACTAATTGTAGGTTGAAAAGTGTCCTTGTTTTATTGGTTGTATGAGGTTTGGAAGATCCAATTAGAGGGTGCCATGTGGCTAGCCCTAAGGCTGCCATGTGTCCCTGAAATGGCATGATAAAATTTTGTTCGGTTCGCAGGAATCGACCCTGAGACCTCCTGCTGGGCACGCACATGGTTTACCACCCGAGCTACACGTTGTGACTTAGCCGTATTGGGTTGCAGGTTTATGTTATGTTGTATTTCATTTACAGTTGGGGGTTGGAACCGTTGGCTGTCCCAACCCGCTAGTGGTTCCACAAGCAATGTCACATGGAAACATTAATAGTAAACATTTAATATGCGGTCTATATGTTAATCTGAAAGCTCAACCCGCTAACAGTTCTGTAATGTTTCCACATGAAACCGTCAACACCAAACTGCACACGGTTTATGTGCTAACCAACCTTCAACCAGAGTTCAAAATGGTTGAACTGGAGTTCCACCGTGGGTTTCGCCCAACGGTTATGTGACCGCGAGTTCGGGGGGTGTGCATGTGGCCACCCCCAACCATTAAAATCTAATGCAACAGTTAGATTGGGCGGAAGGTTAGCAAGCACACCATTTTTTGCAGAAATGCATTTTAACTCCAGTTAAGTGGAATTCTCCACTTTTAGTGGAGCTTTTCTGGGTGAAACTAGGCAAAAGAGTAGGAGACTCAATTTTCGACCATTCTGAGTGAATGAAGAGTCATTTTTGAGTAATTGGAGCATTCTAGAGCCATTTATGTAGATAAAACATCCATTAGAGCACTGTAACTACATGTAATAGAAAATTTTTGAGCATAATGAAAGATGGCCATGTCATTGGGAGCTGGACTAGCAGATGTAGCCCAGGTGGGGTGAACTGCTTCATCATGCCCGATGTGTAAATTTCATATGGTGAATTATTTCTCTTTTTACACTACTATTCAATTTTATTTAAGCTTGTTTTATGCTTCTAATTCAATAAAAATCATCTACTATTCATGGAAAAACACCTCAATCCCTATGCAAACTAATGAATTGGTTATGCACATGTTTTATAAACTGAAAAGACACTTAGCACATAAAAAATAATACAGTCATTTCAGATCATGTTGGTATCAGAGCTAGATTTTATTCTCTGGTGTTGTTTAGTGCAAAGGATTGTTTAATTGTTTGCAAGTTTTGTATGCTTACAAGGCTCAAGCTCAAGAGAGGAGAAGGAAAATTGGTGGAAGAAGAAGGGTCTCAAAAAGAGCCTAAGCAAAGGAGAGAAAATTGCCACAATCTCCACCACCTAGTTCACCTCCTAAAGAAGCATAAGCTCCATTAAGCATGCCTCAAGAGGAAGGAGAAAACCATGAATAATTTGACCTTAAAGAGGAAGAAAGAGTGTTCAGGAAATCATTTCTTGACATGACTGAGATGGTTAGAATCCTTTATCAAGAAAGGAATGAGAGATTGGAAGGAGAAGGATCTAAACTTCACAAAGAAGGACAAGGATCTTCAGGAGGTCAACATGATGAAGATAAGTCAAAGAAGGGAAATGGAGGAAATGGTGGCAATGGAGAGCCATCATCCTCACCCTCATCATCATCATCCTCTACTTCTTCTTCAATACATCAGCCACACAAGTCCAAGAAGACTGGTAAAAGTCCTTTTTTAAAACTTGATGTTAAGTTTGAATTGAAAATGTTTAATGGTGAAGTAAATGCATAAAATCTTGATAATTGGATTAGACAATTGGAGGTCTATTTGAGAATACAGAACCTTCAAGATGATGATACCAAAATTCAATTAGCTTCATTGAGAATGGAAGGTAAATCACTTGTTTGGTGGGAAGCCAAGACAAAGGAGGAAATCAAGAAATATGGTAAGATTATTCTATCATGGTCAGATTTCATTACTGCTATTAAACAAGAGTTTTATCCATTATCTCATATGCAGAAAGCCATAATGAACTGGCAGAACTTTAGGCAATTAAAGGGACAAAATGTGCAAGAATACACCCAAAAATTTAAGAGAAGAGCTCCCTTATTAGGGGTGGATTTCCAGAGCCAGGATACTTTGCTAAAGCACATAGGAGGCTTACATAGCTACCGAAAACATACTATTCTCATGTTTAACCCCATCAGTCTAGATGAAGTTTGTGTTCAAGCCACACATCTAGAAGCTAGAGGGAAGAACATTTCTGAAGAGGGTAGGAAGAAACCTTTTAAGAGTAAAGCCAAAGAAAATACCTCAAAAGATAAAAAAAAAAAGAATGCATCTATTAAGAAAGAGGGAGAAAAATTGGTTTGTAGACATTGTTCAAAAGAAGGCCATGATGAAACTCATTGTTGGAAATTACATCCTGAATTGAGGCCAAAGAAACCCAATAATAAAGGGAAACATAAAACTGCTTCTACAACTTAACATGATCTAGGATCTGATTCGGGTGATGAATCTAAATACCATGGGATTGAAGAACATGAAGGGAAAATAAATTGAAACTAAACCCAGTACCAATACATAAAACTTTCACATAAACACTCCAAATGAAGTAGAAAGAATAGAACTGTTTCATGTGAGGGTCATATCCAAGCATACCAAGATTGACACATTGTTTGACAGTGGGTCACAAGCAAACTTAATATTTGAAGATTTGGTCAAGGAACTTAACCTTGAGACCATACCACATCCAAAACCATATCCATTGGGTTGGATTTGTAAGGATGCAAATCTACAAGTTTCAAATAAATGTATATTGAGGTTTGCAATCACTGCAAATTTTGTTGACACAGTTGAATTAGATGTGGTTCCGCTTGACATCACTGGTATTGTATTAGGGAGTCCTTACTTGTATGACAGGAAAGCGATATTCCATTTCCATGAGAACAAATATCATTTATTCAAAGATGGAAAGGATTTCATTGTTAGGGCACATCGCAAGAAGACAAACATTGCTATGGTAAATGCTGGATATGTAAAGAGGCTAGTAAATTCAAGTAAGAATTTTTTTATTCTTATGATTAAGCCTAAAGTTGATATTAATAATGAATCGTTTGAGGGATGTGATCCTAATTTGAAATCATATTTATATGATGTGGTTAATGGATATCATGAGATGTTTCAGGATCCAACATGATTGCCTCCAAAAAGAGAAATTCAGCATGAGATTTAGTTACAGCAAGATTTTCCTCTTCCAAATATTGGTATGTATCGCATGTTGATAATGAAGAATGCTGAAATAAAGAGGCAAATCAAAGAGATGTTGGATAAAGGAATCATAAGGTCAAGCACCTCGCCATGCGGTTCACCCATAGTCTTGATACCAAAGAAAGATGAGACTTGGTGCATGTGTGTATATTTTCGAGCTTTGAACAAGATTACGGTAAAAAATCGTTACACACTCCCAAGAATATATGATTTGCTTGATTAGCTAAAAGAAGCAAAGTTTTTCACTAAGTTAGATTTTATGAAGTTTATATCATCAAGTAAGAATTGCAGAAAGTGACATATGGAAAACTGCATTCAAAACCAAACAAGGACTCTTTGAGTGGCTAGTTATGCCTTTTGGTTTGTGTAATGCATCGACAAATTTCATGCGAGTTATGGATAGTGTTTTGCGACCATTCCGTGATGAATTTTTCATTGTCTACTTAGATGACATATTGATTTTCAACAAAAGAAGAGAAGATCGTGTCTTGCATGTGAATAAAGTGCTTGATATTTTAAAGAAAGAGAAATTGTTTCTTAAGATGTCAAAGTGTGAGTTTGGAAAGAATTCTTTGGTCTATTTGGGACATATTGTAGGAGGAGGAGAATTGAGGATTGATCCTTCTAAAGTGGAGGCCATTGTGAATTGGCCCACACCCAAAATAGTTACCAAGGTAAGAAGTTTCTTAGGTGCAACTCAATATTGGAGAAAGTTTATTGCTAACTTTTCTTCCATCGCAGCTCCTATGCATGGAGTGACAAGTGTGAAGAAAGGCTTCCAATGTGTTATCACAAAAATAGGAACCTGATAGGCTACTCATCAAGTCAATCTCAGTGTAACTATTTCAAACCAATATTTTGGTTGAGCTTAGCCTCCTCAACCTGAGAGGGCTCTCTCAATAGGTTTAAGATTTTCAATTAATGATTAGATGGCTAACTCTAGAAATAAAAAAGGACAAAATGTATAACTGGTTGAATCACATATTAGCAAATATTCATTGGGCCATGGAGTCAAAGTAGTCTTCAACAAAAATCACAATCAGTTAAACATGGAAGTCAAGGCACTTAGAGTCTAGGTTTATAAGTTAAAACAGTAACACAGTGAATAAGCACAATCTACAAGCATGTGAAGGAGTTAGAGCATTATTCAATGAATTATAAGTAACACATGCTCATACCACTAAAATTAGGTAATTAAAAAAGGCCATAGTAATATCAAACACATAAACCCCTTGTGAATCTTGAGTAGTAAAAATGATCTATGTATTAAGTTGAAAAATATCCAGTAACATACAATAACACAACTGCTTTGCTAATGAAAATGCCAACCCCTATGAATTCGACCTAATGCTTCATATAAAGCCTTTAAAATCTTGGATTCCATGATCCACCACTAGGAGAAGTCGAATTCCCATACATGACACCTAATCTAACCATAAAACAAACTTTTAATTACAAAATGACAAGTAAACAATCTTTGAAGATTCCTAATCCAAATAGGAGTGAAACTCCTAAATATGCTTGCAACAAACTTATCTAAAATTTAATGCTTCCTTTTCCAGCTGCAATCCCATGAGTTCAAATTTGGATGATGCCTCCACCTTTGATATATTCATGCTAATCATGACAAAAACTACCCTAAAAATCAGGAGACAGATTTCCTGTTTTACTGTTTTTTACCTGAAAAATAGGTGTTGATATAGAGCTTGTATCTTCTCATGCAATTTTTTTTTGAGAAACTGAAGGAGGTGTTTGGAGACCAATCTGTCTGGAACAAAAACCTCTTTTTTTTTTTTGAAATACCTCTCCTACTGCCCAGAAACTGTCTTTGAACAACATGTGTAAACTGGAAAATTATGATTTCTGAAACTATGGCTTCAAAGAAAGCCTTGTATCTCCCAACTGGTAACACTTGTGAGAAAAGTGAGATAGGTTATTGTAGCTGGAGATTTTATGAAGAGAAATGTCCTTCAAAATTCAGAAATACCTTTTCTTGTGGTCAGAAACTGATCTTGAAGTGAAATAATAAACCAGAAAGCAGAGTTTTTCTCTCAATGACTTTCAACAGTTTCATAGCGCAAGTTGAGTCATCAATTTCTCCCACCTAATGATGAATTTGAAGACATTTAAAGAGGTTTTTTTAGTTAGGTATGTTAGTAAGAAAAACCTCTTTCAGTTTTCAAAAATTCGCTTTCAGTTGCCCATAAAATTCATTGGAAATTTACTACTAAAACCAGAAAACATAGTTTTTTGATGAAAAAAAAGGTTGTTTCAGTGGTTTCGTAGTGCGCTACGAAAATAGCAACGTTTTCATAACACAAAACTGGTTTTTTACACTAGATGCGCTACGAAAATGTGGTTTCGTGGCTTATTGCAATTTTTTTTTTCATAAGTTCAAAAACCTAACTTCTAAATGGATGATGGGACCTTTAAACCATGAAATGAGACTTCTAAACTTAATTTGGAAATGGAAATGATAAATTTGGGACTTCAACCCTATCACTTACCCCTTTAAGCATGAAATGAATCAAAACCTATTTAAGACCATGACTAGAAACAAAATAAACTTTCAAAGTTTAGAAATTTTTTTAAGGTGATAACAGTGGCTCCACTTGGGATAGTGTGCCCCTGTGGTACATTAAGAACCAATAGCTCTAGTGCTACTATCCATCCTTTGAAAAAAAAAATATGAAATTTTTCCAAGTTTCCCATAAAATTTTTAATGGCCTTCACCTAGGGCTTAAGCTTGATGATTTTTTCAAGAGGCACTCAAACTGTACCTACTGAAAAATGCTCAGTCAACCTTGAGCTTATTTTCACATTTCTAACTACCCTATCAACTGCAATCTCCATTTGTAGCTCAAAGAACATGAAACTTCCAATGAATCCAATCATTGATCTGATTTTATATTTGAGGGTCTTGACTACGCTTGAACCCAAAGTAAACATGATATTGAGATGACCAATGCCCCTGAAAATGTATTTGATCTTCATAATAAAAATGAAACTGAAACACTGGAGAGTAAAAATCTTCCATGTATTCAACTATAGGGTCAAAGAAGACCTGATCAATTTGATGATCCTCATAACTACATGTAACTTCAGACAACTGATTCTCAGCCACACAAGATTTCTTTTTTATGCTTTCGAACTAATTTTCAAACTGATTTTCAAAAACAATGTATTCTTCCTCAAACTCAAAGGAGAAAGGTGGCAAAAACCTCTCTTTTTTTTCTTGCATAAAAATCAATTGAAAAGACTGATCTTGATTATGAATACTATGAGATTGAATTTTATCTTTTGAAACTTGAATGTCCTTTTCAGTGTTCTCTGTAACTTCATCCACAAACTAAATCTTATCAACTGATTTGCACTCAAATGATTTCAGATTAGAGGACAAGGATAAAGAGAAATTTTCACCCACTTTTTGATCAATGTAATCATCATTTGATGTAGGCTGATGCAATAAATGACATGAAGAATCAACTTTTTCCTGTACCTGAGGATTGTAGCAAGCATTTTCCAATATTTCCTCTTGTTGTTTGAAATGATTCTCATACTCCTGATGATCAAAGGATTGACAAGTCTGCTGCAAATTTTCCTCAAACTCAAAGGATGTGACATGATTTTCATAAGTAAACTCCTGCTGGGTTTCATTTGCATCCAAGGGAGATGTTATCCTTTCTTCTTGGTGATGAAAGGTATTTTCATGAAGGGCCTCTAAAATTTCTTCATCCATGAACTCATCATCTTCATAACAATTCTCCAAATATTCAATAAAACTCACAGAATGATTACAGTAGTCTTTGACCAGCAATAAAGAGGGATGACACTCTTTATACATCTCATAAAATGCATCATGGAAATTAGCAAGAGAATATAATGAACCATTTGGCAAGCTTTCATACCAAGACCATGCTTTTCCTTCTAAAGTGGTCATAAATATCTTCATGAGAGAATCTTCAGGAAATTGAACCTTAAGACTGTATACATGCATATGGAACCTAACCAAATGAAGAGCAACATTGTCTCTCTTTTAATCTTGAAATATTGGAAGATCATCTAACCATTCAACCTTTGGAATAAGATTTGGAAAACCAGGGATATGAGACCGATTCATAGGGGCATACCTGGCATTCATTCTTGCAATGGAACTCATCTTAAAACTTCATCAAGCTACTGATCTTTAAGCAGTGGAGTCACCTTTCAATTTGATTATTTGATGTGTGGAGTTGCCAAGGTAGTGCTGCAGCCTCTAACAGATTCTGAGCTCCTGCTACCTTCAGAAGTTCAGCTTCTTGATTTCGGGAATGAATAATCTTCAGGCTCCTGGCAAACGCACCAAAATGTTATCACCAAAATAGGACCCTGATAGGCTACTCATCAAGTCAATCTTAGTGTAACTATTTGAAACCAATCTTTTGGCTGAGGCTTAGCCTCCTCAACCTGAGAGGGCTCTCTCAATAGGTTTAAGATTTTCAATTAATGATTAGATGGCTAACTATAGAAATAAAAAAGGACAAAATGTATAACTAGTTGAATCACAGATTAGAAAATACTCATTGGGCCATGGAGTCAAAGTAGTCCTCAACAAACATCTCAATCGGTTAAACATGGAAGTCAAGGCACTTAGAGTCTAGGTTTATAAGTGAAAACAATAACACAGTTAATAAGCACAGTCTACAAGCATGTGAAGGAAGTTAGAGCATTATTCAATGAATTCTAAGTAACACATGCTCATACCACTGCAAATAGGTAATTAAAAAAGGCCATAGTAATATCAAACACATAAACCCCTTCTGAATCTGGAGTAGTAATTTTGATCTTTGTATTAAGTTGAAAAATATCCAGTAACATACAGTAACACAACTGCTTTTCTAATGAAAATGCCAACCCCTATGAATTCGACCTAATGCTTCATATAGAGCCTTTACAATCTTGGATTCCATGATCCACCACTAGGATAATTCGAATTCCCATACATGACACCTAATCTAACCATAAAACAGACTTTTAATTACAAAATGACAGGTAAACAGTCTTTGAAGAGTCCTAATCCAAATAGGAGTGAAACTCCTAAATATGCTGGAAACAACCTTATCTAAAATTTAATGCTTCCTTTTCCAGTTGCAATCCCATGAGGTCGAGTTTGGATGATGCCTCCACCTTTGATATATTCATGCTGATCATGACAAAAATTGCCCTAAAAATCAGGAGACAGATTTCCTGTTTTACTGTTTTTTACCTGAAAAATAGGTTTTGAGACAGAGCTTGTATCTCCTCATCCAAAATTTATTTTGAGAAACTAGAGGCTTTTGAAGACTAATCTTTCTGGAACAAAAACCTCTCTTGGTTTTTTGAAATACCTCTCCTACTGCCCAGAAACTGTCTTTGAACAACATGTGTAAAACTGGAAAATTCTGATTTTTGAAAATATGGCTTCAAATAAAGCCTTGTATCTCCCAACGGGTAACACTTGTGAGAAAAGTGAGATAGGTTATTTTAGGTAGAGATTTTATGAAGATAAACCTCCTTCATAATTCCAAAATACCTTTTCTTGTGGTCAGAAACTGATCTTGAAGTGAACTACTAAAACCAGAAAGCAGAGTTTTTCTCTCAATGACTTTTAGCAGTTTCATAGCGCAAGTTGAGTCATCAAGTTATCCCACCTCATGATGAATTTGAAGAAAAGGAAATTTTTTTTTGTATTAAGGTATGTTAGGAAGAAAAACCTCTTTCAGTTTGCAAAAATTCGTTTTCAGTTTCCCATAAACCTCATTGGAAATTTACTACTAAAACCAGAAAACAGGGTTTTTTGATGGAAAAAAAGGCCGCTTCAGTGGTTTCGTAGCGCGCTACAAAAATAGCAGCGTTTTCGTAGTGAAAAAATGGTTTTTTACACTGGCTGCGCTACGAAAACGTGGTTTTGTGGCTTATTGCAAAAACTTTTTTCATAAGTTAAAAAACCTAACTTCTAAATGGATGATGGGACATTTAAACCATGAAATGAGACTTCTAAACTTAATTTGGAAATGGAAATGATAAATGTGAGACTTCAACCCTATCACTTATCCCTTTAAGCATGAAATGACTCAAAACCTATTTAAGACCATGACTAGAAACAAGGTAAAATTTCAAAGTTTAGAAATTTTTTTAAGGTGATAACACAATGGGGAGGCAAACAACATCAAACTTTTGAAGCTTTAAAAGACAAGATCAATTCAGCTCCAGTCCTTGCATTACCAAATTTGAGACAACCATTCGAAATAAAAACCGATGCTAGTGATTATGCCATGGGCACAGTACTTTTACGGCATGGTAAGCCTATCACTTTTCATTTTGAAACTTTTAATGGTGATGTGATTAATTATCCTACATATGACAAAGAAATATATGCGTTGGCACAAAGTGTCAAGAAGTGGAAACGCTACTTGATGGGTAAAGAGAATATTGTACACACCGATCACCAACCATTACAGTACTTGCAGTCATAAACAAAATTGCAGCAATGAAGATATTTTAGGTGGATGGAATTTCTTCAACAATTTCACTTGGTTAAAAAGTACACGAAAGGTATTTTCAATAAAGTTGTAGATATGCTTTCAAGACTAATCATTAGTGCTTCTACTTTACTAAAAAATGATTCTATTGTACATGAGAGTTACATAGAACAATATGCACATGACATTGATTTTCAAGATGTGTATGCTAGTTTGAGTGAAGGGAATCAAGTTGAAAAACCTATGTATTCCAAAAGGAGAGAGGCTAAGTGTCATGAGAGAAGCTCATTCTTCTCTTATTGTTGGACACTTTGGGGTAAGAAAAACAGTGGTGCATCTATAGAGGTATTTCTATTGGCCTAACATAATAGATAGTGTGTCACGTTTGATAAGAGGTTGTTCTATGTGTGAAATAATTAAGCCTAGTAATAGGAAGCTTGACCGGTACCATCAAGACCATGGGAGAGTGTCTCCATGTACTTTGTTGGAGGTCTACCTATGTCAAGAAAAATATATGATTATCTTTATGTAGTTGTGGATAGATTCAGTAAAATGTCTATAATTATGCCATGTAAGAAAACCATTACTGCTGAACAAACCGCTGAACTTTATTTTCAACATGTTTGGGTTCATTTTGGATTGCCAACTTCTATTGTTAGTGATAGGGATTCCAGGTTCATTGGGAATTTTTGGTCAAATATATGGAGAATGATAGACACAAAGTTGAAAAATAGTACCGCTTTTCATCCACAGACATATGGACAAACTGAGGTGGTGAACAGAACAGTTGTGCATCTATTGAGAGGATATTGCAACAAACATCCTAAGTTGTGGGATGAACAACTGCATTATATTCAACACGCTTACAAATGGGAAAAGCACTCTTCAACACAAACCTCACCTTTTGAAGTATGCTTTGGGTATTTTCCAAAATCGCCCTTAGGCTTCATCTTTGGGAAGGATGGTGCAATTGATGGCCATAGTGACATTGATAAGGCTCGAAAGTTCATTGAGAAAATTTAGATTATACATCAACAAGTTCAAGAACAACTTGAGAAAATTCAAAGAAAATACAAAGAGAGGCATGAAAAACACTGGGTTGATCACAAGTTTCAAAAGGGAGATGAGGCATGGTTTCACATTAGCAAAGAAAGGATGCAAGGGGAAGGTAAAAATCTCAAACCCATTTGCTATGGTCCTTTCAAGATCATAAAACAAGTTGGTAATAATGCATTCCAACTTGACTTGCCTTCTTATATGCAAATGTATTCAGTTGTTAATGTTGAAAAATTACACTTGTATGAGCCACCGTTGATCGATGATCAAGGAAGTGATGTTCAACTACCTTCTATTGAATATTTCTCGCCAGAATTTCTGGATGAGCTCAAAGATGATACAATTCTTGACATGAGGACCAAAGCATCAAAGAGGGGAAGTGTTAACTACCTTTGAGTTGGGCTGAAAGGCACTAAACCAAGCAAGGAAAAATGGATGGAGTTTGGAAAGGTGAGCGAGTTGTACCCTCATCTACCGAACAGGTAATCAAGTATTTGGGGTCCAAAAGCTTCCCAATGGGGAGGAATGATCAGGAGTTCATTAATTTTTCTCAAAATTCAAAGTTACAGGATTGGATTGAAACTAGGATGGTTGCATAGATATTGTATTCTTGATTCTGGTGCCATGAATGGTTCGAAAAACCAATGTCGTATGAGGAAGATATCACGTTTTGATCGAAATGCCAAACATGTAAATTTTCGACAGTTGACCAAGTTTGACAGGGATGCAAAGTCAGTAAAAAGGGATGCACATTCAGAAAAAGGGAATGTTTTGAGGAATATTCCCCTCAGAACTAATCGCAGGTTGACAAGTGTCCTTGTTTTTATTGGTTGTATGAGGTTTGGGAGAACCAATTAGAGGGTGCCACATGGCTAGCCTTGAGGCTGCCACGTGTCCCTGAAATGGCATGATAAAATTTTGTTGGGTCTGCAAGAATCGACCCCGAGACCTCCCATCGGGCACGCGCGTGGTTTACCACTTGAGCTACATGTTGTGAATTAACTGTATTGTGTTGCAATTTTATGTTATGTTGTATCACATTTACAGTTGGGGGTTGGAACCGCCTATGGTCCCAACCTGCCAACAGTTCCACAAGAAATGTCACATGGCAACGTTAATAGAAAAAATTTAATACTCGGTCTATATGTTGATCCGACAGCTAAACCCGCCAATGTTTTTGCAATTTTGGCACATGCAACCATCAACACCAAACTCCACGTATTTTATGCGCTAACCAACCTGCAACTAGAGTTCAAAACTGTTGAACTAGAGTTCCATCGTGGGTTCCGCCCAACGTTTGTGTAACCGCGGGTTTGGGGGGTGCGCATGTGGCCACCCCCAACCACTAACATTTAATGAAAAAATTAGATTTGGTGGAAGGTTAGAAAGCATGCCATTTTTGGCGGAAATGCTATTTTAACTCCAGTTAAGTGGATTTCTCCACTTTTAGTGGAGATTTTCTAGGTGAAACTAGGCAAAAAGAGTAGGAGACTCAATTTTTGATCATTCTGAGTGAATGAAGAGTCATTTTTGAATCATTGGAGCATTCTGGAGCCATTGGTGCAGAGAAAAAAACCATTTGAGCTGTCTAACAACATGTAATAGCAAAAAATGGAGCATAATGAAAGATGGACATGCCATTGGGAGCTGGACCAACAGATGTAGCCCAGGAGGGGTGAACTGCTTCATCATGCTTGATGTGTAAATTTCATGTGGTGAATTATTTATCTGTTTTACACTACTATTAAATGTTATTTAAGTTTTTTCTATGCTTCTAATTCACTACAAATTATCTACTATTCATGGACAAACACCTCAATCCCTATGCAAACTAATGAACTGATTATGCACATGTTTTATAAACTGAAAATACACTTAGCACGACAAAACTAATACAATCATTTCAGATCAGGAACCCTACAAGCAATGGTATAATACAATATATACAATTTTTCTACGAGGTGGGCATCTCCCATGCTCATGATGCTTTGGCTAGCTAAACAAGTCTATTTGACAAATATAAATTCTGTTAGTGTCACTAGTATGGTAAGGATATGTTGGTTAATGACGACAAATGCTGATGCCCTCAGGGGAATTTTTTCTTTGACAATAGGTGGAATGTGGTACCCATATGTGTAAACTTGGCATGGCATATAGATGCACATTGTACATGTGGGTGTATGGCAGGGAACTTCCCATGTAAGCATTGCTGAAAGAGACGCTTATAAAGGCATGGGTCTTCGACGAATTTGATCAAAGTGCAATGGTTGTAAGGTATGATACCATATTGACTTGAAATCTTGTGTTGTAGTCGAATGTTAGGAGGATTGATGACATTTGTGGGTAATGATGTCTCCCACAGTGCCATCCGAGGATGTCCCTTTTGTGGAGAGGGTTGATCCAAGGTACCGCTTCCTTTTTGGAAAATAGGTGTTGGCGTCGAAAAAAAGGAAGCCTCAACCGAACGAGAGAGTCACTGATATAGGGGATCAGGATCTTGGATGTGATGCTTTTAACATAAGCATGATGGCGAGGGTTGACTGAAAACTGATGATGGGGATTCATGGCCCAAGGTCGGAGTATAAAAAGCATCTTGGAAGAAGTCATAACTATTTCTGATGGGTAAATCCCCAGAGTTGGTAGGACATCCAGGGTGGGAATATATTAGTTATGAATGTCATGGTGGCTTATGCGCAAGGGTATGATACTCTGATCAAGGGTGACCAGGGACTAATGCCACGGGAGAAAAAAATGGATGGGTGGGTGGGGGACATAGTGCACATTTTGTGGTCTTTGTACACTGACCAAAAGAAGGAAATAATGGGGTTTGGTTTGTATAAAAGAAAGAGACGAGTGCCCCAAAACATGAAAGTGTTCGCTCACTGATGATGTGAGGAAGGTGTTTTTGATGCAGGTGGGGGTCCCATTGGTTGGTCTCATGTGTGGGGTTGATGAAGTAGATGGAAAATGTCATAGGTGGGCTATGTTGATGGAGGTATGGTAGGCCAAATGTGAGGTGTGAGAGTGCACTTTCAATCTTCTTTCAAAAACCTGGTAATCCGGGAAAGGGGTTTTATTGATATGGTAAAACTTGACTTGATGCATGGTGAGTGAAACAAGCATGAGGTGCTTCCTGGACTAAAGTGGTATGGCCATGGCATCATTATTTTTATGATATATGGTCTACTGTGGGTGACGGGCGCTATGCAGGGGAGGCTCTACCGACCAATGAAGATGTTTATCATGTGCAAGGTGGGGTGATGATAAACGTGGCCAGATGCTTGGAACCTATGGTTGATTTCTTATGGAGAAATGACGTCAGGATATGCAGAGTTCTTCTGGGACTCTATCATGCTGAGGGTAGGATGATACCTACTCTGGAACTTTTGGTGGATGGAGCGATGTATGGTTTGCATAATACCTGCAAAAATATACCCCAAGTGAAAGCACCTTATTTACTCAAATATTATTGAAAGACATGTGCTTTAAAAAGAATATGAAGAGGGCATACCTATCACCACTGAAAAATGATTTTTCCGGAGGTGCACATGTGTGGCGCCTCCCTTGGGCATTATGGAGTGTTGATCATGGTGTTTCTTTTGGTCCAGTAATTGGGCCTTCTGAGCTCTCGTTATGGTCCTCCAAAGTTTCTGAAAAGTGTGACATATACGTGAATATGGTTCAATTTAGTTCATTTGTGTCAGTTGAGAATTTGAGGTGTTGAGACGTTAGAAGCTTCTACGGAGCTGTTCTTGCCGTTCCAGTCAGCCTGAGTACCCGAGACTAGCGATTTTTGAGTCAGGTAGGCTCCATGATGTCCTCCGTTTTATTTTTTTCAGTGTGTTGGTGCCAGGGTCCATACAGGATGGGTTTCTATGGATCCTAGGCTAGTTTTTTCCTTGAATATGGAGGCGATCAAGGTAGATGCATGAAACTTGTGTGCAAAAATAAGGTTCTGCGCGCACTTATTATGCCTGTCCTAGCTTTAGGCACACCTTTGGCGCGTCTATGAGAGAAACATACGCGCTCTCCTCGCGCCTGTCTAAGGAACAGGTGCGAGGAGGGCCGAAGCTATTTTTTGCAAAATTTTGGGAAATTTTGTGTGTTTTTTAGTGTGACTGATGTGTGCCTGTTTGATGGTAGGATGTTGTGGAGGGAGAGGGATTGGGCTGATCTCCGGGCCGCTTTGGCTGCTGATGGTCACGTGCGCCAACAGTTGGCACACTGGGGTATTCTCAAATTCATGGAGAATGACTTGCTACGATCACAAGATCGTCTTCTGTGCTACCTGATCTGATGTTGGAACAAGTGGTGCAAGGTGATGGTGTTGCGGGGGTGCGACCTTGTTATATGTCCCGAGAAGGATATCTATTTTGTGACCGAGTTGGTGCCTCGGGGTGAGGCTCTTCCTTATCCACTTCCTCATGGGAGAGTGGATCTTGAGCAATTTTCAGCAGGCCATTGTGGCGGGGCGCCCCTTATGGAAGGGTGCATAGCGATTAATATTGTGACTGATTTGGCTGAGCGGTGTGCTCTGGAGGCCATTGTGCAACTGGCGGGGTCGTCTTCTCCTCATCAGGCATCAGGACCGCAGATCAGTGTTTTGCACCAAATGAGGGCCAGACACTTCTTCAACTTTTCCCATTTCTGTTATGACAGGATGTTGGCGCAGATTTACAAGGTCCGGGATGGATCAAACCTATTCACTTATGCTAGCATTATATGCAGCATCATGTATAAGCGGGTGGTGCTGTTGAGACCTACGGTGGCTGTGACTGCTGGGGGGCCACGAGAGCCTCACATGAGGAGGTGGGCCCCTGTGATGCCTCACAAAGGGGGAGGTAGGGTGGGGCATTATTGGAATGCCACCACGGAGGCTTGGTTTGAGGCCAATCCTTAGATGTTCCTGCCATTCCCTTATGTGGGGATGGACTTCCGGGGAGACCCAAACAAGGGTCTTCCTGCTAGATATGCTTGGGGGATAGCAGGTATGTTTTTGTGTTTTATTCTACTTTTAATTGAGTATATATGTTTTGTATGTGTGTTATGATGACACTGACATAGTCTTGTTACTCTTGCAGATGTTGGTGAGGTCGGACGTCCCGTGGCTCGGTTGGTGGGACACCATCCAATTCAACGACCTCGAGGAGCTTGCAGGGGATAGGGAGGAGCTCCAGAGTAGCCTATGGGTTAAGCACTTGGCGGGGGGGGGTTGTCCCTTGGGGGAGGGTAGTAGCTCAACTGCTGCCGAGGCTATTGCTGAGTGGGCTCGTGTTGAGGCGACAGAGGCTCGCGTTGCTGAGTTGACAGAGCAGTTGGCTTCTCCAGAGGTCAGAGCATGAGTGATAGAGGATGGGTTCGAGTGGATCGATTGACCCAGGGGATGCCTACCTAAGGTTTTGTGGATGACCTTGACGATGCATGGCTAGAGACACTTATGGCCGAGGAGAGGGGCTATCGGCCAATTTTGCATCGAGTAGCGGTTTCTATTTTGACGACGGCTCCAGTACTGGTACCGGGAGCGGTTGTGGGTCCAGGTGCCGCACCTGGGGGAGCATTGCCCTAGAGTTTTATTGTACACAGGGAAAGCGCCCATTATGAGGATTCTTCCCCTATTTTTGTTGACTTGTATATTTGTATATTTTGGTGTAACTTATGGGTCAAAGACACTATTTTTTGTACTCAGACACATATATTTTTTGGTATATATGACAGAGATATTTTTTACGGCTCTACATGGTGTGCCCCTTGTTTTTTTTTATGGATTATTCTATGCTGATGGATATCTATGTTTTATGTGTTTTATGTATGATGGTTTATCCAAGATGCATTCCAATTTAGAATATTGTTAGCTATGCGACCAACTTTTTGGTTTTGACTTCTTGGTACATGTGTGAATATAATGTGGTCAAACTGTTGGCTTAATATTTTTGCACACAAGTATTTTATAAATAGATGTGAATCCCTTATCTCAAATGCTTGGTTTAACTGCGACACTACTAACTGGGAATTAAGGTAGATATGCATATGGCATATGCCTTGATTAAGGGCGTCACACATAAGTCTGATGACGACATCATATTCTACCTAATTTTTTGTTGCTGAGCTGATACAAACACCATTGGTGCAGAGCAGTGATCTGTCAGGGTGATAGATAACCTAGGCAGATGCTGCTAAAATTTGAGACCATCGCGATGCTCCATCGACAAATACGAAGTAATGGTCAGGTTGGTAATCCATTGTGACACTAGAGCGCATTTTGTGACAAGTATTTTTGTCAAAAATTTAAAGTGTTTGGGTCTGTGTATGTTGACTCTAGGGGTGGGCCTTCTTAGCCCTTATGGGTAGAATTTCTTGAGATAAAGGCCACCGGCGAGGTTGCTGAGGCATGTCCTGTCCGGCTCAGTCAAGATGTATGCCCCCTTGAGGAGGAAATTCTTTATGATGTAGGGTCCTTTCCAAAAAGTTTCGAACTTTCCTAGCCCTAGGGCTTCTTTTGCGACATCGTAGCAGAGGACTAGCTCTCCCTTGATGAATGGGCGAGGGTTGATGTGTCAGTCGAACGATGCTTTTACCCGTTTCTTGTGGGCCTTGTTGTGTTGTAGATATTTCCATCAGCTTTCATAAACAAACTCTAGTTGCACTAAATTCTACTCTAAAGGCTGGATATCATCGAGGAGTTTGATGGCAGCATGTAAATTTGGGATATCGTGGAAATCAATGAAAAAGCGTAGGGTGCCCCGATTTTTTACGATTGGAAGAGGGTTGGGAACCCAAGATGTGCGGGATGTCCGATTCCTACTTTTGATACATGAGGATGCGAATCATATATGGTGTATCGTGCATCGGCGTTTGGTGGGGGGGGGGAGGGATTTTCATGATGGGATCTTGTGAGAGTGCAAGGCTAGATCCCTCGTTAGGATGGGAAATTTCCGGTAGGTGGAAATTGTGTCTGTTACAGAGGTGCCTGAATGTTTCCATTAGCGGGAATGCCTCTGGTTCGTGGTTATGGCTAGTGCAATTGGTGCTTGGGACCAATGTGCTAACTGAGAAGATTGTGTGGGAGTCGACATTAGTCTTCCTCCCAGACATGGACGCTCGGAAAGGATCCGATGTAGAAGATGAGTTCTTCTGCTCCCATTTCCAAGTTTTCGGCTTGGGTATATCTAACTCTTTTGGGGAGTGTATAATTAATTCTACTCTTGCTGCTCTAAGCTTCATGATATGCTCACATTTTATTGTATGATGAAAGTTTGAACAAATCTGGAAATAGCTGTGTGTGATCTTCCCTTGTTTAGAGAGAAGCCTTTGGGGGAGAGAAGAGACTATGCGAAAACTGTTTACGAGGTGCTTCAGTTCTTTGCATTGATTGACCCAGTGGCCAATCAAGTCGCATATTCCGCATGTTATCCTAGGTTGAACCTGGGTCATGCTTGGTTGGCGCTCCTTCCCAATTTTCCTCTCATGGTGACCTGGGTATGGGGTAGATTTCCTGGTGGCGTTCTGCCTTCAATACTAGTTGAGGAGATCCTCGTGTTTCCTCTCTAATGCATGTATCATATCGATTAGAGGACGTACTAACATGATATAGGTACAACACTGTTCATGGTTATTGCCACGAAATACTAGGCGAAACATCCTAGATACGAGGTTCTCGTCCTGCTCACTTGGTGGCGTGACTGGGTACCAGCGGCGTAGCGCTTCTAAGTCAGGGCAAGTGGTGACCACATGATTGGGAATTTTACAAAATGTACATGTTGGTATTATCTATAGCGTATGGATGGGGGTAACTAAGGGTTCCCCGATTGGTCGCTTTTCAGCTGATAGAAAGAGGATGGATCTAATCATCACATATTTCTGAGTTGTTGAATTATTCATGGATTCATTTTTTGAGCCATATTCTTGGGAGAGGTGAACTATGGCTGCACGTAAACTGGCCATTGCTAAGAGAAATCAGGGGATATAATGGCACTGTTTTAAAATGTGGTTGTCAACACATAAAGGACAAGTGAATTGAGTTGCCTTCAAACCAACATAGTAAACATGCTCTACAGAATACCATCTATGGATGAGTTCCAGGGCTGCGCATTCCTCAATGAAGTGGCCATGTTCATCGCATAGTGCGCAGCGTATGATAGGAGGGGGGAAGATAAACGAGAGTCTTTCAGGTGATTGTCATTCCTCCTGCAGGTATAGAATGGTGCGAGGTTCATCTCCGGTTGATTGGGTGGAGGGATTCTCTTGATAGGATTTCTCGATGGCGTGTAAGGCAACCCTATATCGCGATATCTCTTGGAAATGATGGGTATAGTGTCCATAGTTGCTGCAGATAGCACATGTGTGTAGGGTGGTGCCACGACGTCTACCGCAAAGCTAAGGAGTGGTTTTAATTCATCTAGATATGGCCAGATGTGGGTAGGGTGGCCTACTATGCCATATATGGTGCAACGAGGTGATTCCCATGGCATGGTTGGATTCTCCACCTTCTTTCCTCTTCTATTGGTTTTATTAGTCGTAACCATCGGCTTTGTGATAATAATTTCCTTCGAGGGGATTTTTTTGACAGTCTCCTGAACAACTAGGGCCTGCTAGGATTGAGAGGGATTAACCCTATAGAGGTGATGTGTGTGGCTCCCTTCCTGATAGGTGGGACTATGTACCAAACTGAGATTGTAAAAGATACGTTTGGTAACACCACAGTGGTCAAGACTTGCTAGGATACAAAACCAACTGGGGGATAGAGAAAAGGATTTTGGGAGGTGGCGTAGGCTAAAGAGGCTGCAGTGGCCTAGGAATCGTTGTCACTACTGCTCGTCTCCGTGTCTTGGCTGGATTTGGTGCTAGATGTGGACATCATGCATACCAGAGCCTCTGTGATGTGAGATGATGGCTCTGGGATAACAAGGGGATATCCTAGGAATGACCCAAGGATGGATGACAGTTTGAACAGGTCGGGGCCATATTCTTGGTACCTTGTAAGCTTCTCGGCGGATGTGTCTCTGAAGGATAGAATGACATTGGTATTTGTTAGGGGCTGCTTTTCACTTTATGTCAATTGGTCGCCAGTAATGATGCGGTCCTCATGGGGGAACATCATAGTTCAGAAGACGGAGGAGGCTATGGCTGACATGTCGTGCATATAACTATGGCCAAGGAGTATATTGTAATCTAGTTGGGCATCCAAGACTTCAATGTCTATAAGGACCGTCTTGCCGGCTAATCAGACCGAGACGTTTTGGTAGAGATCGACAGGGGCTAAAGGATGTCCATCGTATGCTCTAAGAATGATGTCTGCTGGCTTAAGTTCAAGAGACCCTAACTTCTGCTAGACGTTCTTTGACATGACGCATGTGGATGCACCCTCGTCAATTATACATCGGTGGATGGTGATGTTTTGAACTGACACTAGTATCTGAAAGGCGACCATCGAGGGAAGCCTAGGGGTGGCTTTATCTAAATCAAAAGCCATCAGGCACGAATCAACAGGGTCGATGGTGCCTAATGCGGAAATTAAGGCTTTCCTTTGCTTTGGGCATGATTGTAATACCTCCAAATATCACATAGCGGCAAGAGATTGAGCTAGATCATCCACAATGCTATATTTATGGGCTACTTTGGAATGGTTTCCTACCCACCTAGTTGGTCCCTTAGCCATTTTTGGAAAGGTTCAATAGGCATCTTTGATATGGTCAAAGGTGCTGTTGATGCACTTTTACTAGCCCCTGACGAATTGGTGTCTGGTGGGGTATCGTAATTTCAGTTCTGTGTCTAAAAAAAAAATTCTTCGCGAGTCATGTATATTTCATGGTTGTTCTTTCTAGAATCGTCGAGAGTTTTTGCTATTACTGAGTGCTAACTATCCCTTGATGGGGGAAAGGCTCTTGCATAACTGTTGTTTGCTGGGAGGATCCCCCTTGTCCACGGTTACCTTGAAGCTTCTTCAGCTCAAGGAGGTCGGGACCGTGGTGAGTGTAATGGTCGTACTCACCACAGATTGAACAAGAGTGGTTTATCCGAAGATTTTCCCTCTTGTTCTGCCTTTGGGGGTTACTTGTTTCTTGGTTTTAATTTCGGTTGGAGTTGCCTATGTCCTAAGATCGCGGAGCGCGTTGTTGATTGTTGCTCCCCTATCCAGGATTTATTTTAGGTTTGTTTTTTCCTTTTTTCTTATCCAAGTTGGGATCAAAATTTGTATTCTCCTGATTGTATGGTTGGCACGGTTGGGATTGGGAAGGTTGCACAAATTTCAACTGTGCATTATTCTGCATGGGTGGGTTTTGTGCTGGGGATTGGGCATATTGCGGTCCTTGTCCCTGGTTTATAAATGGCTGTTGGGGGGAAGCTCTTTCGTCAGCATGTCTAGCTGCATACTGGGACCCTTGAGCTGGAGGATCAGGTCCTCCATGCTGATGGTGTTACGATGATGCCCTACTGGTCAAATTTTTTGGAGGCGCAAGATGACTTTGGTATCCGGGTTGCGGTATGCTCTGGGTAGAATCATATGTGTAACCGGGGTATGGAACGTTGCTGATTAGGTTATTTTGGGTCAATGACCCAATTAAACCATCTGCAAAGTTAGACGCGCCTGGAAATTCTTTGTAAGTTTGCAGGTGCGGGGCGTTAGGTTAGATATTGTAAATATACCCTGACTGCGTATAAATTAGCTCAAGATGTTGGGCCTTATTGATGGCGTCCTCTTCGGATATGGGATTTTGTTGTGCCACATCATTAGAAATATCTGCAGTGAGAGTTTTCAGGAACATGTCTAACACAACTCGATCGTCGAGTTTGGATTTGCACAAACTATGACGCAGCTGCCATTTGTGGAGATGGTCTGAGATATGGAAAACGGGTGTTTGCCTAAAGTGGGTCAATAGTTCCATTCTAGAATCGAGATGGATGGGTAACTAAAAATAGGCCAGGAACGCAGTAGCGAGTTTGGTAAAGGTTCCATGTGTAGCAAAGGGTTGCTCCACATACCATTTCACGGCTATTTCAGTTAAGGTACATTGAAATAGTCGTAGTCGAATAGTATCGTCAACGATGCTGTTCGACGAACACCATAGGTGGAAAGTCATAGCATGATTTTCAGGGTCTTTCGCTTGCTTCCCTTCGAACTTTGGAATGTCTGAAGGGAGCTTCGTGGGCATGGGAGGCCATGTGGGGTTGTGTGCAATGGGGTCATTTTTCAACTTGGTTAAATCTGGTAGATTTAACGAAGCTAGGAAAGGTGTCTGAAGGTTTGTAGCCATTGGAAATTGTGAAAAAACAATGTTCTGGTTAGGAATAGGGTTTTTCTGTGACGTACCCTACTGTGCGTTCACCTAGCTTCTCGAATGGGTGGCACTCCTCTGTCCCCTAGGGGTTGTGGGAGGATTGGTATGTGGTGACCCTATGGGGGTGCTCACCGGTGTGGCGTTGGGTGACCGAAGAGGGTTTCCAACTAATGATTCCCCAATAAAGGATGAAACAATAAGGGTGGCAATGTTCCTTCTTTGATGCTTAAATGGCGAAAGACCTGGAACCCCTCCTGGTAATGGGGGGAGGTCCAAAATATGTCTAGATCGACAAGGTCCCGTTGGGTCCATTCTGGCGTTGACTAGGTATGGTTTTGGAAATATTTTATCCTACGTGACCAATCAATAAAAAAATATGGTTTTATGTTGTTTGCGTATGATACTCAAATCCTAGAAGACCTAATCATCCTCACATGCTCAAATTTAACTAAGCCTTGAGAAGATATCTTGTGAATTCTTGCACAACGTCCTGAAAGAATTGAGGACACCCCCAGTCAACCAAACAAAATCAACCAAGGTAAGGGTAGAGGATCTAGTGCTGCGTGCACCGTCACCTATAGGGAAGGATGCCCTAGTTTTGGCCACTAAGTACCATCGTCCCATGTAAACGTTTGAGTCTTTAGCTTCTTGGTAATTCAACTACCAGTACTGAGTATTAGATGGGTCAGGTAGCCCTAAATAATACTGCACACACTGGGCCTAAACTTAACCCCCTTTGAATCAAGTCTCTGCTGTGCATGGGTTTTCTTTTCCGTGGGCGGATAGATGGATTTGAAAGTTCACTAAACAATAAACTTCTATGTTGGCGGCTTATTAGATGCCTACCCCCTTGGTCCTAACTTAGACTATAAATTCTCTTGTGGCCCTTGTGGGGAGAGTTTAGTGAGTTTGGTTAAGTTAGTTTTAGGTGTCTTTAATTTACTTAGGGTGTGAATGTGTGTGAACAAAAGGTGAAAAAGCACATAGTTTGAACATGTGGATATGTGGTGATCCTTTTCAAAATCCCCTATTTAAACTATGTTTGGTTGTTCCTTGCCAAAAAGAAAAACATGTGTGGATATGGGCTACTTTCAATGTTTCCTAGTTAATCTAAATGATAAACTATAGGGAGATGCTGAGTTATCAATAGAGAGTGTTCATATGATTTCCTAGGATCACCCAAAGGTGCAAAGGTAGCAGAGATTACTTGTTCTATAAAGACAATCCGATCCTAGTGAAAAAAAATGAACTAAAACTAATGAATTTTACACTAGAAAAATGAAAAAGATTTAGCTAAGAATGCATGGACCAGGGCCACTTCATTTGGCTAATTATCTAAGTGTTTTTTGGTGCCTAAATTCTCAAAAAATAAATTATTTCGGAATGCAAGTTTATTGCCCCCTACTTAAACTATGTGTTAACTTTGCGAAAATCAACTTGAAATATCACTAACACCTAAAATACTAAAACACAACTAAAAGTGAGCTTTAACAAGTTGTGGGACACCTCAACCCGTGCTGGATGATTTATTATGGGATGCCATTCACTTTACAAGCAAGAAATAAATGGAAATAGTAAAAGATTACTACTTCTGGTTTCCACACGCAAAATACTAAGACAGGCGCGAAGGCTGCGTGCACATCACTACTGAACGTGCGTGGTCGGGCGCGTCTGTCTGTGGAAAATCCGTGCAATTTTCCTGCAAATAAATTTTTGGGAGCTCTTCAGCATCATCCTCTCACTGAGGGTGAATCAGGCAATGAAGGAGAGAAAGGGGGTAGTTCCAGCTCAACTCCACAACAAATAAATAGGTCTCTGCAAAAAGGCACAACCACATAAACTTGGAAATAAAAGTAGTGGAGTCGCAAATCTTGTGTATGTGTGTTTGGTGCACGAATTTACCAAATCACACCTGCTTAAGAGGAGTGGTTTTTTCCTCTTAAGTTCTTGGTCACTGGAAGAAAATAAAGGGAGTCAAGCAAGTTGGGGAACATTCTAAGACATAAACATACTAAATAGTGAAATGGCATGCATATTCAAACATAAAAACTAAACTAAAACAAATAATACAAAAGCTATAAATAGAGTCAAACAACTTCAATAATCCAAATGGTGGCGCTTACGTCCCCTCTTATTGAGTGCTAGTAGGAATAAAGGATGAAACGTTTACCCACTTTCCAAGGGGCCCTTAGAACTAGGGAGTTCCAAGTCCTGATGCAAGGATGTCTTTAATTTTGAGCTACCTTGGCGCAAAGTATCCCTCTCTCTGCTCCGGTGGACTGGAATTTTTGGGTGGCCAACAACTGAGTCCCCTCTTTCTATTCTCTAGATCACACATTGTTGGATTGCTTGGGGCAACTCTGGACAGTATAACAATGTGTTCTCATATTTTTCATCTCTTGGTGGCCTTTTATAGGAGAATTCAAACTCTCCTTCCCTCTCTTGGTACATTGATGGATGGTGACCCAAGAGAGGAGGGTGATTCCATTATGTGACACATTTATTCCATTGTGTGCTCCCTTGAGGTCCTAAGGTGGCCTGGGCGACTTTCCTTAAGTGGCCTCAAGTGTGGGATAAATCTCCTGGAGTGTGCCTTGTGGTCCGAGAAAGTGACTTCCACCACTCTCAGGTCCGTGCGACTTTTTGAGGAAAAGCCGCGCAAAGGTACGCTTATCGAAGAAAAGTGCACGCAAAGGTGCATTTTGCTGGTTCCTTCAGTGCACAATTTGATTTTCCTCTTAGACCTTAGATATTTTTAAATAATTCAAATTCTCTAAAGTGTCTCAGCCCTATAAATCCTTCCGCCTGGCATTAAAAAATACCATCTTTGCTTGTTCAATTTTCTAGTGATAACAGACACTTACTTGAGGAAAATTTGAAGAAGTTGTGGAAATTTTTTGTTGATTTAATGAATCCATTTTATTTGATCATTGAACCACTTGATGCATAAATTTTTTGACTCTCTGGACTATATATATTATGGGATTTGTGTTGGTATGAATATCATGAATGTTCCTACTGCATGTAGCACAATTGAAGATGGAAATGTTGCTGATTTGTTAAGTGGTTTGGATTTGAAATTCATTTGCTAATATTTTTGATCTTGTGCTAAAATCGATTATGGTATGCATGTTTGTTGATGTGTAAGTTTCCTGGTTCTGTGATAATCCACTTTTTGTTTACTAGATTCAATCATTTTTGTTTATATTATTTTTAATGCCTACTTCTGTGAGAATCCACTTATTGTTTGATGGATTCGAATATGGCACACTTTCCTATTGATAGTTTATTTTGTGAGAAGCCATTTGTTATATATTGGATTACTAATTTTTTCTTCTGTGAGAAGCCTCGAAAGAAGCTGTATGAATAGCTGGATGTTGTTGTTTGCTAAAATTTTTGATAAAGTTCTAGAAACCACCATGGATATTTTTTTGATGTTTGTTGATAATTATGTGAATCACTAGGAATATTGTTATAGACGGAGCATTAATTGATAACATTATGAATATTCCTTAGGTTGTGTGCCGAGATACCTATGGATTGGTCAAAAAGGTTGAAACACCCTTAAGCTATGGGTTGGGATACCAGTGAGTCTAGTTGGGGATCTTGGTTGTAAAGCACTGAGTTTTTGATATTTGCCTTAGGCTGTGAGTCGAGAGACCTTGATTTTGGTCAGTGATTGAGATAAGGATTCCTCCCTTAGGTTGTGGGTTGGGAAAGCTTGTGGTCGGGGAGATGTACCCTGTGTATATGATTTAGATAGGGATTCCTCCCTTCGATTATGGCTGGGGAGATGTACTCTGTGTATATGATTGAGATAATGTTTCCTCCCTTAGGTTGCGGGCTAGAAGACCTTGTGGGCAAGGAGATGTACTTTGTGCATATGATTGGTCTGGAATCATTGAATGATCCCACTGATCAATGGGGGACTAACCTAGAAGCCATGGGGTTGTGGATTTTAGGATACGTTGGATGCTATGTATCTTTCCTTATATTGCGACCGATGATCTCTCCCTTAGGTTGTGGCTGGGAGACCTATGGATTGGTCAAGGAAATTGATCTTGATAGAGAGAGGCTTATGTTTATCCCTTGGGGTATGGGTGAGAAGACCTACGGATTGGTTAGGGATATTGATCTTGAGAGAAAGAATGAAAATTACGTCCCTCGCTAAGAGGGAGCATTGGAAAATATGGTAGCCATGGCAACATTTTCAATTTGAAAATTTAAATTTGGTATTTCCTCCTAAAATTTATTCAAGTTAGACTCATTTTGTTTAGGAAAAATGGGCCCTTAAGAGGCACAAATTAAACCCCCCTTCAAAGCCTATATAAAGGATAAGTCCTCTTCTCATTTTCACATTGATAATGTTTTGGTGATCTATGATCCAGCGAAGAAAGAAGGAGAAAAAGGAGGGCCAAAATTTCAAGAAGAGGATTTGGGATCTCATATTGTTCTTGGTTATTGGTTTGGCTCTTACCTTGATGTTGTTTATGATGTATTTATAAAATATAAACTCTCTCTCTCACATAAGGAAATATTTTTCTGTCCCTTTGTGAGTTTTTCCTTGGCTGCGAACCTCATTTTGGTGTCTCTTATTGTCTCATGGATATTTTACTATTGTTTAATGTTTTAATGGTTTAATTTTATTACGTATAACTTATTAATGATATTGGATTAATGATATGTGAAGTTAATTCTAATCGAATCAATAGAAGTAGTTATTTGTGGAAGGAAATTGTTTCTAGCTTGTGCCCTAGAAAATAAACAAACTTTATACACACACACACACACACACACACACACACACACAAACACACACACACACACACACACACACACACACACACACACACAAACACACACACACACACACAGATAGAGAGAGATAGGATATAGAGAACACAAAGGGGATATAGAGGGATATGTAAAATTTTTTTCTTGAACATAATAACACTTTGAGTTTTTATTATCATTCCAAGCCACTAGTGTTAGTATATTGTTGAACATCTTTAGGTAGCCTACTTTTAAGGAAGGAAAGCCCCCCTTCTTATGAAGTAAGGCTGCAACAATAGATTTATTTTCTTTCATTTCTCTCTTGTTAGGTGTTTATGCAATTTACTTCCAATATTTGTTTTATGTTCATTTAGTTGTACACTTCATTTCACTTATGTATATTTATGGAAACATAGTACATGTAAGGAAACATATCTTAAGGGTCATGATTACATTGCCTTTACCTAAATTGAATAAGCACCATCTACTATTTAGAGCTTGAGAGGAAGTAGTTGATTATTTGGAGTATTATGAAAGTGTTATTTCCAGTTACTTTCAATTTTTATACTTTCAAGATAGCCCAAGCTTTAGTCCTACACATATTATGCATGTGCCTTATAAGCTTACGAGCTTGGGGTTGATGATTAAATGTATAGTATTTCTACATATATGTAACTTAAAATTTTGGCTTCATTTCCAAGGAATGTGCTAAATGGATTAGGGCTTAGGTAGGTAGGTTTACTTTAAATTACATAGCTTGGGGGACGAGAAACAATAAGATGCAAAGACACCCTAGTTTAGAATTATTGAATGGGGTTCTATCCTAACACATCCACTTTAGTGGGTTTCACCAAAGCCTTGGTATTCATTTTATGAAAAGTTTCACTGTGCCTTATTTTAGAGTGCTACATGGAAAGGGAAACATTTCTCATGTCAGCAGACAACTTGGTGACAACAAGGTCTGAATAATGTGAGTTGCTTGAATAGATTCCTTGCTTTAGAATTTGTTTTCTAGAATCATTCCTCAAGATTTCTTAGAATTTTTATTCTAGTTTTTAAAGACCCCACACATTAATCCATGTACGAAATACGGATTAGAAAAATCGACAGTAAGAATTCAAGGAGGCTTAAGATAAGTTGGAGGGAGGATATTGCTAAAGGAAATCTCTCAAATCTTGGCAGCAACTAGAAACATTTTTGTAATTCAAGAAGAAAAAATATTGGCAGCCTTCAGGAATATAGTTGTCCTTCAGGGAGCTATAGCAGAGAAAATATTCCATGACCGACATAAAGAAGAAGATCTAGAAGAGACCAAGTAGCCAGGGAATGCATTTGATGAAGAAATTGAGGAAATTCCCTTGTGTACATCACCAAATATTATATATAGTCAAGAGACCAACCATCAAGTGAATATGGAAAAGGACCAAGAGAGTTATGACTACATTGAAAGATGGCTCCCGGAAATAATCAGACAGAAGAAACACCTTATCCTTTAACATTTATTGGCACCAAATTAAGAGGATTAGTTGGTTCTTAATATTCAAGTATATATAAGAGCTTATATTTTAAATATGAATATGAATTCATTTGTAACCATGTTGTACAAATGGATCCACTAGAAATATACCTATACTTGAGAAAAAGTTGCAATTTTTCAAGTAGGGTAGAATAGTGTAATGAATAGGTGAATAATCTTAGTTGTGCAAATCATATCTTCTTGTATATCCTACCAAGGATCTAGTTGGAGACTAGGCAATTCACTAAATCCCAAATAAGCATGTCTCTCCAGTCAACAAAACAATTTTTTGGTGTATAATCGTCTTCAATGATTAGGAGTTTGAATTTTATCATCCATATTCAACTTCTACATACTAATTACATGGGAAGAATTTTTCACAAGAAGAAATGAGGAAGAAAAATACTATTTCTTTTTGTGGGTTTATGAGAAAACTACGATAAAGATGTTAGGTCCCTATGATACTAGTGTATCCACTTATTGTTATTGCTAGTGTAACCCACTTATTTTTATTTTTGTGCCCATGTATTCCCCATATTGTTATTATTGTCCCCCATAGAAGGTCACTATTGTTATTGTTGTGTTGTTACATTATTATTTTTATGTTGGCTCTGATTATATTGTGATCCCTTAGAATCCTATATATAGAAAGGAGGCTTTGTCATTTGAATCATCCAATAATTGTTCATTTATGTAATTTAAAGGATGTTTCACCCTAGAAGTGGATAATTTTTAAGTATTTGATCTATATTTTCTTCTATTTTGTAATTTGGTTGCATAACATTTGGTATCAGAGCTTTGGATTCTAGGGTTTTTCTTCTTCAAACAACTCATCAGGGAATGTTCGCTATAAATATTTTCTACAAGGATTCAAAATCTTAAATTTTGACCATGTGGAGCCTAAATTGTGGTGAACTTTGTCTAAAAATTTCAGATCTTGGTTCGATATATTTTTAGAGATATGACTTGGAGAATTTAAGGTGTTTGCAGGCTCAAAAATTTAGTCTCAAACATGTGACCTCGGGAAAATCATCATAAATTTCATTTCAGGAATCAAATTTGAATTATGTAAAAAGTGGTGGAAATTGCACAGACTGTAGTGTTTCATGTATAAATTTTAGGGCCTAAGGTAGAAACAGTGACACGTGGAACTCCATAAAAGTTCTCACTACTGAACCATTCTATAATAAGTTCATAGTGGGAGTTGGGCATAACTCTTTGTTGAAGACTTAAATCTTAGTCTGACCTATAGGGTTAGAAAGAAGACTCATAGGGTTACCATATGACAAAATTTTAGAGCTTGGAGATCTGAAATTCTATAGATACAACATATTCAATGTCGACCTCCTACAAAGCGAGAAAAATGTGTGTATTTTAAAAAAAAATTGCATAAGTGTTGTTTGAAAAATCAGTTTGAAGTGATTCAAAGGGAATATTGAAGCATATATAAATATTTGGTTCTAATATTCCTCCCAACCAGCATAATTATACCCCCATTAAGTCCTCAGAAACCTCTACTATGACACATGAAGAGGGAGAAATGCAACATGTTATATCTAAATTACGAGACCAAGTGCAACAAATTTCTCTCTCGCAAAGAGTAACCAAAAATGAAATGGAAGATAACATAGATGGTTTTAAGAATGGTATGGAAGCTAATATGGATGGTATAGAAGAAAAAATAAAAGGCAACATGGAATATTTTAAGAATGGTTTAAAGAAGACATGGAAGGTTTAAAGGAAGGTTTGACAAAGTTGCTATAAGAAATGCTTCCTAATGAATAAAATGTATTAGATGAAACTCATGATGAGAAAAAAAATGTTAATCATGATTTCATAGACTCTAACATTGAATTTAAGACCCTCCATATTCCAAATGTCGTTGTGAGGAAGTTTGATGGCAAGGATCTGGTAACATGGATACTACAAATGGAGCAATATTTTGATCTTCATAATGTGAAACACACACAAAAGGTACACATTGAAACTTTATATTTAGGACCCAATAAATTTTTATGGTATCAATGAATTTTTTCTCGTAAACCAATTTTCACTTGGTCAATTTTTACGGAGGAAATGATAGCACATTATGAGGATACAAAAAGAAACACGTTCTTTATCCAATTGATAAATCTCAAACAAAAGGGTTCAATGGCATAGCACATTGAGGACTTCCAAAAATTGAATATCAAGGTAAATGATATTCCATAGGAGCATAGGATTGATGTCTTCATAGGGACCTTAAAGGATAACATCCAACATGAGGTTCGACTTTGGGAACCTGATTTATTGGAGAAAGCATTCAGAATGGCAAGAAAAGTTGAAAGAAAAATTACGGCAGCAAGGATGTATACCACTCTTGCTTCTCCTAGCCTTCCACAACCTACAAGGTTGACACCACAAAAATTGGAGGAAAAAAGAGCAAAATGAATTTGTTACAATTGTGATAGAAAATACACTATGGTCATAAGTGTGATGAGAAGAAATTATTTTACATAGATTGTGAAGAGGAGGAAGAAAATGAACAAGAAACATTAAAAGAAGAGGATATACACCAAGAACCAACCCCATAGAAAGAAGAAATTAATCTAACCATATCTTGTAATACATTGGTAGTAATTACTTCTCCTCAAAATCTCAAGATATAAGGACATATGAAGAAGAAAAAGGTAATAGCGTTGATTGATTCAGGTAGTACACATAATTTTATTCATTGTAAGATAGCCAAGGAATTGAATTGCTTCCTATATTCAGCACAATAACTTCAAGTGATGTTTGTAAATGGAGGAACTATAAATTTCTCTGGAAAGTGCCATAATATCAAGCTGTCCATGGGAGAATATGTATTGAATAGTCCAATTCTTTCCATTCCAATGGGTGGTGCTGATGTTGTACTAGGAGTCCAATGGTTACAATATTTAGGTACGATAGCTTTTAATTTTCAAGAAATTTTCTCGATTTTTTTGGGAAGGAAAGTTAGTTGAATTAAGGGGTATCGTAGGGAAAATAGGAAATATAATCAGCTATAAAAACATGACAAAGCTTCTAAAGAAATAACAACTCGGCGTAATTTCACAATTATGCTCACTAGATGTTCAAACATTAAAATTATCTATTTCTCTAGATCTCCAAAACGTATTGGAAGATCATTCCAAGGTATTTGAGACTTCCAAAGTCCTCCCACCTATTCATGATCATGATCATGCTATTAATTTGATTCCAGGAAGTGTCCCCCCCTGTTGGGGTTGCCATGTTTTGGCAAGGTTGGTAATAACAAAAGATGAGACAACATCAAACCACTTTCAGACCTCAGGATCTAGCCCTCCTGGGTCCAGAGAGGGATCTCTCTATAATAGTCAAAGTATGTTTGTCATTTGAAGCACAAATGTTAAGATATTAGGCTAGTTATAGGCACAAGGTTTGTTTGTTTTGTTTTGGTTGCTAGTTATCAGAAAAAAAGGGTTCAATGTAAGGCAAAGCTGAGCAAAGAGGGATATGGCAGAGGTGAAATGTTCCAGGAAATATTCAAAACCATTGGGCAATGGAGTCAGGAAAGGATTTTCTTACTATCCAATAGGCAGGCTTTCAATTGGGCTAGTCATCTGAAACATAGGATCTTAAAGATGATTATGTGATATGAAAGGTAGGAGAGGAGGAGATAACACAGATTCAGAGCACAAAGTTAAAGACCAGCGGGTCGCACAAGGATCCTAGTGGACAGGGCTAACTCTAATCCCCAGTGTTCCCAAATCTTCCAACTAAATCTATAACAAGAAACATCTAAGAACTGAATTCATTTAATTCATACATCAGAGATCAGACAATAACATCCACTACACTGGTTAAATCAACTGAAATCATTTCTTAGATAATACATTCAGAAGAGAAACATCAATGGCAAGGAGAGCAGAAACATAGGGTACCTAACAAGGGTAAATCCTATGCCAATATTCTGGTGCAAGCCGGTAGAAATGAAATGAAATGAATGTAAACACAAAGATAGGAAAACATCACCGCTGCTTCAGATCAAGATCCAAAGAAATGTGCTTGTCATATTAAATAGAAATACCAATCAAGTACAACATTGCCAATAGCTGAATACTTAGTCTGAAAACATCTCCTTCAGCTTATCTCACAACTTTACACAGAGACTGTGTCTCAAAAGAAACTACTTGCAGTTCTCTGATAACTGATCAACAACCTTTACAATGAGTTTCTTCCTGAATTT
Source organism: Pinus albicaulis (assembly GCA_034641835.2). Classification (NCBI taxonomy): domain Eukaryota; kingdom Viridiplantae; phylum Streptophyta; class Pinopsida; order Pinales; family Pinaceae; genus Pinus; species Pinus albicaulis. Next base: position 999,514,694 of record CM076582.1, read on the forward strand.
ATAGCTCTGGAGGAGCAGAGGAGGTAGGTGAAGAACAAAATGCAGTATTAAACTTCTGAAAAGAAAGAGGGCCGAAGCCCATTCTATATAAATCCTGTGCATTAATCTCTGGTGTTCTTTGGGTGAGCGAATGATCTTCTTCAGTCTTCAGACTTCTCTAATATAACTCTGATGTAATTTGACTACAGTATTGTGTAGCACTCTGGTGAGTAAACAAAAGATAAATAAAAGACAGTGAAGTTTGCCATACGTGTGCAACAAATGCTTCTGATCATGTAGGAATGCTGTCAGTGCAGAAACCTTCTCTAGAACACGACATGGAATCAAAACTGTATGGGCACTTTGTCCTTTATGGAAGGAAAAGTTCTGCTACTGTAGAAACCCTGATACACATTGATTTCTACGTGCTGTACGTTCTGAGTGATTCATAATATTTTCTATCTGGTACTCTGCCTTTTCAACTGTTGCAGGGGGCTTAGAGGTCTTCGTTTGCGTGCCACAAGCTCTCAGCTGCTCCATTCATATCTCTGAATGTGAAATCTGTGTGTTAATGGCACCGGGAGGGTTTTACAGAGTCGAACTCTGTTCTTTTAATGAAAGTTACGTCGTAACCTTCCCGGGTCATTTCTTCATAAATTCAGCCTCTGCACATGGTCTTCTTCGATTTCTCTGTCACTGTAACAGAGATTGTGCATCATGGCGGTCATTTACTGTTAATGATCCTGCAAAATATGAAACTGGTTAGGAAAACACACATGGGGGTGATGGACACAATGGAGATGATGAGGTTGGCCATGCAGAACGACGAGACGACGGAATTGTGCAGGTTGGTGGCAGAAAACACAACGAAACAATGAAAAATGGTCTGGAGAATCGTGAGCGTAGCGGAGCAGGTTTTTTAAATAAAACCTACGAAAATGACCTTTGAATGGATATAAAGTGGAAAAGGTGGAAAACGACAAATCGACGTGAAGAGGTTGACGTGGCGGTACGGGGTCAACAGCGGGACAATCTAATCTGGACCGTCCGATCTCGGTGGAGATCGACGATGGAAAACATTATTGGAGGGCGATTGAATGTGGACCGTTGATCTGCAGATCAGATCGATGGCGGAGATTAACTAGATGGCGCGCCGTACCCTGAGCTATCGCATGTGCATCTGAGTTAACTATCGTGCATCTTCGATGAGCGATAGCCGTTGGATGGCCCGCCCCAGATCGGATGGTCCACGACAATATCGCTGGGCATCCGCGTCCAAACAATAATGCACGATGGACTGCGGTTAACGCGCGAGGACGGCAGTTTTGAAAATGGTACAGGGGACGCGTGTTACGCGGTGTATGGAATCGCTGGCCGATCGGAGAATACTGCCCTCTGCCCAAAGGCAGTGCGATAGAAACCGGATGGTTTATGAACAATGAAAGTGGGCGGGGACCACCGGGACGGGTAAGCTCCAAACCGTCAGATAAATACAGATCCACGGATGAAAACACGCCCGATATGGATGAACTGTGGGCCGTTGATTAGGTGAATTAACGAACGACGGGGATGTGATGACGGGACGACCTTATGAAACAGAACGGGATGCGGGACTTTTAATGGAAACCACGAAACTTTGGTTAAAAACTAAAATACAAAGGAATCGGGTGAGAATGCTATGAAAATGTGTAGGGGTGAATGTAAGGGTGGGACCCATATGGAAATCAAAATCGGGGATTGGAACGGTCGAAGGGGAGTTGCGCTATGCGATTGCGATGATCGGAAGGGAGAGTGATCGGGGGGTGGGGCGATACGATCAATCGCATCGCAAATGTTTGCGATGGACTGATCGGGAGGCACACATGAATGTTGCGATTGCAATGGATGTGATTTGTGCTCCGCTGTCGGATATTCGTGGTAGATCAACGGTGCGAATCACCCTGCGGGCCTTATTAACGTAACCCGATCGCATCGGGATTTTTCATTGTAACAAAGGAAATGCCCCCATTTACATGTTGCGATTGCGACTAGCGCCAAGGCGTTAAGCGCTTGGTCATGGGCTAAGGGTATATGGGGAAGTGGTTGAAGGGCTGGCGGGAAAAGGGCTAGGCCCTATTATAATGTTTGAAAGTGGGTTTTCGGGCCTTTTCAATGAATTTTGATGCCAAAGGAGGATAGCGATAGAGGGACCAAAGGGGAAAATGGCCAAACAGAAGGTTGGATATGGGGTTTAAAGGGGATCCAGGGGATATTTAGAGGGTTAATTGGGGAGGTTATGGAGTGATAAGGGAATTTGGGAAAAGGGGAAAAAAGGATAAATGGGGGGATTCTGCAGAGATACAAGGGGGGAAAAAAGCCCTTTTGAGTAAAATTTTATCCTTCAGCAGGCTCATTGATACCATAATCAGCAGAGGGGAAAAATCAAAGGCAGGGAATATAAAAAGGCTTCAAGGATGATGTGTCTTAGGGGAGATGCATTCCTGGAAGGCTCAAAACAATTTAGCCCCCTGCTTTGTTTGCCGAAAATTTACAAGGGGGCTAACACCCCCAAAATTAGGCCTTACAGATATCCCTACGCCCAAAAGAGTGAAATTGAATGCATGGTTGCAGTAATGCTAGAGGTCGGTATAATTCAACCTAGTCAAAGTTCTTTCTCTACTCGAGTAGTATTGATGCACAAGAAGGATGGATCATGGCGCATGTGTTCAGATTATAGGGAGCTTAAAAAGCTCATTATTAAAGATTAAGTCCACATTTATGTGATTAATGAATTATTGGATGAATTACATGGAGGAATTTACATCAGCAAGTTGGATCTTCATTCAGGATATCATAAAATAATAATGAAGATTGAAGACATTCTGAAAACAACATTTAGAACTCATGAGGGTCATTATGAATTTTTGGTCATGCCTTTTAGCCTTACCAATGCACCTTCTACATTTCAAGGTTTGATGAATTCCATTTTCAAACCCTTCCTTAGAAAATTTGTGCTAGTATTTTTTGATGATATACTAATCTACAACAAGTCTTGGAAGGATCATGTTCAACATGTTGAAAGGGTGCTCAAACTATTGGAGGAGAAACAATTATATGAAAAAACCTCCAAATTTTTCTTTAGAGTACAGGAGGTGGATTATCTGGGTCATATTTTATCTCATGAGGGTGTTAAGGTAGACTCAATAAAAATTAAATCCATTAAGGAATGCAAAATCCCCACAACCATAAAGCATCTGCGTAGATTTCTTGGGTTGACAATATATTATCGCAAGTTTGTTAATAATTATGGGAGAATAACAACACCTCTAACAACATTACTATATAAAGATGCATTTTCATGGACTCTAGAAGCAACTAAGGCCTTTGAACACCTTAAAGAGGCAATGTGCCAAGCACTGGTCTTAGCTACGCCAGACTTCACAAAAACATTTATTGTGGAATGTGATGCCTCACAAAATGGAACTGGTGCAGTTTTAATGCAAGAAGGAAGACCCATTGCTTTGAAAAGTTGTCCAATCAAAGGAAATCATTTACACAAACCTATTTATGAGAAGGAAATGTTGGAAATACTACATTCACTTAAGAAATGATGACCTTATCAAATGGGAAGACACTTCAAGGTAGAAACAGATCATGATAGTCTTAAATATTTTTTAGAACAAAGATTATCTTTATAAGAGCACCAAAAATGGGTCATGAAGATGTTGGGTTATGACTTTGAAATCATTTACAAAAAAGGGAAGAAAAATGTTGTTGTAGATGCACTCTCAAGAAAGGATGAGTATGTGGAAGCATTACTTTGTGCCATTTATATTATCCAATCAGATTGAATAACCAAAGCAAGGGATGAATGGAAGAATGTCGAAGAAGTATTGGCACTCATTAAAAATTTGCAGCAAGATCCTAGTACATCTGATACATTTAGATGGAAAAATGATTCATCATGGTACATAGATCGCTTACATATTTGTAAGAATTCCCAACTCAAACAAAATATTCTTTTGGAATTGCACACCTCTCCCTTAGAAGGGCACTCAATATTTTTAAAAACTTACCACGGGGTTAAGAAGGATTTTTTTTGGGATGGAATTAAATCATATATTCAAAAGTTTGTAGCGTAATTTTGGTTTTCCAAAAAAATAAAGTTGAGACAATTAAGACCCGGGGTTTGTTACAACCTTTATCCATTCCAAGTCAACGTTGGGAGGATGTTTAAATGGATTTTATCATAGGTTTACCCAATTATGAAGGAAAGAGTGTCATCATGGTGGTAGTTGATAGACTTACTAATTATGCACAATTTTGTGCATTATCTCATCCATTTAAAGCAAGTACAATTACTACTGCATTTATGGAAACAATTAAAAATATACATGGAAACCCAAATATTATTGTAAGTGATAGAGATCCCATTTTCACTGGAAATTTTTGGATGAAATTATTTTCTTGTTTGGGTACTCAATTATCTCATAGCTTATCTTATCATCCTTAATCTGATGGGAAAACTGAGATGGTGAACAAATGTTTGTAAGGATATCTTCATTTCTTTGTATATGATAAACAAACAAAATGGGTCAAGTGGTTAACTCTAGCTGAATGGTGGTATAACACTTCCTCCCATACCGCAACAAAAATGACCCCATTTATGGAAATTTATGGATATCATCCACTGTCCATCACATTATCTTTAAGAGAAAATTATAAGATTTAAGCAGTGAAATATCACATCGAGCATGAACAAAAAGTTCTGCAACTCTTAAAGGATAGCCTCACTTTGGTGCAGAATTGAATGAAACAACAAGTAGATCAACATCACAACAAAAGAAGTTTTGACGGTAGGTGACTGGGTATTTTTATGGCTACAATACAAACAAATGTCCCTCAAGCATGATAAGAAGGATAATAATTTATCACCAAAGTATTATGGTACTTACAAGTTGTTGCAAAATATTGGTACTATGGAATACAAATTGGAGCTTGATGTAGCTTCCCGAGTGCACCTAGTTTTCCATGTTTCATGCTTAAAGAAGGTTATAGGTGACAAGCTCCTAGTTCAAAAAATATTTCCAAAACTTGACGAGGAAGGGAAAATCATATTGGAAATTGAAGCATTCATGGAAGCAAGAACTCAAAAGCTACAAATCAATCAATTTCAAAATTTCTCACCAAGTGGAAGAACTTACCCACTAATTATTCCACATGGGAGGATGCAAATTTTATACAGAAGCATCCATAACTACTCAAGCATTGAGGAAAACACTTTTTTGAGGGAGAGGGGCATGTTAGGTCCCTATAATACTAGTGTATCCCCTTATTTTTAATGTTAGTGTAACCCCCTTATTGTTATTTTCATGCCCATGTAGTCCCCATATTGTTATTATTGTGCCCCATAGAAGCTCACTATTATTATTGTTGTGCCCTTACATTATTATTGTTATGTCAACTATGATTATATTATTACCCCTTAGACTCCAATATATAGAAAGGAGGATTTTCATTTGAATCATCCAAGAATTGTTCATTTATGTAATTTAAAGGAGGTTTCCCCTCAAAGTGGATAAATTTTAAGTCATTGATCTATCTTTTCTGCTATTTTGTGAGTTGGTTGCATAAAAAAAGATAATTTTTTAGCAAGCAAAACAAGTTTGTTTTGATGATTTATTATGGAGACATTTTAGAAGCTACTTATCCATATTGTTACTTATAAAAGTAAGATTGACAATGTTTCAATAAGTCTTTGAGTCTCTAGTCACAGGAAATACACAGAGGTGGAAGGAAAACCTATAAGTAGCAATTTTGAAAAGCATGCTCCTGTAACATAAAGTTATATTTGTAAATATCAATGGCACATTAAGGAAAATAAAGTTACAAATATTATTATTTTTTCTTATTTCATTGATACTGTTAGCCACCTATAATATTTGTTATAGAAAAAGGTGGCTAAGACTTTTTGAGCCTTCAAAGAAAAAAATTTATTACTAAAAAGTGTTGGCTCTTGAAGTCTCTTTAAGGCCTCATGCCTCTGTCCCAAATCTCCATTGCTGTTCCCATTTTATATTCAGAAAATTCTGCTAATTTCATGAGAAAAGACTGTTGAAAAACCATCATTTTCACCCTCCCCCTCTTCCAAAATTAACCTTCATTTTCTCCCCTTTTCTCCATAAAATTCCTCTATTTTTCATGATTTCCCTTCTTCCATTCATGAAAATAATCTTTACAAGGTTAAAAAATCACTTTTTAACCTTACCGAAACCATCAAATTCCATTGAAAAACTCTAAAAAATTCATAAAAAACAAGTTTTATTTACTATGGACCTAAGCCCCCTTGGGCTAAATCCTAACCACTTCCCCCACATGCCCACACCCTGGAACCAGGTGTTAAGCCCCTCATGGCGCTTATCGCATCACAAATGTTCAAAGTACGCAAGTCTTTGCCATGGTCCGAAAGTTACGATGCGATTAACCTTTATGTTATAAGATCCCCGATTATATTATTTTTCATATAAACCATAAAGCCCGCCTCGGCGCTTAAACCTTGTGATATTTCGTTCCCGATCCATTTTTCTTTTGTAAAGTCTTAAAACCCACTTTCCCAAAGTTTAAACTAAAAAACCAAAGTCACGTGTTGAATATTTAAATGGGTAGATTGAAAGAGCGATCGCACAATCACAATCAAAGAAAAATACAATGGGTTGATTGAAAAGGCCGCATCAAACTTTCCGATGTGATCAAGACTTACACGTATAAAATCTCCCCCTGCCTTTTCATTTCATATGACTTTCCACTAGGGACCAAGTGTTAAAGATCTCGGGCACTAATCGCATCGCAAATATTCAAATGGGTTGATTGAAAGACCAGGCCCGATGGCCCGATTGCGATTGGACCTTTTGTTTTATGTACGCCCCGGGCATATTACATTTCGTAAAGTCCAAAGGCCCTGTAGTCGGGCGCCTATCCACCTTATACATATTTTCCGCCCCCGAAGCATAAAACCTTTGTTTTATTACAAAGTTTGAGTTTTTATATATTTTAAGGGTCTTACCGTCGGTCTGTTCTAAAACAAATCCCCGTCGTTTATCGAAATCCGATCAAGCGGCCAACGCTCCATCGCATCGAAGTTTTTCAATCGCGTCCACTTATTGCTCCCGCCGATTGGCCATACCCCGATTCATTCTCCACTGTTGATCTAACCTTTATATCGACGGCGTGCGCTTCGTCGCATCGCATGTTTCAATCGCTCCATTCGCTCGCCATCCTCGATTGCGATCCCTCGATTGCGATTCTCTGATTGAATCCGGACCGTCCATGTGTCCGGATCGGGCGGTCCAAAATCACTCCGCCTTATTCTTCTCTCGCTCTCCTTTTTTCCTTTCTACGCAAATCTCCACCATTGGATGCTTTCATCCAACGACCACGCTCTTTCCCCACCTTCTGAAGCAGTTAAACCTAAAAAATGCAGGATTTTATAATTTTCATTTGTATTTTGCAGGTTTGAATGGTTTGTCCATTATGATAAAGGAAAGCTGAAGGCAGGGAATGACGATTCCCACACCTTTGATTTATCAAAGGGAACCATCTGCCGGGCTCTATTCCATTGTTTCGTCGATGCTCTATCAGCATTGATGCCATATGAGCCTTGTGCAGCCTGCACATCGACAAGACACTGTTTTATTAAAACATAGTTAACGAGTATCAGTTTTTGAAGCACAAAGCGCAGCAGAACAGAAGATTGAAGATTAATTCCACAATTTGATGGATTTCGGCTAATATTGATCATCAAAAGCCTAATCCATTGAATTAAAACAAAATTAAAGGAATATCATAAGTGTTTAATAGACAGAAAGGCTTCCACCGCCTCAATTGAGGCGAATTGATTCCTCAACTACCGTAATTGCCACATGTGCCTCAAAGCATTCAAAACAAAGGCCGAAGTTATTGATTGAATGAAGATATTAGCCTCAGTGCAGCCAGAGAGTTACTTCTGCAAAGAACTTAAATGCTAAAAATATCTGCAGAGTTACTCCAAACATGACACAGAGCCTTAAAGTCAATAAAAACTCCCACCAAGCTTAATTCATAAATGTAAAATAGTTAATACAGACAGAATGTTTGTAAAATTCTCCATCGAGCCCCTCAAAGGCCGAGAAGTCTTGAATCTGTATTAATTTTCCTTAAGATCTTTTATCAGATCTCACCTCCTCATCCTTCTATAAATAGCTCTGTAGAAGATGAGAAATTGTTGGTTGTAGAACTTTGAAATACATCTGAGCTTAAACTTCTGACTGTAAATAGTGTTCACTGGCCCTTGGAGCTCTGTTTGTGTTAGTTTTTTTAGGCTAGATAGTGAAGATGATTGCTGAACTGAAACATTGGACTTGAAGACTGTAACTGGTTTGACATCAATAAAAAAGATGTTTCTTGGGATCCTGGTCTATATCACTGGTGAAGTGCCCCTTCTTTGTTATTGTTTTCCTTTATGTATGTCATATTGTTCACTATTCTCTGATAAAGAACAACATTTATAGAGTTAGGACCTGCTGTACATCAGTAACCTTCTCTGACTGAAAATATTTATCTCAATGTTTTCCTCCAATTTGTTTATTTAAGAATGATTCAATACAGTTTAAGTAGTTAGGAATGCCAGAGTTCCCTCGTCCTACTGTTTGCTTTAAACATTGTTCTTGAAAGTTATTTTCCTTATTTGCTTATTAAAGTTAGACTAGAAAGTGATGGTTTGCCCTGTTTCTAGCTTCTATTCTCCAAAGGTAGATTCTGAAAGTTTCCCTTGGTGTTGACTGAAAGCAGACTAGGTTTAAAAGTACTTTATCTGATCTTAAGTTTATACTCTGTCTTCTCTTATATGTTTTCATACTTTCTGAAGGTAATTATGTGGATTACTGGATTGTTTGTCAATTAAGCTGCTTTAATACAAACTTGCCCAAGAAGTCAATGGTTAGCCCTGCACGTGGTTGGTTTTAAAAAGTTACTTAAGAGGATTTTCTTGTTTGGACTGACTATAAATCCCTTGTGAAATTATTATCAGTTTCCACCCCTCCAACACTTTATTGTTTCGATTCCATCACTCTAATCTCAATAATCTTGTGATGTAGATGACTTGCCCCTTGGATCACTCTTGATGTTGTTGCTCAATTAAAGCCCTGTTATGACTCCATAGCCCAATGGACTAAAAACCAGCGTTATATCTATCTTTTTAGCCTAGTTGTTCTATTCACTTGCAACTTCTCACCTTTGAAACTCTTTGCACTTAGGACTTTCCACCTCAAACAATATTCATGCTCAACCATCCAAAAAACAAACAAAAACCTTGGCCTTCATAACTAGCCTAATATCATTACCCCAAACTTCAAAGAAAAATCCATCTTTGCACTTATTGGAGAGATCCCTCTCCGGATTCAGGAGGGCTAGATCCTAGAATCCCAAAGTTGGTTGAAACGATGTTGTTTCTGTGATCAGACTTTGCCAATATTGCTGATTACAGATCCCCAACAGATACAAAGGAAATTAATATTATAAAATTTATCTACACTACTTGGACAACCATTTTATGATTCCACTCAACCTTGTAATCCTATAATCACATGTCTGTTCCTTATACTGCTATGATGACCCATACCATTTCCCTATAAAAAATATTATTTTCATTTCTCTGTGATTATTTCCATACCGTTTCCCTATAAGGTTATGATTGCATGATCGACATCATTATTATAAGTCAGAGAATTAATTCTACTCTTTCAAATCACTTAAAGGATTTGACTGAATCTTATCTTGTTACCTACTAATTCCCTACCATTTAACCTTGTGTCTGTTCAAATTAATTGGTGAAACAAGTCTTAAAGTTGTGATTACCCCTGCACAATCCTTGATAGGGGTTTTTGAGGAGCCATGAGGGAACCAAAGAATGATCAACATGAAATAGCATCCATTGAGGAACTAGTAGAATTCCATGAGTATAATTCATGCAAAGGGAGTTTAGTGGTAGAAGGATGGCATCATTTCTTTGAAAAATTTTGAGGGTTTGATGATGAAGATGATTTCCATTTGCAAAAGGATTTGATGGTAAGGTAGCACACGTTGGGGACTTGATCATGATAGTGAACGGAAGAACCATTTCCTAAGTGAACAGGTTTCCACTTGAAGGAGTAAAATGGTTAAAAAAAATGTTATTGACAAGTAGTTGAGCATACAATTTCTTGAACGTCAAGATATTGATTGGGCGAAAGGGGTGCCTCATTATTGGATCAAGGTTGACTGCACATAGTATTTTATTTATCCCTTAGAAATACCTGACTTGGGAGTGCAGGAATGGAATCAAATTTTATATCATGTCAGGTTATTACTTCATTTTCCTTTAGATCAAAAATAAATTTCCCTTATTTCCTATGGAAGAGTTTGCAGAAGGTGTCACAGAAAGTCCATGAGACCCCTAAAAACCCTCACACAAGTCTCTACCATTACAACCTTATTAAACTTCTAATTGAATATGAGTTTAATAAATATTAGGAATGGCAGTTAGGCTACCTTTTTGGGATGAAATGGGTTTATTTTATCCAATATAGTTCTTGAAGAACAAGGTATTGAGCATAGTTCTGAAATAAAGAATGCAAGAAGAGTTATTAAGGGTAGTGAACCAAAATATCTCTTTTCCTCATACCTCAAGAGGTCACATAAAAGAAAATCATTTCAGGGTATAATAGAAATACTTGTTTCTAATCGACGAGTTACATGCAATATGACAAGGGGGTTAGTATTTGGTGAGCATTTCCCTACTCCCTAGAAGAATTTAGAAAAAAACGGAATTATAAATTCAGATTAGAATGAAAGGGAGGAATTGGAAATATTAATAACTCTTATTTTATAGTAAAGTGAAAATTGAATCTCCTCAGGTTAAAGAGTACACTCCCTCAAAACTCGAATTTACCTCTCAATTTGAGTTTGAACCCCCCTATATTAGAATTACATGATGCTCATTTTTCATCTTTGATACCCATTGAGTGAAATATTTATAATCCAGATGATCATTCTGTATTAAATAATAAGAATAGTGTAATTAAATGTTGAAGAGACAAATTCAATAGCATTTTGTCATTTCCAAACACATTAAAGGGGATAATGAGAGGTTAAAGCACATAGTTCTAAATTTCAACATAAGAATGTGGCAAGTTGATTAATATGAATAGAAAACTACAAAATATGGTTAAGAAACGGCATAGATGAGCCAAGAGTTATGATGTTCATAATAGGGTATTGAAGAGGAGATTTATACAAGGTGGAAATAGAGGACATATGAACTTGCACATTTTGGTTAGCACTACAGGGCTTTAATGGAAGGTTGCAGAATAACAACTTTGACTATAAATTTGGATTTCAATGAAAGGTTTTTTTTCACGAGGACATGCAAAATGGCCAACTTGGGGGAGTGTTAGAACTTTATTTTGACATGGTTTCATCCACATTTTTTCTCTTTGATTACTTATATCTATATCCAATGCTTACCATTATCACCCTCAATATGCACATTTTTGGACTAATACAATAACCCTAAGCATGTTAAGATAAAGTTTTAATTAATTAATGTATTTACTTTGTTTTCAATGATTTAAGAAAGTTTAAATGAAATTTCGCTAATGATGGTGAATGTTGAGAAACAGTTCCTATGCCAAATGAAGAGTCTCTACTCAAATAGTTCAATCCCTATTAACATAATACAATTCTAGATCCTATGTTACAGGTTGCCACATTTCCAGCTATCTTGGTGCTAATCGAGCAAATGGGTTTTGTATATTGGAGACCTTATATGGTTTCGTGTTACTCCATTCATGCCCAAATAATTAAGAAAAAGCGTGGGGTCTTGGTAAACAGTTTGGTCAAATCTCTTCTTATACAGAAGCAGTTAGACAAATCATCAACAGATCAAGATTTTTGATCTCATTTCTATGACTGAGATCGAATAAGATATATTTAAAATTTATATATAATTTTTTATTAGCCAACACGATCCTTAGGATCTGATCATGGTTGTAATACATCAATGAAATTGGTTAGTTTTGGAATTTTTTTCCAAGGGTTGAGATACGATAAACCTTGTAGACAAAGGATATGTTCATGTTTTTGAAAATACTTTATATATATGTGTGTGTGTGTGGAAAAGTGGAATGCAACAACAGGGTATATAGAAAACAAGGGAGATATAGAGGGATATGGAAAGTTTTTTTCTTGAATATAATAACACTCTTGAGTTTTTATTATCATTCTGCGATGCTGGTGTTATCATATTGTTGCACATATTTAGGTAGCCTAATTCCAAGGAAGGCATGGCACCCTTCTTAGGAATTAAGGATACACCATTAAATTTATTATTTTTCATTTCTGTCTTGTTTGATTTTAATGAATTTTACTTCCAATATTTCATTTATGTTAATTTATTTGTACACTTCATCTCAACTTACGTAGATTTATGGAAATGTAGTACATATAAGGAAAATGATCTTAAGGGTCATAATTACACTGCCTTTACCTGAACCAACTAATCCCTATCTATTGTTCAGATCTTGAGAGGAAGTAGTTGCTTCTTTGGAGTATTATGCATGTTTTTTTCCAATTACGTTGAGTTGTTATGTTTTCAAGATAGCCCAAGCTTTAGTCCTGCAAATATTGTGCCTATGTCTTATAAGCTTACAAACCCAAGGTTGATGATTCAATGTCTAGGATATATACATATAAATAACCCAACAATTTATATGCCTATGGTTGGGTGGAGAGTTTCAGTCACTTATTTAGTTTCCATCAAAATTTAACGAAACAAATAATTTCATTTCTATCTTGTAAATAAATTGAAAATTTTGTTCATTGCTTCATTTTTTATGTTATTTATTTAATTTTTCTTAGGAAATATATGGGCAGATCTACCTCAAGGAATCAAACCTTGTCATCTTATTAGTAGAGCTCGACCCCAAGGCTGTCAAGGATAATTAACCATGTGACCTCCCATTATTGAGGTGCTTTAGCGACTGGAACTCGACCAATTGAGCTAACCTCGGGGATTTGTTTAAGTCTTCATATTTATATACCATGCTAGATTTACTATGAATAGAGAGTTAAGGTTTAACATAATTTTCTTTAAGTTGATATTAATTTATTTTAAGTGTATGGATGTTGTATGTAAAGGGAAGCCCATAATTCAATTACCTATGATTATGGTATGTTGTGTATTCATGAATTGATAATTTAGCCCTTGTTTTTAATGGGGATAATTTTTGATGTTGTCATGATGTATTTATATGTTTATAAAGAAGAGGTGAAACCTATATGTCGGAAGGAGTTCAAGGCTCCTTGTGTCTTGGGGATAGTCCAAATAACAAACCCATTTTTATCATATAAGTGTAAGAGATAAGGAGAATTGAAGCCACCTGGTCAAAGGTGGTGGGTTGTTATGTTGAAGGAAATTGAAGACCATTTTTCTAAAGAAGGTGAAACTAGGCAGGTTTCATGAGTTTCCTTAGAAATTTTGTGTTTTGGAGGCCTTGGCCATAACCACTGGTAATATTTAAAACACAAGGGCTATGATCATTACCTAGTGTGTAAGGAGGTATATTGGCATATCAAGCCCTGGAAGTTTTGGTATGTGCCATACAAGAAAATTCCCAATATAGCGCGACTCTAGTAGATGGTTGTTAATTGATGACATTTTTTCTGCTAACAAGGTGAATTAAATAATGGCATTAAGACCTTAAAACCTTGAAGAAACCATGGTCTTTGGTACTAAGAGAAATGAGGGATGATGTGACAATGACATCATGATTGGTGCAATGCCACATGGACAACATATGTCACTTGGAATCAACCCTTTTGACATGAAAAATTTACGAATATGAGTAACACATGGCACATGTCAGTAATTCCAAGTGGCAGTGGACACATCGTTATGTGACACATGTCAAGGTGGTGATTGGTTGTTCATGATTGATGTGGCATGCCAAGCTTTCATTTCAACATGTTGGGAGTTTAAGAGGACTTCCTCCTAGAAATTTTCAATATCCTAATATTCTGATATACATGTAATTCATGACACATGTTAGATATGTCATCCTTTTCCACATGGTGAGTTGCAATATAGTAGTAGAGTTATGAGGTGGCATGTCCATCTATTGATGGGCATAGTGGCTTATCGATATTTTCCAAAGGTCTTCAATTTTAAAGAAAATTGTCAGATTTATGGTATTATGGATTGGAGTAACATTACATTAGCTGTATCAATGTATTGGGTATACCAATTTATCGATATATTATATTTTTTAATTTTTACAAAATCAAAAATTATAAAAATATCCATACAACAGGGCTCTAGTATGATTGTTTGACCATAAGCATGGACTAATGAGGGGAGTATCACTTGCCAACAGTTACCATGTGACAACCACGTGGTTGTATGGATGATGATGTGTGCTGATTAGGGGAATTTTGAGGTCTAAAATGGGCCTCGTAAGGAAATTATAAAATAATAGTGGAAATAATAAAATAATATTAGATTACATCATCAAAATTTAGAGGGAAGAAAGGAAAAACCTACTTTTTCAACTTGTATTTTCAACTTATCTCTCTATGAGTTTACTCAAATTTCAAGAGGGAACACCCGTTGGATGCATAATCTGATTCCTCATACAAGGATTACCCACGTTGCATACTTTCGATGGAACCTGCTACATGAAAAATAAAAATACATGAAAACCGTGATTGCAATCACGTTTTTCATGTATTTCTCATTTTTCATGTAGTAGGTTCCATCGAATGTATGCTACAACATGGGTACTCCTTGGATGAGGAATTAATTTTACATCCACCGAGTACCCCCCCTCGAAATTTGAGTAAAACCTTCGGGAGATAAGTTGAAAATACAAGTTGAAAAAGTAGTTTTATTATTTTATTATTTTTTAATATTTTTAATTTTTTACCCCAAAAATGGTGAATCATCCCCCATGGTTGACATCATCATCTTGAATCCTATTGGGTCTTATAAAGTTTGTTTTTCTTTTACATTGTTCTTAGGAGGCCCATTTTAGACCTCAAAAGTTCTCTAATGGAAGATTGTAACTAGGTTCAGTCTTCATAAATTGTATTTGAGTCAATATTTATTGTACTTGTGATAAGAATAAAGGAAAATAATTTTATATTATTTTAAAATGAATTTTTGAAGCATGGATTTCATGCTTGGGTCATATTATTTTAGTTCAAAGTCCCCATTGTCGACTTCTGGGTTTTATTCTGAGTTTATAGAGTCATTACATATTTAAATTGACCCATACCAGGCTTTTGAATCATATAATTAGGTCAAGCATTGAGTCAAATATGATTTATGGAGCCTCCACATCAAGTCGGCCTAAAGTACAAAAATTCAAACTCATAAGAAGCCTATAAAGACAGGAATATCAAATTCATTTGGAGACATCTCACTCTCACACAGAAATTCGATATTTATTGTTGCATCAGATAAATGTGCAAAGTGAAGGAAGCGGTCAAAAGAGGTTCAGTTTTGGACAAGATCAAGGATTAGAAGAAAATCTAAATTTTGGTGTTACTCTCTCTCTCTCTCGTGCTCTTGTTTAGAAGATCGAAGTATCTCATTGTTTTGTTGCTTCAGTTGTTGCCAGTTGTTGTTTCCAAGAGAAGAATAGGCCAAAGTTGATTTTTATGGTTGCTGCTACCTAAAGAAGTTGTATTGGGTCTAAATCAAACTCCTAGGAACAAGATCGAAGTATTTCCTCCAAGATCAAAGTTCCAGAAGCAAGGTTGAAGTTCCAAGGTCGAAGAAACTGCTACATAGTGTTGTTGATGCTACCAGATTGAGGAAGGAAAAAAAGGAAGGCTAAGTTGGTGTGGAGGAAGTTAAATTCAAGGTATAAAGTCTCAAGATTACTATTGAAGGAAGAATTAATGAATGGGTTTTCCCCTAGAGTGGGGTTTTTCCCTCGATGTTACCCTACATCTACTGTCCTTGATATATGTACTTTTGATTTGATATTTTCTTGATGAAATAAGAAGAAAGAAAACAATAAGAATACAATAAGAACTAAATAATATCACCATTAAATCAAGAATAAGAGAATATTTCGGCCTTTATGATTCTCTAACATGGTCTCAAAGCTTTGGTGAAGGAAGAAGTAAAAGGAAGTCTCAAGGATTGATCAAGGAGACATAAGAAGTTCATTAGAGGACACTATTTAAGGAAAGAAGTCTTCACTACCTACAAGGAAGATGTGTAACACTATCAAGGGATAGAAGGAGATTCAAACTATAGATCTTGGAAAAAGTATATTGACCTCACCAATGAAAAGGAAAAGGTCTTAGATTTGGTAAAGGGAAAAGTGAATTAGTGGCTATGACTTTGATGGTTGAAGGCATAAAGGAAAACCTTGTCCCCTTCATAGAAAAAATTTATCATGCCTAGGAAATGTATGAAGCCTTGTCAAAAATATTTACCACCAATAATATTGGAAAAGTGGTAACCTTGAAAAATGAAGTAAGGAAGACAAAGATGACCAAGGAGGATACTGTCGACACTTTATTTGTGAAGATAGAAATAATAATAGATGACCTTATTTCCATTTATGAAATGGTGATAGATGAAGAACTTGTGATCACAACCCTACTTGGGCTGCCACCTACTTGGAGTACATTTTCTTCAGGTCTCAATAGATAGAACGAAACTCCCATTTTTGAGGAACTATGGACAACCTGCAGTCAAGAAATGCTAAGAATCTCAATGGTAGCCAAGAATGAAGAAGTCTCAAATTCTTATGTTTCTCATCACAAAGGAAAGTTCAAGAAAAAAGGGTCAAGGAGGAAGGTTGATATGTCCAATATTGAATAATACCATTTTCATAAAACAGAGAACTATAGAAGTGAGTGCCCCGACAATCCTAGAAATAAGAAAAGAGAAAGAGATCATGAAAATTTGGCTGAAGAATTATCCTCTCCAAAGAGAGAAAAGCCTGAAGAGAATGACATAAGGGACTTACATTACTAAGCCCCTTGTTCCTAACTTTAGATATTTCATTTATATATTTTATGTTTAGTTATAGGTTTAACATATTTTTGGAAATAATTTTTCTTTTTTTATAAGTTTTAATCTATTCCTCAAAGCTTTGGAGGGAGCCCACAACAACTCCTCAAGATATTATCTCATTCCCTCTTAATTTGGTTTCATATACTCATTTAAAGTTTTTTATATTATTAAATACTAATCACATTGATACCTCTATTTCCTTGTCTAGGAATTAACTTGTTGAATGCTCAAGAACCATGGGAGAAGGCCTCAAGGATTAGGAAATAAGGCCTCACAAGAGAAAGCATTGGAATAAAAAAGGTTTGTCAAAGAATGAAATGTATGCCTTAGATTATATCCATTCTACATTAATAATTGGTATATCCATTCTACATTACTAATTGGTATATCCATTCTTCATTACTAATTGTTGTTGTGTCTAGCTCTTCTGAATCTTAAAAGGTTCTTTTTTGGGATGATTCATCATCTGATGAATATACCCACCTTATACATCTCTGATTGTTTGCATAAAAAAATAACCCTAAAAGGTTCTCTGGAAAACCATAACCTAAGGGTATTTTGATAATGTGTGAAACCCTAAACCTACTTAGGGTTATTAATGAAGAAATTGCTATACTAGTTTATATATTGATGATGCCATGTTTAGGATTTTGATATGATCATGAAATATTTAACTTGTTAGGGTTGAAATGATGTTGTTTGAAATATTCAACCTTTGAAGTTTCGATATAATAATGGGTTTGCTTTGATATGAAATGAAACCCTAGGTTTTGGTTAGGTCTACAAGAAAAATCTTTGCTATGAAAAGTCCTAGGAATGAAACCCTAGGTATGTGTCCTTTTTTATTGACTCCTTAGCTTATTCTAGGTCGATATATGTCTAATGTATTAATACTATATACTTATACATGATGGTAATCTCCTAAACATATGTGTTGACCAAATTTCTAATGGTAATAAGTCCTAGGGTTTTGAAACCACTTGGAAACAAGCCCTAGTCAAAGCTTGAAGTTCTAGGATGATGATTGAAGAGCATAGGGTTCTACATATAAGTCCTAGTAATGATTAAAATTCTCTAATAGTTGTATTCATTTGAAGCTATATAATGTTTACTGAGAATTTATAGATGGAAAATCTAGGGTTTACATCAAACCGTAGTAGAAGTTGTACTCATGATGTATTTTGACTGAATGAAACCTAAGATTTACATAAAACCCTAGTGGATAGTCTATCACATGGCTTATGAAAGTTATTAGATATATTTATTTTTGTTTTTGACTTATTTCTAGGGGTCACTATATGAAAAAACTAATATTATGTTATTGAACTACTGATGTGATTTAGGGTTTGCAACGAACCTGAGCTAAAAGTTGAAGTATTGAAGTATAGTCTCTTGTTGATTATGTAAAATCAAAATTCTTCTTCTACTATAAGTTTTTGTTATGAATAACTTCATGCTTCTACATAATTGGTTTTACTTGTTATCTAAGTTATGTAGGTACATCATATTGGCGAAGAAGTCCATAAGATAATTTAATATGATGAGAAGGATGGAAGCCATGAAATATTTTCCAAAGGAAGAAGTTAAATATCCCTACATTAAGAGGGAGCCTAGAAAAAAGAACTCTCCCTGGTTAAGAGGGGGGGAATAACATAGTTTTTGATTGGAGAATACATTCTATAAGATATGTTGCTACATGTGAAGTAGGAAGAGGAATCGTCTCTCAAAAATTCAACTGATAGTCCTTCTGAGATTAGGTGAAGGGAAACATTGAACCCCCGAAGGTTTGATTTGATTATGTATTTGAAAGTGTATTGCTGATTGAGGTTGTATTTGTATAGGTGAATCTCTCACAGTTTTTTGATAGGATGCTGGTTACCAATCAGTATGATTGGGAGAGATTAGTTATACTTGATTTGTTGGATTAAGGGTGTTCATGCTTTGTGAGTGAAACATTTCCTGGAATGACATCAATTCAAAACTTTGATTTGATGTCTAATAGGGAGGGTGGAATTGGATGGATGTGCACCTAGTTCCCTGGGTTGATGGTTTGTAAGTAAGCATGATGGTACCTATAGAGGCTAAAATATTTAGTCCATATTAGTCCCACTTAGACTAGATTCCTGACCATAGATTTCCTTGGTCAGTAATCTAGTCTATGGAATTATTGTGCCTAAATTGTTGATTGACCAATGGATAGATTGCCCTGGTGAAGAATCTAGTCCATGGAATTTAAGTGCTTAAAAATTATTTACCATTCACATAGTTGAGATCTTCCTTGTACTGATGTATTATGAATACCTCCTTAATTAAGAGGGAGTGTTAAAGATTTTAACTAGGTTCAATCTTCATAGATTGTATTTGAATCAATATTTATTGTACTTGTCAAAAGAATATAATAAAATAATTTTATATTATTATTAAATGACTTATTAAAGCATCAATTTCATGCTTGGGTCATATTATTTTAGGTCAAAGTCCCCATTGTGGAATTCTAGGTTTTATTATGAGTTTATAGAGTCATTACATATTTAAATTCACCCATGCTAGGCTTTTGAGTCATGTAATTAGGTCAAGTATTGAGTCAAATATGATTTATGGAGCCTCTACATCAAGTCGGCCTTCAAGTGATCGAGTCAGCCTTAAGTCTAGAAATTAAAAATCATCAGAATCCTATAAATACATGGAAATCGAATTCATTTGGAGACATCTCACTCTTACACATAAATTTGATATCTACTGCTGCATCAAATAAAAGTGTGAAGTGAAGGAAGGGGTTAAAAGAGGTTCGGTTTTGGACAAGCTCAAGGATTAGAAGAAAATCAAAATTTTGGTGTTACTCTTTGTGTCTCAAATGATCTTGTTTGGAATATCAAAGTCTCTCATTTTTTTGTTGCTTTAGTTGTTGATGGTAAGAGAAGAATAGGTCAAAGTTGATTTGGTTGGTTGTTGCTTCCTAGAGAAGTTGTATTGGGTATAAACCGAACTCTTAGAAGCAAAATCAAAGTCTTTCCTCCAAGATTGAAGTTCCAAAAGCAAGGTCAAAGAAACTGCAACATAGTGATGTTGATGTTGTTGTTGCTGCCAGATTGAGGAAGGATCAAAAGGAAGGCTGAATTGGTGTGGAGGAAGTCTGATTCAAGGTCTAAAGTCTCAAGATTACTATTGAAGGAATAATTACTAAGTGAGTTTTTCCCTAGAGTGGGGTTTTTCCTTGGCTTCTAGCCTACATCTGGTGTCCTTGATCTATGTACTTTTACTTTGATATTTTCTTGATGAACTAAGAAGAACATAATAAGAACTAAATAATATCACAAGTAAATAATCAAGAATAAGATAATCTTTCTACCTTTAAGATTCTCTAACAATGTGGCCTTTGAATGGGTAAATATTCAAAGGGGAATAAATTTGTGCCTAAAGTTTAGAATAAGATGAAATTTATATTGCCTAAAAGAACTCAAAGTTTAGAAGATGAAGGTGTTATCAGAATTTGTGATTTGAGTTGACTGAAGAAAGTTGATTTTTGGATAACCCCATATTCATAATGTACCTTGATGGTTAGGTATAATTACGCCCCACAACCCTAATGGAATTAGGGGGTTGGTTGTCTCACAAAATGGTATCAAAGAAATGGTTCAGAAACTAGGCCCGAAGGGCCAAATGATACACCACATGAATACTTTTGGAGCTTTAATTTAGAGAGCCAAGGTTCAACGTTTAGGCTACATAGGCTTGGAGTAGAGAGAGTTATAATTTAATATTTGTATTGATGACCTTGTTTAATTTAAACCATGTTAATTTATCTAACCTATGTCTAAATATATTAGATAACAATATTAGACCAAACTAAGCTAGTGTTGGTGTACTCAAGATAACTTAGTATGATTAATGGTTATTTAAGTTTATTTTAAACTAGCAATTATGTGTGTTATTTTAGCACACAAGAAGATGCAATCCTAGTAGAAAGAAAAATAAAATGTGTAGTAGAATGATCCAATATAGTTAGGATAGAAATTCTCCTAATAGAGAAATAGAGTCAAATGAGAGGAGGTTAGTAAATAAAACTCTTGACTAGATGGAGACCCTTTTAAGCATGGGGGTTGAACTCAAAAGTTATAAGGTTGATAATGAGAATATTATCAAGGCACAAGAAAAGTAGGAGGAAGTAAATGATGTGATATTGAAAATGACGTCACATTTTCAATGACAAAGGTTAATCCAGATTTATGCAGGAATGCAAAAAAATACACATATAACCATCAACACAAAGATGCAACGGAAATAACACTTCATTTCATTAATATCAAAGAACTAAAATTTGCTTATAGACAAAATGGAAATAAACTAGCTAGGGCATTGGTAGCTTATCTCTGAGAAGAGATGTGGTGGCTACAGGCCTCTGAAATATGTTAAAATGAGGCTCGAGGGCCTATTTATTATTTAGAAACAATGGAAAACCCTAAACATCCAAAACCCTAACCCTAGGAGATGAAGCGCCAAAACTACGGGCCCCATTTGGGTAAATTGGTGTTTCAACTTCTCGGGGACATAACTTTGGCATACGATCTCTGTTTGATGCACACCATACCTCATTAGAAAGATCTATCTGAGGACTAAAATTTTTTATTTAAGAAACCATGGATCCATGTTGATCCTATTTTTCCCAAAAAATGTCGTTTAGGGCCTCAAAACGGCTCCAGAAGTTCAAGACCTAAAAAACTGCTAAAAATAGTATGTTGTGCCGAAACTGAAAAACTGAAAGTGGCAATGGTGGGGCCCCAAGTGGAATAGGTGGATGGCCACCAATATCCACCTAGATCATTCCTCCCCCCTTAGGAATCAATGGTCCCCATTGCGTTGAATTCCTCCATGAGAAGAGGAAACTTTTGTTGAACTTGGTCCTTGGTGAACCACTTTCCTTGGTGCAAGAGTTGGCCAGCTTTGACAACCCGATACATTTGGATCTGTTGTTGGCGAGTGTTATTGATTTGCATGTCCATGATATAATTTGTGGTGGCCTGTTCCATGCAGTCTGGGTTTAACTCTATCGGTGTGAGTTGTTCTACAATGTCAGAGGTGTCCAGTAGAGGTGGGAAGTAGGGACGAAGGCGGTCCACATTGAATACTAGGTGCAGACCAAGGAATGGTGGGATTCTGAGCTTGAATGCATTTTTCCGTATAACCTTGGTGATGGTGTATGGCCCATATCGGAGCGAGCGAGGTTTGCGGTGGGATCTAGTGAGGCGCTCCTTCTGCAAATGTAGCCACACTTTGTCGCCCAACTGGAAGTTGTGTGGCACCCGATCTTGATCATGTAGTTGCTTGTACTTAGCATTGGCTCTATCCAATATTTCATGAAACTATTGGTGGATGTGCTGAATGCACTTGATGAAGTTGTTCACTTTGTTAGATTTAGACTAGACATGAGCGAAATCAGCCTGAGTAGCCGCAAATGGCATGGCTACATCAATGGGACATAGTGGCTGGAATCCCAAGCCCACTTGAAAGGGGCTATGGCCGGTTGAGCTGTGGAGAGCCCGGTTATAGCTATGTTGTACATAAGGGAGGCTCTCATCCCATGTGCGTGGATGCTTTGAAGTGTACATGCACAGAATGTGTACAATCATCCTGTTGACGACCTCTGTCTGGCCATGAGGTTGGGGATGGAAAGTTGTGGAATAGGTGAGCTTGGTGTCCATCATTGACCAGAGGCTGGACCAAAATGTGCTGAGGAACCTGCTGTCCCGATCTGAGATGATAGACTGTGGGATCCCAAAGTGCACCCACACTCATTCAAAGAAGAGTTTAGTAGTGGCGTCTATTGTTATATTCTTCTTGCAAGCCACCATAATGGACATCTTCGAGAGTTTGTCGACGAACATGAAAACATAGTCATTTCCATGCTTAGTAGAAGGAAGGCCCGACAAGTAATCCATGGAGATGGATTCCCAAGGTCGACTAGGGGTAGGTAGCGGAGTATAGAGGCCTTGCTTCTTGATGGTCAGTTTGGTAATGTCGCAAGTAGTGCAGGGTCTGATGTACTTCTCAACATCTTGTTGAAGGTTCAGCCAATAGAAATACTTCTCCAGTACTCCCACTGTTTTCTTGACCCAAAAATTCCCAACGACTCAACTGTAGTGTGCTTCCCATATCATCTTGGCATGCTCACTTGAAGGAACACAAAGGTGTCCTAGGTGACATAACAGTGCATCTTGGAGGTGAAAATTTGTAACTTTTATACCCCCCAAGAGTACCTTGTATGTGTGGCTAAATTTTGTATCGCTGTTGTAGAGAAGCGGCCAATCATAAGTCTCGTGCCCACAAGAGTTGAGAATGGTTGTTAGCGCCACGATCGACGATCAGCTGAGGCAGTCTGCAACATTATTGGTGCTGCCCTTCTTTTACTTGATGTTCAAATGAAAATGTTGCAGATATGTGGACCACTTTTGATGGCGATCATTCTGCAACTTCCCTTGTGTCTGTATGAACTGCAGGGGTCGGTGGTCTGTGTGGATGATTGTTTCTTTCCCCAAAATTTAATGCTTCCATTGTCGATAAGCCTGCATAATGGAATACATTTCTTTATCATAAGTGGGATACTTGCAAACTGTGTCAGATAATGTCTCACTATGATATGCCACTGGATGCCCCTGTTGAGTAAAAACTACCCCAATAGCATAGTCAGAGGCATCTGTCTCGATCTTAAATGGTTGTTGCAAGTTTGGTAATGTGAGCACTGGGTTAGAACATAGGCGATGTTTCAATTCTACGAATTCCTTCTGTTGATATTTTGACCAAAATAATTTTTATTTTTCTCCTCCCCTTGTGACTTGACTCAAGGGCCAAGTGATATGAGAGAATCCTAACACGAACCCGCGGTAGAAATTAGCAAGACCCAGAAAGCTGCGAAGCTGTGTTAGAGTGGTTGGGGCTGGCCAATCCTGAATGACTTGGATCTTAGTTGGATCCACATTCACCCCCATTTCATCAATAATGTATCCCATATATTGAACCTAGGTCATGCAAAAAGTGCACTTATCCAAATTGGCGCACAACTTGTGTTGCCGCAGTGTTTAGAGGACTTGTCGGATGCGGTGGAGGTGCTCTTCCCAAGTCTGGCTGAAGATTAGAATGTCATCCAAGTAGACCACTACAAATGAGTTGGTGAATGGCCGCAAGATGTCATCCATCAACCTCATGAAGGTTTCGGAAGCATTCGTCACCCCGGAAGGAATGACCGACCATTCGAAAAGGCCCTCCTTGGCTTTGAAGGCAGTCTTCCACACATTAGAGGGTTTGATTGGTACCCGGTGATACCCAAAATTCAAGTCAATCTTGCTGAAATATTTCTCCCCGTTGACTTGGTCTAGAGGGTCATCAATCGGTGGGATCGGGTACCTATTCCGGATAGTGATATTATTCAGCGCCCGATAGTCAATACAGAGTCTTCAAGTTGCATCCTTCTTCTGTACCAACACGATCGGGCTCCCACATGGCAATGAACTCGAATGGATGTGACCTTTTTGCAGTAGCTCCTGAATCTGCCTCTTGATTTCATCATTCTCTAGAACAAAGCACGATAGATCGGTCCATTACGTAGCGATGCACCTAGGGTCAGATCAATGGGGTGTTTGACTTGAGAGTGCAGAGGCACCCTTGTGGGTGAGGTGAAGATGTCGCCGTACTCCTCCACAACCTTGTCCATTTTTTGTTGTCATGCAGAGGATCCCTGTCTGGAGGTTGTGGCCACAGTCTTCTTCTTGCACTGAGGGCAGATCATCAGGAAAAAAATTTCCTGGTTTTGGAAATGAGCTTACTGCATTGTTTTGCAGTAACCAAAGAGATAGCGGCAGGCAGTGGTACCTCTGGTATCCTGTTCAACTTATTTCCCAAAGTAACAATAATAGAGCGACATTGTAGGGAAGGAGACATTGTTGACTGACGCAAAGATCCCGTCCTTGGTGAAGCCACCCGATGGTGTATGGCTGTGGGTGTGCTATTATTGGTAAGCCCAACTGCTTCACGACATCTATTGAAATGAGGTTATTTTGGCTCCCATTTTCAACAATGAACTGTAGCGGGTGTTAGTATGAATCTTTCGTCGTAAAAGACCACTTTAGCTACGCATAAAAAATAGCCCTAACATCGATTATGGCTTCCAGATATCTTTAAATCTACAATTAGATGATCCAAATAATGCTGCACAAATCCAGATCTAAGCATAAAAGACATTAAGCAGATAAAGTAAAGTGTGGCTCCATGCATCCAATAGACAAGAGAAGAACAATGTATTTGAAAGAATTTTTATATTATATTAAAAAGGGGGCACCTGAGAGGAAAATAAGAAAGGTGTTTTCCGGTTCTCCTCAATGGGATGGGTTCTTGAAAGTCCTCAGCATTTCAGATCTACGATTCCTCTCTCTTATTGTTGCAGAAAACCCAAACAAACATAGAACTCAATGGGAGCTCACA